>CM077237.1:2674994-2777494 GCA_039654775.1 Spinibarbus caldwelli
CGCAAAACACAGGGCTTATAAACACATGGAAATCAAACGAGGAAGAACTGAAACAGGTGAGGAGTAATTAAACACAGATGGAGACAAATCAACATAATCAGGACAGGAACAGGAAAACGACCAAATAAGGAAAACCAGGGAACAAAATGGGAACATACATGTGACAGTTCGCCCCCCTCCCGGACGGCGCGTCCCGTGCCGTAACAGTACCAATGGGGAGGGGGGCGGGCGCCCTGGAGGCTGGTCCAGGACAGGGACACAGAGGAAAGCCTCCAGGGCAGATCAGGCAGACCCGGGGAGCCATGGCGGGTCAGGGGACTCAGGAGACCATGGCGGGTCAGTGGACTCCGGCGGCCAGGGCATATGCCACTCTCCCCCCCCCAAAATTTTCCAGGGGGAAACTATGGAGTCTGGTGGGCACTCAGGAGGAGCGGGCACTGGAGGGCGCTCTGGAGGAGCGGGCACTGGAGGACGCTTGCGAGGAGCGGGCTCTGGAGCTGGGCTCCAACACATGCCCTTATATGCCACCAGTAATCTCAGGGGCACATGGACAGCCGCCGGCGGGCTTGCGTTGACCGCGAATGGCGGCGGGCTTGATTTCCCCGCGAACGGCGGGCTTGACTGAGCCGCGAACGGTGGCGAGCTTGCGTTGGCCGCGAATGGCGGCCTTGAATGAGCCGCGGATGGTGGCGGACTTGATTCGGGGACGGCTGGCAGACTTGACGGGGGGGCTGGTTCTGGATCAGGGCAGGACACTCTCCAGACACCGGAGGATCCCTTCCCTCCAGCTGAAGTCCGGTGGTGTCTGGGAGGTCCACGGGGCGATGGTAGTTGGCCCCGATCCAGAACAGAGAGTTTATGGTGGCGTCATCCAACGGTATCGTTGTGGCCAGCCCGCAGAACTTCCAGGCATACTCCACTAATGGGAGATCTCTGCAGGCCAGGGTGGAGAAACGAGCGGCGGTTTCCATGTCGCGGGAAGGAGAAAAACAGACAAACAAAAACTTTCAAAAAACGGCGCCGCTTGCTTTTTGTTGAGGTCCGGTCTTCTGTGACGATATCGCTGGGAGCTAGGGAACGAAGGAGTGAGGAGACGAGGGAATCTTCAAATCAAACAGTCTTTATTAATCCAAAATGCCAGGAGAACACACATTAAGCAGGGTGAAGACATATAAGACCGGACGCAAAACTCAGGGAAACACAGGGCTTATAAACACATGGAAATCAAACGAGGAAGAACTGAAACAGGCAAGGAGTAATTAAACACAGATGGAGACAAATCAACATAATCAGGACAGGAACAGGAAAACGACCAAATAAGGAAAACCAGGAAACAAAATGGGAACATACACGTGACACTTTTAAACCTATCACAAGTAATTAAAATTAAATATAACTTCACGTAAAAAGAAACAACTTCACTTGTGTTCAATTTTCTTGGTGAAAATTCATCAGAATTTCTGTACTGTTGAGCCCTGATTGTAAAACATAAGTAGGTTCTATATTAAATTTACATTTTTACTTGTCAGCAATGCATTCTTGATTTGCCTTCTCTGTGGAGTTTACATGCAATGTTGCTTTGGATTTTGTCCACAATCTTGGTTTTGCAGCCTATCTTTTGGAACAGTCTTTCAATGTTTTCATAGTTTTGGAAAAAGATAAAGGAGTCCTCTCCCCTGCTGTCTTCTCTATTAAAGCCGAGAGGTCTCTCCTGGGTGCCCATCTCTCTGAGGAGGGACCTGCTATGGCCACTGACCACATTGTTATAATAGACAGATTTATGTGCTCGAGGGACTCATAAAGCTGCTCCCCTTTTCCTCCCACGAGCCACATCACGCCATCCCTCCCTCCTGCTGAACTGCTGTATTATTATAACCCAGCTGGCAGATAGAAACACTTTCGCTCTCTCTCTGTAAGCGCACTCATGCATAAGAGGAAATACAGGTGCATTTTAACTGAGCATGAGACAACATCATGGACAACCCGTCAGCCATCACCTCTCACTCCTGTTATACCACACTTCTAGCTCTAATGGTGATAGATGTGGCACACTTGTGCGCTTGTGCATTATAACGAGAAGCAGGTGGCGTGCTTATTCCCCAGGAAGTGTGTCGGCGAGCGTGCATGTGACTGATATCCTGTACAGCTAATGAATCAGAGCTGAGCATGAGAGTGCACTGGGCAGGTCACGACAACAAACCCTCTTGGACACACGCTAAAACATTCAGGGTCAGACAGGTGAGCAAATAGCCGGCACTCTGTGAGGTCAGATACCTGTGGAGGTTAATTACTGTTGTGTCCCGAGGCTGAACATTAACCTGGGTCACCTACGGGCCACGGCTTTTATGCTAGTGCTAGCACGACTGGCTAAATCCTCTGAACTCATGCCATCGCTCACTCAAAAGGTCATAACGGATGTCACTGTCACAGCTTCTCAAGCGCAAAGTGCCTATTCCCAAATGTTAGCATCAGGATATTGATTGGTGGCAGACGGTATCATTTAATTGGTCGACGGCACTCTCTCTGGCCCTAAGCATTTAAACACATGCGGTGCATTTATGAAACGCCTCTGAAACCCCGATTAATCAAAACACAACAATCAATGCGCAGCAGTATATGTGAATCCTAAACCAGCTACTTTGGGAGCAACTCCCCCAATTGCTGCATGACAGAAAACCATAGGATTTTAAAGATTTTATGCTTGTTTCATCATTTCAGGCTTTTATTTGAGCCAACAAAAGCCTTCCAGCAAACGTGTTTGACATTGATTCTTTCTATAATGAGAGATTAACTGTTAGTAACTGGTCTTTTTGTTGGGTTTCCAATACAACATGATACCCAATCGACATGCAATTACAACCACATTTTGAACTTTTAAACTTATTGTTGTTGAGTATTTGATCTCAACATGCTAAATATCAAACTTTTGGGATGTAACTCATCCTGCAGTGTTTGTGCTCCAAACATGAATTCAATCATGAATCATGTGTCTTGTTCAGTGTGCTCTTAATTTAAGTAATCTGATGCACAATTTATACAGGTGAAAATATTCCACAGACTTGTATTGAAGGAAGAATCTAAGCCATGAGACCAGATCACACAGACTTGAAGGTGCTTTTCATGCAAGATAGGGGGAAAAAATCCATGGACTTCATAGAATACCCTACTAACTGCAAATATCTAGTACAAAATGTACTAATTTCTATGAATGCAAAACATAAGTTTCATAAGTTATTTGTTCTTTGTTTTGTATTATTGGTGAAAATGTCACATTTTTCACACTAATTTGAAGGCACTGACACCATAATATGAGAACAAAGCTTGAACTGAATTGAGCTTAACCCTCTACCGCAGGGTGTAGCCATATGGCAACATATACTTTGTGTTAATTTTCTTGCCACTGTGTCTTTAAGAGAACATTCTCGTGTTTTTTGTTGGAAAGAGAAGACCTTAGTTTAGCCAATGATGTGCTTTGGTTAAGTCACATGACATGCAGTTTTTTCTGTGGCGCGATTTCTGACAGACTGCCGTCTCTTGTCAGTAGTTGAACTAAAACGTCAGTAACAAACAAGGACCAACCCGTATCACATGCACAAAAAAATCATAAAGATCACCTCAGATAAGTTATAATGACATATTCACTACTCAAAAAGTTTTTTATGAAATTAGTTTTTGGTTAATCAATCAAATTGGGGGGGGGGGGGGGGGGGGTACTCAGCCTCAAGTTCATAGTCTTCCTCTCATAAGATTGCTTAATGTTGAATTTTCATGAACTGCAGTGTTTTTGTTTTTTGTCAGTGTTTTATGATACATGATATACAGTATTATATTTGTTTTATTTTGTTGTATAAATTTGAAATTTAAATAATATTCATGAAAAATGAAATTCAAAGAATATAAAGCATTATTCAGCTAAAAAGAATGGAATAAATAAAAGCAGAAGTTGTTGGAAAGTATGTATAAGGTTATAAGTACTGTGTTAAAGCTTATAATAACACCAACTGAATCACCACAAACATTTCTGAGGGAAAATATTAACTATAAGTAAACTTACACTTATTCTAATTTAGATTGTATGTTGTTGTATGTTTACAGCACTTTAAGTTAAGCCATTCCAAGAAAAGAAAAAGAGTCAAATATATATATATTTTTTTTATATAGGTCTATCATAATGTGTGCGGTAGAGGGTTAATAATAACACTATTGTATTCTGTAGAGCTGCTTTACAGCTGAATGGAATTTGTTTATAACTGACAAGTTTTTGCAGTATTGACACAGTTATTGAACTGAATTGAATCAATGAATCTGAATTGAATCACTGAACTAACTAGAGCTGAATAACAACACCATTGTCTTCAGATGAGCTGATGAAGTTTACACAGTTATTGAACTCAACTGAATCAACACTGAACTCACTTGAACTGAATAATGACTATTGTTTTTTAGAGCTGATTACAGCAGAATTTAGATTCATCTTATATTTGAAAAATTGGGATCCCTGATTCTGTTACTTTCCTGATTAATACTATGAAGCTACTTTGAAACAATCTGTATGAAGCAATACAAATATTAAGGAGACTTGACTTGAGTAAAATCCATTAGCTTTAATAGTTATTTCACTCTAACATCAAAAATCATTTACTCATTTACTCATGACTTTCTTTCTTGAAAAACAAAAGGAAATGTTTTGATAAATGTTTGTGCTCCCCTTATCAATAGATTGAAAGTTTTCATATCCAAAATATGTCATTAGATCTCTAATCTTCCTTACATTTGCATTTTACTTGTATTTAATTAACTCTTTTTGGCACAGCACCAATTTCACTGTGGCAAGTTTCAATAGGCAGATGTGTGAATGAGATTTAAGAACTGAAGTTTTTCAGTACTAAGAAAGAAAGTCATATGAGTTTGGAATGACACGAGGGAGAATAAATTCTGACAGAATTTGATTTTTTTTTTGAGTCATCTTTGTAAGCATCTGTCTTTCATAAAGACTATATACTCTTTCCTGTGGTTGCCGCCGATCTGTTCCAGTGTAAACAAGCACCACAGCTCATAATATAAAGTCATATTTGTCTTGTATTGGTCTCATGATCCGTTAAGCAGGAAACATCAGCAGTGCTGGAATAAGACTCTTGGGATGAGTGTAAATCTGGACGGTTGATCGCAATTTATGTAATTGCCAGAAAAGCGGGTTCAGTTGCGGAGAGCCGACGGGACGTGCAGTTCATCACATCCTGGTGTCTGGGGTGCTTTTGACCGGCTCACTGAAGCGCTGGGTCACCCATGGCTAATCATTAACTCATTATTGTGTATCAGGCTGTAGATCAGCTTTAACTCCAGTGCATTTAGAGCTCTGACAGTTGTATGGAGGCTTCGGAATACGTCTGTACAGAGTAATAAAACACACCGAATGGAATCTTGGAATGCTGTGGGAATGTGCCGGCATGAATAGACTGTGGTCTTTCTGGCTCGTGTTCGGTGATTCAGATTTCCTGAAATGCCCAATCATGCTAATCGCTCAAGGTGTTCTGCTCTACTGGGTCATCTGTTCTTCTTTGTAGGCTTCAATAGCTACATCCTTCACTAACCTTTGACTGATTTCTGATTAATCTTTAAACCCTGCTCATGTTCTTGAACCTAATAAATCATTTCTTGATCTGCTTGCATGACATCATATTGTAGACGTGTTCAATTGACTTTAAGACTTTAAGTCAGCTTCTCAGACGTGTAAAGAGCAGATATCTCATAAACCTTTTAAACAAATACTAACCTGGCATGCCAAGCACTGTCAACAGGCTCACACTTTCTCTTGCAGAATCTTCTTTCCTCATCCACCTTTTCATTTGATGATGACATAACTTACACTTTTGTCTTTGGCTATTAGCAGAGAACATGCACAATAACCATAAAAAATTGCTTTCTTAAGCCACAGAAGACGTAAACTCAAAATTAGGCCTTTTACCGTCTTAATTTATGTTGCTCTTCTTATTGAGGGTGATTAATTAGTACACGCTCATTTTTGCCTGACGTGACCAAGAATTTTTCAACCCATTTTCAACCCACTTTAACCACGGTTTATATAGAGACAACTTTACATGATCCACTCAGCTGAATCAGGAATGCTGCATGTTGACTGTAAATCTGGCATTTACATTTATGCATTTGGCAAATGCTTTTATCCAAAGTGACTGTATGTATCGGTATGTATTGCATAAATAACAAAATATTACGCAAAGTTTGCATTTATTTGCATAATAGCAAAGCAAAAAAAGGATTTTTTTAGATTTTAAAATATAAAACAATAAATATAGTGTCATATTGCAGACTTTATTTAATGCAATAATATTTACATTTATGCATTTGGCATACACTTTTATCCAAAATGACTTGATCAGTTTCATTTAATAAATAACAAAATATTAATAAATAAATAACTACAAGAGTTATATTTTGTGGTTTTTAAATGATAAAACTATACTATACTATACTATATATATATATATATATATATATATATATATATATATATATATATATATATATATATATATATATTTATATTTATATTTATATTTATATTTATGTAATGCAATGACATGCATTTGGCAGATGTTTTTTTTCCAACGTGATTTACATTGAATTCAAGGTATACATTTTATCTGTTCATGCATTCCCTGTGAATCAGACCCATGACCTTGGCATTGTTAGTGCCTGCTCTTCATACATTTCAAGTGTGATGTAAGTGTCTGAACTATATAAGATCAACAATAAAACTGCAATGCACTCAACCTGCTCTGCTCATAAAATAAAACCAGTTGCAGATGACTTACACCTCGACCGCAGAGCACAGGAGGATTTCTCCTCTCAAATCGTTCTGTGTGGTCCACATCTCACGCTGCTGTTGCATTTATCACATGCCCCAACATTCTCTTTATCTGTCATTTTCACCCTGTCATTATATGCAGCACAGTGCCATCGCTTTTCCTTCCCTTATTAGTGTAATCACAACATTAACTTCGCTGTTGATACTTTGCACTGGGGGCCAAAGTTATTTCGTAAATCTTTTATGGCTGCGCCACAGGATGTTGCAATAGCGTGTCCTGAGGGGCTCATCTCTTCTCTCGTTAGATTTTTTTATCTTTAACTCACATACTCATGCACGCTTTTAGCGCTCTCTCTTGCCACTAATAATTAGTTGCAAGGGTGATAAAAGTCTTTTTTTCCCAGATCCCCCTCTGGCCACATAATCCCGTAAACGCCACACACCACACTGAGTGCTTCCCTCAAACAAAGATTAAAAAAAGTTTATCATCCTGCATGCTGGGCTCTGTATGCAGAAAGAGGAGCTAAAAGCTCCTGCGAGGCCCTCAGGAACGATGGCAGTAAAACCATTAAGACCACGGCTGTGAATCAGTCAAGGTCAAGATCTGTCTCCATGTTTTGTGTTATCGATTTTTAAGTGGGTTTTGCCCTGTCCTGCAATCCAGAGTTTTTAGTGCTGTTTGTGTGTGTAAATGGCTTGTAAAGAGATGATATTGTTGAGTTTTTGAGTGTCTGAATGGATTGAATTCAGCCTGATAGCTGAGGAACAGTGAACATGTTATACAGCGCTGAGTGAATCTCTTGATATATGTCAGCCTTTTGGTTGACACTCAATATATATCTTGATATTTTCATATTTACTCTGAAGTGGCTTGAAAGGGTGCTCTTGCAGTCAGACAAAACATATTTTCAACCAAAGAGCTAGTTGGATTTATTAAGTAAAAAGTATAGTTAAGAGTCTAGTTTTCCACACAGTTTTCACTAATCACTATTAATTTATGAATATTATGCACTGATATAACCATACATTGTAATAAATTATAAGTACATATAATTTTATTTTAAAAGGCACAAAGATACATTTTTGCTTTATGATGCAACTGATTGAATTGATTCATTTGGAACAGAGAGTTTGAACTGATTCATGAATCAAACTGACTGAATGGCTAAATTAAAAAAAAAACAAAAAAACAAAGTGATTATGATTAGAATTACAATATCTGCTAAGCCTCCAGTAAAATCGTTGCAAATATATTGTGAATATTTGACATCACCCAGCTTTTATACCTGCTCACATTATGTCTTGCTTCTTTGTAAACTGATTTTTCTGGGTGATATGATCTTGAAACCTTGTTTTGTATGTATTACTGTGTGTATTCGTGTTAAAAAGGAAAAGGAAGCACACCAAAGTGCTTTAGGTGCCTTAATTTTCCTCAGTTTTCTCTGTTGAGACAATGAGCCTCCATTCCTGCCTTTGCTCGAATATTTACGGCCTCAGATCCATTTCCCTCTTCGCAAATTCCTGCCGCAGCACAAATCTCCCCCAGCCGCTCCACAAATCTCCTAGCATCGCACAGCACTTGAAAGCCACAAATCTCGCAGGATTGCGTAGCTGCAGGGTGACCGGTGGAGCCACGCGTTTGCACCTGGCTGCCAGTGATGAGCTCTATCACTCTGCATGAGCCAGAATTCCTCTTCCTGTGTCCATGCATGCCATCAGCTATGAGATGAAAGCTAGAGTTTTAAAGACATGCACACTCTTGACATATAGGATAGCTTGATGCTACATTTATGCTGCCAGGCATGTGTTTGGACACTCTTGACTGAACTTACAGTATATATTATATATTTAAAAAACCTTTTGATGCAAAGACTTCTGCTGAAATGTTTGAAATTAGATTTGTGGGCAAACATAAATTGTACCGATGCATAATTTTCTTTACAAATATGTGATTTATGTTATGAGTTAGTGGAACTTTTTAGTTTATGTTTTATTTTGATAAAATTTTAGTTTACTTTATTTAGATTTTTTTTCCCCAATTTTATTGATTTATTTTTTAAAGCATGCATGTGAACTCCTTAAATAGTGTTTATGAGCATCCCAGGATGCATCTTATGAAGAAAGGTTTCATTAATTATTGTTATAATTAATATTATTATTATTATTATTATTATTATTAAAGTTAATAATAATTTTACTACTACTAGTAGTAGGTATGGTTTATTTTATTTATCTATCATTGTATTTATTCATTTATTTTTATTTTTGAAAGCATATGTGTGAACTCTTATAATAGTATTTATAGGTATCACAGGATGCATCTCAGGAATAATTTTTATTCCCTCGTGTTTTTGTCACTATATTATTCACAATTTTGCATACTTCCATTTGTGTTATTACATAGTTTTCATGACTTTACTGTTATTAAAAAATGTGGAAAGTAGCCATAGTAAAGAAATGAGATGTTTAACACTCCAGAATTAAGTGAGACACAGATGTCTCATTAGCATTGCTGATGAACCACGGCCCCCTTCTTAACTAAAGATCCACCAGTCTTGGCACTTCTTCTCTTTAATGAAATTTGGATGAACTGTTTGGAATACAGAGCCGGTGTCTATGTCTCACTCTGCGCCTCCTTCCCATGGGGAGTGGGCGGATAACAGGGGAGATAAGAGACTGCTGCCCCTCGAGGGTGCAAAATTTCATCCTTTCCCCTTCACTCCCCCAGAGTCTGCTGTGAGAAGATATCATTCCCTCTTTGCTGCTTTCTGCCTGTCGCTGTAAACATAGCTGACTTGGTCCTGCATCAGACCCAGAGAAAAATAAAGAGTTTGTATCTGTAAGCCAGGTGAACTGCTAATGTTGCCAAACTACTGTAGCCAATCTGACACTGTAAAAATGTAGCTCACATCAATATTGGGTGAAATAGTCAATTGTAATAAGTCGTCATTATTTTTATGGTGACTTTTCAGTACTGTACTTCAGTACCTGCAAAAGGATTCAGGTGATGCTAGATGAATTTTGGCCAAAATGAGATTCACTGCCCTTTGTTGAAAACAGCCTATAAGCACGCATATGACGTCTAGTTAGTTGGCTCACTCGGGGTTTTGGAACGGAGCCAATATGCCAAAATCAAACGTCCTCTGTAGTATGTGCTTTTGAAGCATCGCTTTGATGTTTGATGTTCATTTAAAGGAAGGAAAATGAAGTAACAGATCTTTATAATTAAGTTTGGAAATCTGTGGCAATAAAACCATTGAATTTTGTTAAATGTGAAAGATCACCCTTCATTTGCTTTGTTTATTGAGACTTCTGTTTCAGTCAGCTCTAAACGTTCAGATCCATTTTATTTGGGTCATTTAAACATTATACTGTCAAACTGAATACATGCAGCAAGTGTATGTATTAGACTTTAATTAAATCTTGATCTAGATCATTAGACATTCGTTTGCTTATAGTTAACGCAGAGAGATTTCCTTCTTTTTCCGCCTGCATTGACTCTCATTGCAGATAAATGTCTCATTCAGTTTATGTAAAGTCACGTAAGAATCTTGACATTTGAATATTAACCTTCATTTCAGGGATAAAAATGGCATGGATAGATAATAGTGGCACACTTTGTAACAATATTGATGTGATTAAATGAGCAGCACAACAAACGAGCTCTCCGAATTGCCGCCCTCTCCCCTCATTTGCCTGATTTCATTTGCTTAATTGAATATCTGGCAAGAAATGTGCTTTTTAAATGGCAATGCTGTTTAGGGAAGTACATATGCATCAGACTGATGAACTTAAGTGTAGCTCTTTATTAATATTCAAAGAGCATTGATTTTCTAAGTGTATGTCAGATATTACTACTGCTCTGGCCCATGTTGAAGGGTTTTCTGTCAAGGCACAGGAAATCTCTAGCAACCAGTTTCTCCTCTGGGATTATGATAGATTATCCATCAATCCAGAAGTAATAAAGCAAGTGCTTTTTTCAGCTTCCAGACTATCAAATACTCCAGCAAATAAGTAACATCATGTTGGGCCTGGAATTACGGCAGAATTATGCAGAATTTATGTGCATTTATGTTAGAGGAAGTCAGTGCATCCTGCAATGGCCATTCTAGAAAACAAAACTGTTGATGAAGATAAGACGATTGGGCAATATTTTGAATATTTGCAATATATTTGCAATGATTTTGCTGTCATTAAAATTAAGCAACATTGTACGTGTAGCAGTAATTTTAATGCATTTTATGAGCCGTTATTTTCACATTCCCTCCTTGTTTCACAACTTGCAAGTATAAGTGCAAACAAGACATAAAATGTAATAGTTTCTCTGTTGTCAAAAGTTAAATAGCAAAAATTGCATTTGAAGTGGTTAGTTTGGTTCATTTCTTTGATTAAGTTCAAATGAATCATTTCAATGAATCAATTCAAAATTCAATGATTCATTGGCATCACATCTTTTTAGTTAAAATTAAATTAGTTAAATTAGTTTTTATTTATTTATTTATCTATTCATTTTAATTTTAGTTAAAGTTTTAGTAATGTAGTTGTCTGTTTTATATGTTTTTTCAATGTGTCTGTTAGTTTTTTTATTTTATTTATTTTAGTACATCAAGTTAATAAAATGAGAAATGTTGCCTTGGCTACTAGATGAAAAAAAACTACAACTTTTTTAAAGAAATAAAACAAATAAAGAAAAGAAAAACAGTCTGTACATGCCTTGATTATTTTTAGTTTTAGACGATTTTTAATTATTTAAGTTTATTTCACATTATTTATACACCAGTCACATGCAACTCATGAATTAAGACCAGAGCGGTGACTGAAGTTGTGACGTGTGCTTTTGAATCTCTGCATCCTTACTGTGCAGCTCCTGTGCAGTCATGTCCTGAGAGAAACGGCCTGACCTTTGCCCCTTCATTTAAACACGCTTGTCATCGTGGAGAGTCTAGCTGGCTGCTCGTATCATTTGTCTTTCAGCAGAAGCGACTGGGGTCTTTAGAAATGCAGGCTGCGTTCAGTCCGCGCTTTGTTTTCCCAGCGTGCTCTTCCTGCAGGAATGTTCAGGAAAGCCTGCAGGTTGGGCATGCCGGAGACGCTTGGCTGGCGCAATTATAGCATCCACTCAAAAGCAGAGTCTGTGTTTTCTTTGGAAAGGCAGCGACGGTGGGGAGCAGCCTGCTGTAATTACAGCGTGTGCTGAAGCAGAGAGGCTTGTGTGTGCCGAGCGTCACGCGCCTCAGTGTTTGTGTGTGCATGTCCCTAAATACTCGCAGTTTAATGCAGTGTCGGTGACTCTGTCAGCTCAGCGGTTCTGTTCCAGACTCATGATTTCCATAATAAGAGGGAGAAATGGCACGCTCGGAGACGGAGAGGTGTTTCCGTCTGCTCAGCCTGCAGGAATGTGGAAGCGCACCTTCAACTCCCGATCAAATGGCATTTGAGGGTGGAAGCTGTTTGCTGAGCGCCAGTGGCTCCAAACTTTCCTGCTGCAGTGGCGGTGTAATTAGTGCTAGTCTGCGGGCGTCTCTCTCTGTGCTGTTTCTATGATTATTTTCTCTGTGGCAGAGGGGGCAGATAGCAGATGTCTGCTTTGTGTGAGCATGATTAATTAGCCCAGGTCCGGCCAATTACATGATGAGCGCTTCTGGTTAATAAATAAATGCATCATCTTAATCACGAGTGAGTGAGAGTGCACATGGGGTGGCTTCATCGGAAAGGTGCACGAGTGCCCTCAACACAGTGACTGTTAACACACAAACCCCTAGACACACGCACACAGCGTGAACCCACCGCGACGCGTGTGTCCTCCAAAGGCCAGAGGTGTCTGTGGTCATTGAAACGCTCTCCAGGGACTCATTGTGGCTGGAGCTCATTTGCTTGTGTTTAAAACCACTTTATTAAATTAACACAGTGACATCATTCGTTGTGTGCATGATGTCACTTTGTTAAAGGAATAGATCAGTGCAAAATGCAACGACTCACTCTGTATGTTCCCCTGCTGAGCAATAAAGAGAAATAAATCCTTAAATGAATCCTTTATGCCATAGTGAAATAAATCATATTTTCCCTGGGTTCTGACTTATTATGCAATAATGAAGCATTTTTTGTATTTTTTATATACCTGTAGTATTGTATTTATAATTAATATTTTGAATTTGCTTTTAATTTTGCTTTTTTTATTTTTTTGTTTATGTTTTAGTGATTGTGTTATGGGCTTTTATCATTTTTATTTTATATATTTTTTAAATAATTTTTTTTATGTAATTTTATTTTTATTTAAATTTTAGTTTTAGTAATTTTAGTATTTTATTTAAATTTGTTGCTAACTAAGTTTTTGTTTTTTTGCATTTTTTTTTATATTTTTCTGTACATTTTTCATCTAATATTTCTATTTTATTTTATATTTTACCCCAGTTATGAATGTGAGTTTGCGGTCTTTATTGAATATTATGCATTAAACAATTATGTACAGCAAAATTGTGACAGTAAATGACTTTCTGTTGAGGTTTCTTTGGAGGTCGAACATGCAGACATATGCCCAGTGTTGACCAGTGTAATCTGATTCATGAACAAATGATTCTTATGAACCAGTTCTATTTAGTGAATCAGAAACAGCACAACCAGTGTAGTCTGATTCCAGAACGAATGACTCTTATGAGTTGATTCTTTTAATGAATAGTTAGTGCTAGTTACCATTTTGAATCACTCTGAAGAATCAGTCTGACAAAACTGAATCCATCAAAGCGGTTATTGAATTATTGAATTGATTCAGTGATGAAGCAGAGTTTCATTAGATTTAAAGGGGTCCTATTATGCTCTTTTACAAAGTCTTGATTTTGTTTTGGGGGTGTACTAGAGCATGTTCTCATGCTTGGTGGTTCGAAAATCGCATTATTTTTCACATAATTTACATTATTACAATATCTTCCTCCCCAGCCTGGCACAAACGGCTCGATTAGTTCCGGGTTTGATGAAGGCCCGCCTTCCGAAAAATGAAATGTGTTGTGATTGGTTAGCTGTTCCAGTGCGTTGTGATTGGCAAACAGCTTAGACGGTGTTTCAGTACTGCCCCGCCCCTTGTCAAAACAGCAAGTTCGTCAATATTGCCATATCAATTCAGACCCCGAGAATATTGATCGCGCAGAACCTTTGCATGCACGGATATTGCAAGAGATATTAAAGTGGTAACGATATTGTTGTTGTTGTTGTTTTGACTAAATCACGTTTTAGATAGGATGTCAACAACAGCTTAAAAAGAACTTCATTTACTATGTACAGATAAGTGCAACGGTAATATGTATTATGTTTATTGTTCTTTAATTCTAACATTATAACATGAATTGCAGTGAAACTGTTATACAGTTGAATTTATTTATACCATAGTCCCACAGAGTTACAGTATTTGTGGCGGCATATATATACAAATTAATTCTCTGCCAGCAGGAGGCGCTGTTGAAGCGGCAGAGAGCGAGGTTTCCCAGGTAACGCTGTATACAAAGCAGCACTCCTCTCACAAACGCTGCTTTATCAGACATTACGTGCAAGATGAAATGAAAATGACATCCAAAATTTTCTGAAGACAGTCGGTTTCCATCAGAAATACAGTGATATAAAAACACCCGCACCGGGTTTCGATTTTGAAACGTGCAGAGCTCAACCAAGCGTTCTCCCCACCCGCCAACCATTCGAATTTCCGTAGGCGGGACTTATTTTAATGCTATTCTAATGGACCACTTTGTGATGTCACAAATACAGGAAAACAACTTTGTAGTCCAAACGAGCCGTTCGTTGTAGTTCTTGAAAAGGGATTTTTTAACAACGAAATATCTCCCTTTGGAGTGGACTTTGAGATTTGTAACTTTGTAGATCTTTTTTTATGCCCAAACATACACACTACACACTGACTAAAATTCAAAAAGTGAAAAAGCATAATAGGACCCCTTTAAAATGAAGCATTTTTGTCTACATGACAATGTGACGTAAACAAAATATACTCATTTGCAATGTTTTTTGTTTGTGTGTTTTTGTAATAATTAAAGGAACATCTTACCCCTCTGCAGGAGCTTTCAAATCTCATTTTCACATATTTACACTACTGTCACAGTAAATAATGATTTTCAGTAAACAATGACATAATTTTTTGGCACTGTTCCTCACAAAAGCTATTGTATGACTTCAGAAGACTTCACATGAAATACCTTGCTCTTAGAGTTCAAATAATGCTGTAATGTTTTGGAATGTGGTGATGTAATGTTTGATTGCATTCATTACCATAATGCTTTATGATGTCATTCTATTGCTTTCATTTACGGGATGATCAACAGAATTACGGGAATGTGATGTAATGCTCTCGGAATGCTAATAATGAGCTCATGTCTTGGAATGTGGTGATGTCATGTTTGAGGATTTGTATGTGCTGTTTGCATTGCGTCATTCTGATGTCATTCTCCTTTGTGTCCCCATCAGGTCTCACTAAATGGTAGCGTGAGCGTGTAGTGATCCAGCAGGAGTTTAGGAACCCCTGTGGTGAGTGCCATCCACGAATCATGGTGCCACATACCCGACAGGCCTCTCCTCGCGGCAGAGCCACGTCCCTCCTGCTGCTGCTCTGCCTGGCGGTGCCAATCCACGCAGACAGTGAGTAGCACACTTGAAAATACACACTATTCTCTTCTATCAGTTCATGACTGCCATTCTGTACATCTGTGATCTAAAAACCAAAGTGCGTAGGAATGGGAATATCATGCTGTTTACAAAACAAACACAACCTTCTTTCCTAAAGTGGCTGTGTTTTTACATCACACCAGTTGTCAAGTGTTATTTTCTTTCAAATAAATTGATGGAATTCTGGTTAGTGCTATGAAAAAATGAGATGAGGAAATATGGATGTCAGAGGGATTTGAGATGTTGGATGCAATCACCGCCGCGTTGTTTGTGTAATAGTGTACGCTGGAGGATCTTTCAGATTCACATCGATCTTGTTTGTCTCGAGGGACCCGCGCAGGTCTTAATGAACGCGACATGCTTCACGTCACATTTATCCAGTTTTTAAAGGGCAAATTAATAAGTCCAAAAATATGAGACCTGCTGGTTTGCTTTTTTGCTGGGGAAATTGTTGCTGTCATTATTGAAAGATTTGGGTCCTGAAGCGTTAGAGTCCCTTGAGAAAGATTTCAGCAAGTATTTTTGCAAAATCAAATAGCTGTGTTTACTCCAGCCGTAGATCAGAATTGATAAGAGTGTGTTTGTGCAGCACTATGAGAGTCACAGGCCTTATGTCATGTAGTCCCTGTACCCTGAGGCCAATAAAAACAATAAGAACACCAAAGTTTGGTCACTTATTACCGCTGCTGATCTTTATGGTGCAGTAATACCAGTAGCATCAATCATTTACTTACCGCTACCATTCCCAAACTAGGACTCACCTTATATGGAATTATACCTTGAGAAAAATGTTTACGTCTTGCTATCTTCTAGAAGGTTGACCAAGTTAGATATAGTGTGTTTGTTTTGCAGCAAGGTTAAGTTAGCTATTGGCTGTTTTGTTTTGGAATAGATAGTGTAAATTTCTGGGGCAGATGGACTATGAATGTACTTTTATAAAATGCTTTTATTCAGCAAGGATGAGGTAAATTACTTAAAACTTCAAAAAAGTGACAGTAAAGACATGTAAAAGATTTCTGTTTCAAATAAATGCTGTTTTCTTGAAATTTCTATTTATCAAATGATCTTGAAAAAAAAAAATATCCCAGTTTCCACAAAAATATGGAGCAGCACAACTGTTTTCAACAATGGTAATAATCAGAAATATTTCTCATGCAGCATATCTGCATGTTAGAATGATTTCTGAAGGATCATGTGACACTGAAGACTGGAGTAATGATGCTGAAAATTCAGCTTTGCATCACAGAAATAAATTGCATTTTAAAATATATTCAGATAGAAAACAGTTATTTGAAATTGTAATAATATTTCACAATATTTCCTTTTTTACTGTATGTTTAAGCAAAAAAATGCTTTGAAAATTTTGAGCATTTTGACAGTGTTTAGTATATAAGCTGATAGTATTTCCTTTTAAACAAAAATCTGCTATTTATTGCATATAATAATATTTTTTTCAGAGATATTTTAAAGATTATTTTGAAATATTTTAATAACTTATTGTGGCCAGATGAATCCAAAATATTTAATGCATTAAGTAAAATACAGTAAAATATATATAATGATATTGTATTATACTGATATTATACAGTATAATATATAATATAATATAATATAATATATATAAAGTATATTTCTCTGAACATTTGTGAGTGATGATGCAAGTGAAATGTTGATTCGAGTTTTGAATCAATTCATTGAAGCAAATCAAACATCAAACTCTATTGCCACTTTTATGACTTAATTTTAAATCGGATATGCAATTAAAATGTTTTTGTCTTAACGGTCTCATAATCCCGAGTCATGGCACATGTTTAGGAAACATAAAAGTGGGTTAAAATCATTGTAATGCTGGGTAATTTTATGTTGGCATTGTAAAATTAATTACAGCACCTGTCAGTGTTTGTGACTCAGATGTCAGTCCTGTAGATGGGGAAGATGGCAAATGTTCCTGAATTAGCCCTCTGCTCTACTTTGCTCTTCACGCTGACGGAGCCCTGAGCCCAGGGGTGAGAAAAGCCTTTAGCAGGTTTTTCAGCTGAATGCACCGGTTTTCTCACTCTTATAATCTCTGGCTCTCACAGCCTCTCTCTCCTCTCTGTATGAAGTCCTTCCACCAGCAACTGGACCAGCTTGTGTTCACATTATGATCCACTCAATAGATTTTTGTTTTTCCCCACTCACACTTTCCTTTCAAGTCTCCTCACAGACTTGCGTAGGACATAGTCTTGAAGACCTTAAGCACAGAGTACAAAATCACCATGTTTTATTTATGAGAGCAAATATGGTGCAACTTTAGCATGCAGTTTCAGCAGCGCCGGGACTTATAGAGCTGCTCGTCCTCTGATTGATGCTGTGCTGAATCCGTGTTGCAGAGCTGCTTTTGTGCTAATTCCAGTATGAGATTAATGCCGGTGGTTGCTGAGGGAAAGTCCTTGCAGAGGAAATCTCCTCTCACATTCACACAGATATTGCTAAAGCAACATGCAGCTAATTAAAGGAAAGATGAACTGTCCTGCTCCTTTTCTTTCTGCTTCGCCCGACTCCTTCGTCTCTCCCCCCAAAAACCAACTATCCCTTGGAAAAGTAATACACTGAAAAAAATAGGTGTAGCAAATTTTGTAACTCAGAAATTGCTACCAAATTTTGCAAATAATTACAAAGAATCGGATACTAACACATTTAATAAAACAATACATTTCATAGTAGAAGAACTGAAATAGTTTGATGTGCAGCACATATCTTTTCACAGTTCTCAGTAAATGCTACTCCACACAAACTCCATCTCCGTAAGTGCTATGAGTTTGAGTAACGTATAACGTGAACATCTTCCCAATCCTGTAATGAGAACTTTTTATAAATTTGTTGTCAACAAACTAGAAGCATTTAAAGTTTTCCTGTGCTTTTCTACCAAAATAAAAGCTGTATGGTTTGTTAGAAAGCAAAGATAAAAAACAGAAATTTTAGTATTGTAATTATACTATTGTTATATAATAATAAATATTATGAAATACTTTACAGTTCAGTAGTTATTATAGTGATGTTTCTTACATATTGTCACTGTTGAAGAGTGGATAAGAGTTTCTTAGTCTAGCATTTGCCATAGAGTCATAGCCAATACTATCTGAAATAACCTGTGCATAGCACTTTGTCTTTCATAACATGAGATTTTGGATGAATGCCAGAAAAAAAATGAAATCCCACAGAGCTAAAGTAAACATTATAACCTGTAAGTTGATGAAAATTTAATGCAATGCACTTACTGCCTCAAATGCAGCCGTTCTAATATCGGCCAAAACACGTATGTGTCTCAGTTTCGTTGGAGCCAGGGAAACGAGGAACTTCTTCAACATAGATTTTATTTACAAAACTCAGGAAACACTGGAGACACGGAACAATAAACACCAAATGACAATAGAGACAGGACACAGAGGCAGGGAAGCAGAGAACTAATAAAGGCTGGGGGAAAACTAGATAATTAAAGACACATGGCTGGGGACTAATAAACTAATGAGGAGAACTAAACAAGAACAGGAAACAGACCAAATATGGGCACGAGAGGAAGGGAACGACAAGACACAGGAAGACAGGACTGACATTAACTCCCCCCCTCCCTAACGGTGCGTCCCGCACCATACAACATCCAACGGGGAGGGGAGGTGGGCACTCTAGAGGCCTCTAGGGGCAGAGTTCGGGGACGGAAGGCCTCCAGGGCGGCGCCCGTTCCGGGACCCATGGCGGAGCAGGGAGCTCGGGAGGCCATGACGCTGCAGGGTGCTCGGGAGGCCATGGCGGTGCAGGGTGCTCGGGAGGCCATGGCGGATTAGAGGACTCGGGAGGCCATGGTGGTGCAGCCTTCGAGGCCGTGACCCCAGCCTCCGTCCCGGCCTCTCTGGCTAAATCCATCCTACCCCCCCCCCCCCAAAACTTGGGGAAGTTTACGGCCCTTAACTCGGGGACTGGAGCCCTCCCTGGGCTTAACAGGGGATCTGGAGCCCGTCCTGGGCTGAACAGGGGATCTGGAGCCCGTCCTGGGCTGAACAGGGGATCTGGAGCCCTTCCTGGGCTGGACTGGGGATCAGGAGCCCTCACTGGGCTGGACTGGGGATCAGGAGCCCTCACTGGGCTCGACTCGGGAACAGGAGTGCGCTTACGTGGAGCTGGCACAGGAGGGTGCTGCTGAGGAGCGGGCTCTGGAGTGCGCTCAGGAGGCACGGACACTTGGGGGCGCTCTGGAAGCGCGGACACAGGAAGGCGACTTCGTGGCGCAGGCACTGGGGGGCGCTCTGGAAGCACGGACACTTGGGCGCTTTGGAAGCATGGGATCCGCGACCGGCAGGCTTGCCATACTCTCTGCCGGCAGGCTTGGAAGAGCCGCGGATGGTGGTGGACTTGCGTGGGCCGCGAATGGCGTGTGAGGAAGAGCCGCGGACGGCGGCGGACTTGGGGGAGCCACGGACGACGGCGGGCTGGTTCTAGCTCGGGGCAGGGCACTCTCCAGACACCGGAGGATCCTTTCCCTCCAGCACAGTCCCTTGGTGTCTGGGAGGTCCACGGGGCGATGGTAGTTGGCCCCGTGCCAGAACAGCGAGAGGATGGTGGTGTCATCTAGAGCCCGCAGAACTCCCGCGAATACTCAAGGAAGGGGAGATCTCTGCGGGCAAGGGCGATCAAGCAGGCGGCGGACTCCGCCGCGGGGAGAGGGAAAAACCAGAAACAAAACAAAACTTTTCAAAAACAGGGAAAAACAAAACGGGAAGGAGGAGCGCCGCTTACTCTGTTACGGTCCGGTCTTCTGTCATAGTTTTGTCAGAGCCAGGGAAACGAGGAGGCGAGGAACTTCTTCAAACATAGATTTTATTTACAAAACTCAGGGAACACTGGAGACACGGAACAATAAACACCAAATGACAATAGAGACCGGACACAGAGGCAGGGAAGCAGAGAACTAATAAAGGCTGGGGAAAACTAGATAATTAAAGACACACAGCTGGGGACTAATAAACTAATGAGGAGAACTAAACAAGAACAGGAAACAGACCAAATATGGGCACGAGAGGAAGGGAACGACAAGACACAGGAAGACAGGACTGACAGTATGTCCGACATTCTCAGAAATTCGCTGGTCAAAACCCTCTCATTTAAGCTTGATTTTGGTAATAATATAATGATGTGCAAGTTTCTTAATGTATGTCTGACAACACCATGTTTAATTATTTTTTCTAAAAATATAGTGTTTTTCAATTTCCTGAAAAGTATGTGTCCCCACAAAATGTCCCCACAAAGATGGCAATATCCGAAATCCTTGTCCTTGTGGGGACATTTTTTGGTTCCCATGAGGAAACAAGCTTATAAATAATTCAGAATGAAGTTTTTTGAAAATCTAAAAATGCACAAAGTTTTCTGTAAGGGGTAGGTTTAGGTGTAGGGTTGGTGTAGGGCGATAGAAAATACAGTTTGTACAGTATAAAAACCATTTGCCTATGGAATGTCCCCATAAAACATGCGTGTGTGTGTGTTTGTGTGTGTATGTATGTGTGTGTGTGTATATGGTGTTAATAATTTTACTTTTCTATTTTTTTTACCTTACAAAAATATAAAATATAAATGAAAATGTTATTATTCTTAACCTGATTTAGTCAATGAATTAAAACATTTCTTAAAATGGCATAAAAGTTTTTCAACACCCTATGAAACCAACATAAATACATAAGACTTGATAATACATTAGACATCATACGGTGTAGCTCTGACACTCAAAATTGTGTTTATACTGTATGTGTGTGTGTGAAAGAGAGAGATGGAGAAGGGATTGATGGGAGTGCTGCTGATGAAAGGACTATCACAATTTATCCAGAAAATCCATTCACATCTACGTCAATTAAACCGGACACCAATATCCATTAGACAGTTAAAAATGGGTTGTTGTCTGACCCCTGAGATCTCTTTAGATACACACAAACACCCACAGGCTGAAATCTAAACAGATTTAGTAAAATCTTGTTACACAGACCTTTTTAACCCCTCGAGCACTGGAGCACCTCTAATGCGTTCATTTAGACAAAGCGCTTCTTTATGGAATCTGAACTGATTTGAATAATCAATCTCGTTTGAACCTGATCTTTGGCCGGTTCAGCTGTGAGTGTTTGTGTCTTGACTCCCATGAGTATATGAGCTCAGGTCAGGCGTGAGGTGAGGGGGCTCCTAATTGCTAATCTGACGGATGCTTTTATTCAAAGTGTCTTATTGTTCGCTTATTTCAAGTCGAATCCCTCTGGAGTAACCTGAGGTTAAGTGTTCTGCTCAGTGGCGAGAGCTCATAAATCATCCTTTACAGAACTGGAACCAATAAGGATGCACTTCTTTGTATGCATACAGACAGAAGTGTAGCACACTTGACAACATGAAAGAAGAAGGTGGAGAAGAAACTTCAGGCAAACTTGCCTTTTTATCTATTAGTTATGTTAATACAGTCTACTTTGTATCCACCATGTGATATTTTTAAGTCATTGGATAAAAATATTAAAAATCGTATTATGATGAAAAATGCATGAAACCAACATGAATGCAAAGATTAATAAATTCTTGAAACCTGCATTTTACTTTAGATGTTTAAAAAGTTTTTTCTTTCTTTTTCTTTTAATCATCTTGGACATACTTCTTAGCCATTGAACTATTTGCATTTGTGATTTCCGAGCCTTTAAGAGTGCAGAATGTACTCTAGAATAGAAAGTAATCCGAGGAGCTTGACTGTGTTGAATGGGAGTTTATTGTATGTTATAAGCAGATAGATAAAGTGACTGTAGACTGAACAGACAGACTGTATCTGTTACAGCACTTGTAGAGCTCAGCTTTGCTGTCTTAATGGATGAGAGTGTTTCTGTCAATAGAAGGATGAGAACACCTACACAAACACAGCAGGAGTCATGCCCGAGTCAGTCTTCAAATCAATTGCTAGTAACGCTGCACATCCTGCGGGACAGAATTTCAGCTGTGTGCCACAGCAAGCCTTTTTCATCAGAGAGAGGTGGTCATAATGAAGACCCCTCATTAGAGTTAAGGAGCCCTTATTTAAAAAAAAAATAATAATAATAATAATAATAATATTGGTGTGTCCCATTATCACGCTCTGCTGCTGTGGAGGGAATGAAGGAGCGCAGAGACAAAGGAGATTCACCATCAACACAGTCTTTATTTATCCAAGGAACAAGGAACAGGCAGAAACACACGCAGCACGAGGGGTAGACGTACAATACCGGACGCTGGAAACTAAACTGAACACTCTTAATATACTCAACATAACGAGGGGATGACAAGACACACCTGGAACCAAATTAACACGAGGACAGGAAGCAGGAAACACCAAATATGGGCACAAGAAGGAGGGAAACAAGACATGGGGACACAGGTTTGACAATACTCCCCCCTCCCGAAAGGCGCGTCCCGCGCAGTACAACATCCAACGGGGGGGGGGGGGGCGCTCTGGAGGCCTCAAGGGGCAGAGTTTGGGGACGGAAGG
Source organism: Spinibarbus caldwelli (assembly GCA_039654775.1). Taxonomy (NCBI): domain Eukaryota; kingdom Metazoa; phylum Chordata; class Actinopteri; order Cypriniformes; family Cyprinidae; genus Spinibarbus; species Spinibarbus caldwelli. Next base: position 2,697,998 of record CM077237.1, read on the forward strand.
CCTCCAGGGCAGCGCCCGTTCCGAGACCTACGGCGGAGTAGGGAGCTCAGGAGGCCACGGTGGAGCAAGGAGCTTGGGTGGCCATGGCGGATCAGGAGACTCGGGAGGCCATGGCGGATCAGGAGACTCGGGAGGCCAAGGGGGATCAGGAGACTCGGGAGGCCAAGGCAGATCAGGAGACTCGGGAGGCCATGGCGGATCAGGAGACTCGGGAGGCCATGGTGGATCAGGAGACTCGGGAGGCCATGGCGGATCAGGAGACTCAGGAGGCCAAGGCAGATCAGGAGCCCTATAAATCCCCCAAAAAAAACTTGGGGAAGTTCACTGGTGTTGAGGCCCTCCTCAACACCAGTGAACTTCCCCAAGTATTTTTTGGGGGATTTATAGGGCCTGACGTGGGGACTGGAGCTCTCCCTGGACTAAACGGGGATCAGAAGCCCTCCCTGGGCTTAACGGGGGATCAGGAGCCCTCCCTGGGCTTACCGGGGGATCAGGAGCCCTCCCTGGGCTTAACGGGGGATCAGGAGCCCTTCCTGTGCTGAACGGGGGATCAGAAGCCCTCCCTGGGCTTAACGGGGAACCAGAAGCCCTCCTTGGGCTAAACTGGAAATCAAGAGCCCGTCCTGGGCTAAAACAGGAGTCAGGAGCCCTCCCTGGGCTTAACTCGGAATCAGGAGCCTTCCCTGGGCTAAACTGGGGATCAGGAGCCCTCCCTGGGCTTAATTGGGGATCAGGAGCCCGTCCTGGTCTGAACTGGGGATCAGGAGCCCGTCCTGGGCTGAACTGGGGATCAGGAGGCCGTCCTGCGCTGAACTGGGGATCAGGAGCCCTTCCTGCAAATGATGGTCATCATCTAATAAAGATACAATTTTGATTCATGATTGTTCATAAATTGCTGTAAATTAAATTACTGTAATTATCCCTCTGTTTACCTTTGTGCTGATAAGAGTCATTTACAACTTATTAGATAGTAAGGATGTCAAAAGAACCTGTACATTCATACCAAGTTGATACTGAAATAAAAGATGGAACAATTCCAGCCTTTTTGCATACACAGACTCTAATATATGAGTGTCAATATAAACTGAATATACAGGTGCATCTCAATAAATTAGAATGTCATGGAAAAGTTAATTTATTTCAGTAATTCAATTCAAATTGTGAAACTCGTGTATTAAATAAATTCAATGCACACAGACTGAAGTAGTTTAAGTCTTTGGTTCTTTTAATTGTAATGATTTTGGCTCACATTTAACAAAAACCCACCAATTCACTCATTCAATTCATCTCAACAAATTAGAATATGGTGACATGCCAATCAGCTAATCAACTCAAAACACCTGCAAAGGTTTCCTGAGCCTTCAAAATGGTCTCTCAGTTTGGTTCACTAGGCTACACAATCATGGGGAAGACTGCTGATCTGACAGTTGTCCAGAAGACAATCATTGACACCCTTCACAAGGAGGGTAAGCCACAAACATTCATTGCCAAAGAAGCTGGCTGTTCACAGAGTGCTGTATCCAAGCATGTTAACAGAAAGTTGAGTGGAAGGAAACAGTGTGGAAGAAAAAGATGCACAACCAACCGAGAGAACCGCAGCCTTATGAGGATTGTCAAGAAAAATCGATTCAAGAACTTGGGTGAACTTCACAAGGAATGGACTGAGGCTGGGGTCAAGGCATCAAGAGCCACCACACACAGACGTCTCAAGGAATTTGGCTACAGTTGTCGTATTCCTCTTGTTAAGCCACTCCTGAACCACAGACAACGTCAGAGGCGTCTTACCTGGGCTAAGGAGAAGAAGAACTGAACTGTTGCCCAGTGGTCCAAAGTCCTCTTTTCAGATGAGAGCAAGTTTTGTATTTCATTTGGAAACCAAGGTCCTAGAGTCTGGAGGAAGGGTGGAGAAGCTCATAGCCCAAGTTGCTTGAAGTCCAGTGTTAAGTTTCCACAGTCTGTGATGATTTGGGGTGCAATGTCATCTGCTGGTGTTGGTCCATTGTGTTTTTTGAAAACCAAAGTCACTGCACCCGTTTACCAAGAAATTTTGGAGCACTTCATGCTTCCTTCTGCTGACCAGCTTTTTAAAGATGCTGATTTCATTTTCCAGCAGGATTTGGCACCTGCCCACGCTGCCAAAAGCACCAAAAGTTGGTTAAATGACCATGGTGTTGGTGTGCTTGACTGGCCAGCAAACTCACCAGACCTGAACCCCATAGAGAATCTATGGGGTATTGTCAAGAGGAAAATGAGAAACAAGAGACCAAAAAATGCAGATGAGCTGAAGGCCACTGTCAAAGAAACCTCGGCTTCCATACCACCTCAGCAGTGCCACAAACTGATCAACTCCATGCCACGCCGAATTGAGGCAGTAATTAAAGCAAAAGGAGCCCCTACCAAGTATTGAGTAAATATACAGTAAATGAACATACTTTCCAGAAGGCCAACAATTCACTAAAAATGTTTTTTTTATTGGTCTTATGAAGTATTCTAATTTGTTGAGATAGTGAATTGGTGTGTTTTTGTTGAATGTGAGCCAAAATCATCACAATTAAAAGAACCAAAGACTTTAACAACTTCAGTCTGTGCGCATTGAATTTATTTAATACACGAGTTTCACAATTTGAGTTGAATTACTGAAATAAATTAACTTTTCCACGACATTCTAATTTATTGAGATGCACCTGTAAACCAGTCATGACAGATGTTATAATTAAAAAATAAAAAAAAATAAAAAATTGGTGTACATTTATTATGAAAATTATAATCTATAAAAAGAAAAAAAAATGTTTTCTGATTTAATTTGATAATAATTATATTACTAACACATTACAGTAAGCTTCCATTTGTTAACATCTTGTTCATGTTAATTTTAATATTTACTAATACATTAATAAAAAAATAAAAAGTTATATCTGTTAATATTATTTAACTGACCCAAGGTGACATGAACTAACAATGAACAGTTGTATTATTAATAAGTAATGTTAACAGAGATACAAATACAAATGTATTCCTCATTGTTAGTTAATGCATGAATTAAAGTTAACCAATGGGACCTTATTGTAAAGTGATACATTATATCAATATTTTTTACTATTTAAAATGTTATAATATATTGTGTTAATATTTTAAATATTTAATATTTTAAAATATAACTTTTAAAATATTTTACAATACTATATTTTAGATACTTTTTGTACAATTATTAAAATAATTTATATTTATTATGTATAATTAATATATTTATGTGTGTGTGTGTGTGTGTGTGTGTATAAATTATGTTAATATATTTTCTATATTTCTATTTATATTATTAATATAGCATAGATTTTAAAAGAGTTGTCAAGCAATTAAATATTAGTCTTCAGGTAGAATGACAGGCATACTAGAGAACACTGGAGAGAAGAATACAGTATGTGTTCTCTCTGCCACTTTTTTCTATAGGGCAGTGTCTCTAGAGCCCTGATCGCGCTCACGCTCGACTATGTCTGAGCTTAAAAGCCTGCGTGTGGTTTTGTCTGTATCTCTCTCTCACACACACTGTATCCTCTGTACCTGTTCATTTTCCCTGAGCGCACATCAGCCCACACGCACTGACCCAGGAACATACAGCTCTGACAGACGCACGCGCGTTCACGTGTGAGGGAGCAAGCTTGACATCGACCGATTATATAGGTGCATTAAATACAGATTTATGAGAGCAGATAATTATATTTGTCACATCCTGTCAACAAAGAAACAACAGACCATGAAGAGTTTAGAAATGTGAGTTGATGAGAATTTTCCACCAGCTCATTTGGATTTTTCCATTCTGTCCAGATCTTGTGGTGCATGAACGCACACTGATCATCTTGTGTATTTTACCAGCACTAAATAAACCTGAAAATGAAGGTAACCAAAGAGACACTGTAAACACAGAGATTGTCTACAGGATATGAATCTGCTGGGGCACATCCACTAAAAATCACCAAAACACCAGATAATTAAAAAACACTGAGCAAAAATTTGAGCAGATACAGACAATGCATCTAATTCTATGAAATTCATTTTTATGTAACATACTGTAGGTGTCTGTATACATTTGAGAGAGCATTGTATACTGTTTACTACTGTTGATTTTTTTTAAATAAAAATATCTAATATATACACTGCTGTTCAAAAGTTTGGGATCAGTACAATTTTTAATGTAAGAAGTGTCTTCTGCACATCAAGGCTGCATTTATTTGATCAAAAATACAGTAAAAACAGTAATATTATGAAATAGTATTACAAATTAAAATAACTGATTTCTATTTTAATATATTGTAAAATGTAATTCATTCCTGTGATCAAAGCTGGATTTTCAGCATCATTACTCCAGTCTTCAGTGTCACATGAACCTTCAGAAATCATTCTAAGATGCTGATTTGCTGCTCAAGAAACATTTATTATTATTATCATATAATAATAAAAAGTTATAACAATAAACAATATAAGTATTAATTTAGTTGAAAACCACAAACTTTTGAATAGTAAAGATAGTAAAGACTTAAATTGTTACAAACGTTTTCTATTTTGAATAAATATGGCAATAAATATTATTATTTGGCTTTTTTTTCCAGTTTTGTTTAAAAATGTCTTATTTTAAATAAATCTCATGCATTGTTTACATACTCTCAGCCACTTCATGCATACAATATTTGCATATTGTGCACAATATACTGCACAAATTATATACTACAGCTCTAGTAGGAGTAGTGTGGTAGTATGCAATCTTAAAACAAGTGTATTTATCCAACTAATAAAATTATTTGTTTACTATCCTGAGCCAAATAAATGACTTGTTACCCGGGGGTCTGTTTCGTTAACATTTGAGTCCATTTGATGAGCTTTTTGCTCTCCACACTGTTATCATTCAAGAGAATACTGAATAGTGCACCACTCTGGGAGAGAATATTTTTTTCATCAGCCATTTAGAAAATTTGTGCACCTCTGCGGCTGGTGAAACCTTTGCGCCCGAGTCTTTGTGTTTGTGTGAGTGATTCCTCTCGATGTGCATGACTGATCCGGTGTTGCTGCACCGTTAATGAGAGCTTTTCAATCCAAAAGCAGCGACTTTGTTTGAAACTTTTGTCATTTGTCATTGTGAAATGCAGCTCCCCCTCCACTCACACAGCGTTTGACTATCTGGCTGTCTGCCTAGATGCCATTAAACCCTGGTTATCTGAGCCCAAATGAGAGAAAGGTCCTGTAGGACAAGAGCAGGGTGTTGAATGACAATGACACTGCTGCATTGATTGACTCTGTGTGTGTGTGTGTGTGTGTGTGTGTTTGTGGGCTTCTCGGTGTCTATTTGATCATGACATTTTATCCCTTTCTGCCTGTATACTGCTACTAGCAGTGTTTACGGCACTGCAACCTAAATCACAGCCAATGGCCAGACACACACTTCATCACATACGGCACTGCAGTTTTTAGGAGCAAGTTTATGGTTACCATGGCTGTGGCTTTAATAATTTATTTTAAAACATATTTTGTGCATATTTAGTGATGTGTGTGACTCTTTTCATTTGAGACAGTAAATAATCACCTATCAACCACCCAAAATATCTAACTATGTTGTAAATTGGATGTTTCAATATGATTTGACATGTTTCTCTTAGCTAGCTGATGTAATATTTGCCGATACCTCAAAACATGCCGTGATATGATTACGATTTGATTAGATTTAGGGGGTCTGCAATCAATATATCAGCAATACAGTATTATGTGCCTGTTTTATAAATCCAAACCCATTTTTTAAAGGGATAGATAGTTCAGGTACTCACCTTTATGTTGTTCCAAACCTGTATGAGTTTCTTTCTTCTGTACAGCATAAAAGAAGATATTTTGAAGAATGTGGGTAAACAAACAGCTGCTGGTCCACATTGACTCCCATAGTACTATATATATATATATATATATATATATATATAAATAAAGATAATATGGAAGTCAAAGGCTACCAACATTCTTCCAAATATCTTATTCATACATGAAACACAGGTTTGGAACAAGTGGAGGATTGATTGATTGATTGATTGATTGATATAGAAAAATAAATAATGAAAAAGTAGATAAATCAAGATAAATCAACAGTCAAAGTTTTCAGTCTTCTGTGCTTTCTAAAATGTGCAAATCTAGTATACCCACTAGTTGTTAAAAATTAAAACTTCTCAATTATTTGATGACAGATCAGTGACCACTTGATGTCTTGTTAAGATAGTGTCTTCAAGTATAGTACTAGTATAGTACTTCTAGTACTTTTTTTTTTTTTTACATCATATTGTTAGTCATTTGGTTGATGCATTAATCTATATCAATATATTTTTATATCACTAACAGCATCCTCTCTAGCATTGTAGTCTCAACAATTGCAGAGGCTAGCCCATTTTAAATGTGATAAAAGAGCACAGAAAATGTAAAAATCAAGCTTCTGTAATTTCATGCATGTTCACATGTTCATTCAGAAGGTTTTCTCTATCTTTGGTTGCACACAAAGATGTTTCTTCCCAAATCCTGCACTGTGAAGTGTGGTTAAAAGCTCTCATGGTAAGAGGACTCACATCTAAGAGGGAACCTGCTTTGATGGAGAAATGGAGAAATAGAAAAGATCTTTGGGACTTGGTTTTGCTTTGAGATGGTGATGTGTACTTTATAATATATATGAACGTGTGACAAACTTCAAATCCATTTATAGCAAATTTTCCTCATGTGAATAGTTACAGAAATCCCACTACCAAGACCCAATTGTTCAGTTTCTTTTAAATAACTCCTGCTCTTTGAAAGGCAATTAAATTGTCATCAAAAAGCTCATTTTCTGATTCATACTTCTCAGAGTGATGAATGAGTTTATTAGTCGAGACGGAGCCTCAAACGTGAGACGGTTTGCTGATTGCTGCCGTATAATCACTTTCAGAGTTTCTCTGCTCATGTAGGCGTTTCACTCACCGTTTATTGAACGATCTTCACAATGATCGCACAAGGCCACACAAGACCACGCCCGCTAACTCACCTCAGCGACAGAGAGAGAGAGAGAGAGAGAGAGAGAGAGAGAGAGAGAGAGAGAGAGAGAGAGAGAGAGGGATTGGTCATGGTGTTGATAATGGGGGCACTATTCTGCCTCTCTATTGCTATTTAGACAGAGCCATTACTGTAATGCACCACCCAATGGGGAATAAAAGAGAAGCAATTTCTCTTTCTTTATCTCACTCCTCTTCTCTCTTCTCTCTTCTCCTGAATAATAAAAAGGCCAGGCATTCAGGCTGGAGTCTCACTAACTCGGTTTGAGAGTTTAGTGTCTTTCTCACCTTACTACTGCTGACAGAATATTCAAACCACTTGTAAATGAAGAGGTCACATTATGAGCTTTGTATATAAACTCTGAGTTTCACTCAAAAGATTGGCTTGACCAAGTTCAGATCGTTGAGGGCAAATGCTAAACACAAAATTCAACTGGATCCTATTTGCGTTCTTAATGCTTTATGTTATACGTAAAAAAAAAAAAAAAAAAAAAAGATTTTTCAAAGTGAACAAGCATTATTGCTGTACACTATTTGAAAATTCAACCTGATTTCATGACGAAAACATACTTGTGGGAACTTTTTCGCAAGATGCGAAATACGTATGTTTCATGACATATTCTATGTGAAATGTCCACTGGGTGGTGCTAAAAAAGGCTTTTCACACTGTGCTTAACCCCAGGTTATCGTCATTCTAAACACCGCTTTTAACCCCAGGTAAAGACACGTTTCACACCTGTAATTTGAAAGCGGTGTTAGCACCGCATTTTACCCAGGGTTATGAAACCCTGCTCCGGAGCAGGATTAGCACCGCATTTGTGGTGTTAACCCTTATTATGGTGCTAAGTTTGTTCAGTGTGAAACGGAGCGGTGTTTGCTTGTTGCTGTTGGACGCTTGGCAACAGACAGCCAATCAGAGATTGAGCAGCGAGGCTCATGTCACGTCAGTAACAGGAAATGCACGTCGTGTAAACAGCAGCCGGTGAGAGAAAAGTAAAAGAAATGTCAAAACACGGAAAGCGTGTGAATTGGAGTGATGAGGAGACGGTATTATACGCTGCTGTACAAGTAAACACTGACATTAGTCTCTCCACACTTTAAAGAAATTCAAAGAAATATTCACATACTTTGCTCCTTGTTTTCTTTTGTAGTTTTGTACTTTAGTCTTTATTTTCTTGCCTTTTTTGTGCGTCTCATGTCGTGCCTAAGACATGCCTAAAAACACGTGGAAAACGCTAGGCTCGCCACTTTCTCCTTCTTTCCAAAACGCTCTATGCTTGCGCTCCCGTGGCGTCTGCCATTGCTAAACAACCCTGACCTGCGCTCTCCATAAAGACGCGGAAGTTTCAGCAAAGGATAAATGGATTTCCAGCACTAAATCACTTGCAGTAGCTATGCTACTAAATTTATTTAAAAAATGGCTATGCCTGTACAGCTATGATCAGCTGTTCCTCCATCTTGGCTGAGCTACGCAGCAACATTTTTTTTAATAAGATAAAGACGCAGGAAAAGTCATGTAAACAGGTTGCCTGCTGTTCGTCCAATCAGTGACAGTGACACCGCAAATATGCAAATAAGAACGTTAACCCGGGGTTTAGACATGTACAGTGTGAAACGTCTGTTAATGAATACCCAAGATTAACAGTTAACCCCAGGTATAGTATGAGCAGTGTGAAACGTGATTACAGATAATCCAGGGTTTAGGATGACCCAAGGTTAACAATTTAAAGTGTGAAAAGCCCTATAGAGTGTTAGTTTTATTTTTTTTTTCCCCGGAACAGATGAACGCACGTTTTATGTGACGTTGGTTTTGTACGTGTCACCGCAGTTCTGATTTGAAATGTCTGTTGAGTGGCACAATAAGTCTAATGCTGCATGACGTTTTAAAATAACGTACACTACCATCTGCATTATACCTAAACCTATCCGATAGTATGAACAAAATCGAATGTGATGTAAAAATGCGATCACAAGCATGCCGTTTTAGCTTGTTTTTCGATCTCTCATCTTTCAGCTCTTTCATCATGAGTCATGTTTTTCACAGGATTCGTTCCCAAGGATTCCATATCTTAAGTCTAATTTTGTGCCAGCTGAGCTACCGAGCAAGCTTGTTACGTCCGGAAACATATGGAGCTGTAATCATAACTGTGTACGTAAACGATTACAAGTGCTTGATGGTTTACCACCTCTAGTGTTAATTTCTGTTGGAAACTGCAGTGATATGTACTTATTGGTACGTATTTCATGTCTTGCAAAAAAAGTTCCCACAGGTACGTTTTCATCATGAGATCAGGTAGTGAACATTTTAAGTTTAATTCAATCTGTTACTTGCCATTTCTTTGAATCTGTTTTTCAGTGAATATTGTTTCAGTGTAGTCTAACACTCTACAATGTAAGTAAATCACTCACATATGCAACAAAATGCTAGGTGCCTAAATAATGTATATCTTTCGCACTGGATAATAAATTGTTAGATTTTACTTGCCAGTTAGAAGAGTACAAGTTTAGCCCAGATATATTTTCACAACTAAAAAATGTACTTGCCAATGGTGATTCAATTGACAAGGTGTGCATGGAGGGTTGTAGTCTTATACCAAAAGAATGATCCATGCACTTTATTTTAGAAAATATCCTGTCTAGTGCAAGCTGTGAAAGCTGCATGCAACTAACATTCAAACACAGAGATTCCAAGGAGTTTATGTTGACCAAGTTTTTCCTATTAGACAGTGTCACAAACAACAAAAAGAGCACATCTTGTCTGAACAAACATCGTCTATTTCTCTTGTGCATCAGCAGCACTGGTGTTGGGCATATTAACAAGTCCTCAGTTCAGATTCTGTTTTGTAGACATGAGGCGAGAGCTCGACTGGAGGTAAGCCGTGCATCCATAATTAATGAGATTAAATGGCTGGGCTGCTGCGTCTCGATCGATGTTGAGCTGCTTGATGTTTAGGGACAGAGGGCAGGAGACTGGCTTCCTGGATGCTGTCAGTTTATTTCACTTCATGCAGATCTGTAAGGGAGTGGCTATCTGCATTATGCTGTGTGGAAGGAAATTTATCTGATTCTCGGTCTGCTGTTTGTGTATTTTGCATTTTCTGCCAGATATTATGCCTTCCTGTCGGATCTGGTAAGCATGAGCTAAAGAAAGTCATGGTTAAACACTTCCAAATGGAGAAATCGGAGCTCTTAAATTAGCACCTAATATTAAGTGGCAAACAGTGTGTCTCACAACTGATCCTCCCTGACGTGTAGAATAAACACTGAAGCTGATCATCTGGTTTCGGAGCTGTTGATACTCATTAATCCTGTGATCTGTCAGCGGGCAGATTAACGGTGTCCTCGCACCAGGCGGAGGGATTTGGGTGGCGTGTTTGTGGTCGGATGCTCATCACTGTGGCTGCTTGGCCTGTGCAATGTGAACATGTTGGCCCATTACATAATTAACACACATTCTTGGGTGACTCTTAAATTAGGGCAATTTTAGCTAAATTAAATCTTGAAAAATTTAAATTATGATGAAATAAATTTGAAATATCTGATCAAGTCCTATAGATTGGTGTGGACTTTTTTAAAGGAAAATTTAGATAAGACTTTGATCTGAATCTTGAAAATTCAATTTCTATCATAAACAAAACCTTCATGGAAAAACTCAGTTGTTTATGAATAACATTACAAATTGTGCACACAAATGCCAAATGTAAATATATATTCATTTATTTATTTATTTACTTATTTTCTTTTCTTTTTTTTTTTATGAAGTTCGGTAGTTATATGTAGAATTTCCTTTTTTTATTTACAGTACATTCGTAATAGAGAATTACCAGATTACTAGAGAATAAAGATGAAGAGAACTGTGTTATTGCTTAATTTCCATCAATATCGTCGACTTGATTGCACAGATACTATTTGAACTGAACTGAGCTGGTAGATGAATCAATGATGAACTGACTTTAACTGAAAATTTGAATGTTTACTATTGTCCTTTTGCATTATCAACACATTATTTTCGTATTTAATACTGTAAAGCTGCTTTGACACAATCTGTGTTGTTAAAAGGGCTGTATAAATAAAGGTGATTTGACTTGACTTGATTGCATGTTAATGAGTGTAGCATATCAAACCCAAGTACTCAAGGAGTTGATAGTTACTTTCAAAAGTTCCACCCTGACAGTAGTTAAGCTGACATAGAAAACTGAAAATATCTTACGCATCTTATGCTCACTGTATGTAGCACTCTTTGTGGCGTAGCTGAGAATGCAACTTGTACTTTGAAACATTTGAAACACAGTGCAAACCATGCAGTAGCTAGAAGTGTTTGCTTTAACATGCTGTGTGTATGTTTAGTATCTTTGCGGTCTTAAAGGGTTTAGCAGGTTCAGGCTCAGTAGACCGTGCAGTTCTTACAAAGAGGCTAATGTGGTTGTCTCTGCTACTTTGATCCAGTTGCATTGGGTTTTGTCTATGTATAAACACTCATTTTAATCAAATTCTTGTGTTTTTTGAGTCTCTGGATTGCTTTAAAACTCCAATTAAATTTTTTTTTATGATTAAATCATGAGATTGTAATGAAGTATTTATACGGCAGCAGACCAAAGCTTCTGTTGTCATGGCTAGAAATGTTTCGCATCATGCATGAGCTTTTTTATCATGCATGAACTCCTGTTTACATGAGATGTTTCTAGGCAGTTGTTTTTTAAGATGAAATATAAATTGTCCAATCGGAATGTTCATGCAAATTGAAAGTCCATTTTGAAGGAATAGACTCGACTCAAACTCAAAGGGATGTCATTTATGGAGAAAAGATGGGATAAAGGAGGGATGCTGGGATGGAACTAGTGTTATTTGTACACCTCTGATTGGCAGCTTGCATGAAAATGCTCAGAAACCTCAGTGTCCTGTGTTTTGGTGAGGTAGAGCGAGGGCAGAAACCTTGGCAGCAGATTGCTTTGCACTGCCTGAAGAACACACATGAAAGTCAACACGGTAAATATTGCAGGAGGCCAGCATACTAGCAGGCACAAAGAGCCTTGTGTGACTGAGAATCTGTGATGCCTGTCTTGTGTGACACATCCAGGGTCAGAGGTCATCAGGCAGGGCGGTTGTCTGATAAATCAGTCATGAGAGAAAGTTTGACCTCAGTTGTTTCAGGGGAGGCTGATGCGAATATACAGAACCTATCTATCTATCTATCTATCTATCTATCTATCTATCTATCTATCTGTCTGTCTGTCTGTCTGTCTGTCTGTCTGTCTGTCTGTCTGTCTATCTATCTATCTATCTATCTATCTATCTATCTATCTATCTATAATGTTGCTTATTTATTTATTTATTCATTCATTCATTCATTCATTCAGTCATTCATTCATTCAATTTCACCAAGGCTGCAATATTGTGAAATATTACAACTTAAAATAAATATTTTCTATTGGAATATATCTTAGAACGTAATTCATTGCTGTGATGCAAAGCTGAATTTTCAGCATCATTACTCCAATCAGTGTCACTTGAGCCTTCAGAAATTATTCTAATATTCTGATTTGCTGCTCAAGGAACAGTTTTCATTAGTATCACTGTTGAAAACTGGTGCGTAATATTTTTGTGGAGGCCTTGAAACTTTGTAACATCTTTTGTAACATTAAAAATGACTTTACTGTCACTTTTGATCAATTTAATGCATCCTTGCTGAATAAAAGCATTAAGTTAATAATCCATATACACATCACAATTATTCCCATTTCTGTAGAAAACACTAGTCTATAGTGTTTATAATTAGCTTTATGTAAAACAAAAGAGCCCATTTAGCTGATGGGTATATGAGTATGTGATATAATTAATGTCTTGTGGAAAGTTGCCATAAACCTCATGTGAAGCCAGTTGGCAGTCTGCATTCTGCACACACACCGCATCAGGCGAGAGCAACCATAATGACATCAATTCTGCTGACATCAGTGCCGTGATGCGAGAGAGAGCCAGAGAATTAGAGAAAGGCAAAATGACAAGGTCCACTGGACAGAAACTGGGACCAAGACAGTTCCTGCCAAAGAAAAGATGAAGACATTGTCTCCAGCGAGGCCGCCAGTTTGCATTATGCATCTGTAGCCAGAGACAGAGGTAAACAAAGCAGGCAGCGCACGTTATGATATATCTGTTGTTCCCTGCGGTGAGCTGGATGGATGGAATCTCTACAGGCATGCTTTCACCAGGGGATGGCGGTGGACAGGAGCTCAATTTGTTTGGGTTGCCATGGCTCGTTTTCTGTCAGAGCATTTAATTATGCTTTTGATACATCCTCGGAGATGAAGCTCTCATGGCTTATAAACAGTTTATTCTTATCTCGAGTATAGCCAAGCGGAGAGCTTAGGCAATAGGGGAAATAGAATTCCCTCATATTGCCCGTATTTATTGTTTCTCACCATGAGGGACGTGACCCAGTGCACATGGTGGAACATTAATTGTACCGTCCTGGAGGTCTAGCTCATGGCAGGGTTTAGACATTGTTAAAAGATCTGCTTTTGTTCCAGCACTTCAAGCTAGGACAGTTTGATTGTTCAACGATTGCTCCATCATAGCTCAGGAGACTTACAGGAATAGATCACCCTAGAATGTCATTCCAACCCCATACTACATTTGTTATTTTAATATCATTCAGATACTAGGGATTTTTTTATATTAATATATACAGGTGCATCTCAATAAATTAGAATGTCGTGGAAAAGTTAATTTATTTCAGTAATTCAACTCAAATTGTGAAACTCGTGTATTAAATAAATTCAGTGCACACAGACTGAAGTAGTTTAAGTCTTTGGTTCTTTTAACAAAAACCCACCAATTCACTATCTCAACAAATTAGAATACTTCATAAGACCAATAAAAAAAAAACATTTTTAGTGAATTGTTGGCCTTCTGGAAAGTATGTTCATTTACTGTATATGTACTCAATACTTGGTAGGGGCTCCTTTTGCTTTAATAACTGCCTCAATTCGGCGTGGCATGGAGGTGATCAGTTTGTGGCACTGCTGAGGTGGTATGGAAGCCCAGGTTTCTTTGACAGTGTCCTTCAGCTCATTTGAATTTTTTGGTCTCTTGTTTCTCATTTTCCTCTTGACAATACCTCATAGATTCTCTATGGGGTTCAGGTCTGGTGAGTTTGCTGGCCAGTCAAGCACACCAACACCATGGTCATTTAACCAACTTTTGGTGCTTTTGGCAGTGTGGGCAGGTGCCAAATCCTGCTGGAAAATGAAATCAGCATCTTTAAAAAGCTGGTCAGCAGAAGGAAGCATGAAGTGCTCCAAAATTTCTTGATAAACGGGTGCAGTGACTTTGGTTTTCAAAAAACACAATGGACCAACACCAGCAGATGACATTGCACCCCAAATCATCAAAGACTGTGGAAACTTAACACTGGACTTCAAGCAACTTGGGCTATGAGCTTCTCCACCCTTCCTCCAGACTCTAGAACCTTGGTTTCCAAATGAAATACAAAACTTGCTCTCATCTGAAAAGAGGATTTTGGACCACTGGGCAACAGTCCAGTTCTTCTTTTCCTTAGCCCAGGTAAGACACACAAGAGGAATACGACAACTGTAGCCAAATTCCTTGACATGTCTGTGTGTGGTGGCTCTTCATGCCTTGACCCCAGCCTCAGTCCATTCCTTGTGAAGTTCACCCAAATTCTTGAATCGATTTTGCTTGACAATCCTCATAAGGCTGCGGTTCTCTCGGTTGGTTGTGCATCTTTTTCTTCCACACTTTTTCCTTCCACTCAACTTTCTGTTAACATGCTTGGATACAGCACTCTGTGAACAGCCAGCTTCTTTGGCACTGAATGTTTGTGGCTTACCCTCCTTGCGAAGGGTGTCAGTGATTGTCTTCTGGACAACTGTCAGATCAGCAGTCTTCCCCATGATTGTGTAGCCTAGTGAACCAAACTGAGAGACCATTTTGAAGGCTCAGGAAACCTTTGCAGGTGTTTTGAGTTGATTAGCTGATTGGCATGTCACTATATTCTAATTTGTTGAGATAGGGAATTGGTGGGTTTTTGTTAAATGTGAGCCAAAATCATCACAATTAAAAAAAACAAAGACTTAAACTACTTCAGTCTGTGTGCATTGAATTTATTTAATACACGAGTTTCACAATTTGAATTGAATTACTGAAATAAATGAACTTTTCCACGACATTCTAATTTATTGAGATGCACCTGTAAAAATACATTTTTATTACTTGAACTACAATAAATGTTAACTGAAAATTAAATAAAATAAAATTAGATTTTATTTCAACTAGTTGGCAATGCAACATTTCTCATTTCTCAAGTTTAACTTAATGTACTAACATTACCAAAAAATAAAACTGAAATAAAACTAAGACATTTTAAAAAATACGAAACAATGAGAAAATTACTAAAAATTTAACTAAATTTAAAATGGAAAAAAAAAAAATTAAAAATGAGTTGGAAATATTACTTGTTATATGGTTTTAGTTAAGTATATTAACCCTTGTTACACAAAAGGAGTTGTTATCCAGATCCAGTTTTGTATTGTCAATCTTCAAAAATTGTTGTTTCAAATCTAGTCCATATGACTTGTGCACTATATTTTCATCTTTATCAAGTCTTGTGATAGTTTGTGTGAGAAACAGACTGAAATTGAAGTTGTTGTTCACTCATAATTTTTCCTTATGACACAACTCTCAAATCTTATTTGCTCATTTGCTTTGCGTTCGCCATCAGATTGCAAATGAAAATGTAAATGTATTTGATTTGAAAGAAAACAATACAGGGATGAAAATAAAATGGAATGGCTTGAGGGCGAGTAAATTATGACAAAATATTAATTTTGGGTGAGCTAGTCGTCTACTTATGTTATCAGTTAAAATAAAATAAAATAAAATAAAACAATAAAAAATAATAAAATAAAATAAAAGTAGATAGTAAAGTTCGTGATTTGGCCTTTGAAGTTCTCTGTTAAAATAAAATTAAATAAAAAACATGAATGAATGAATGAATGTGGATAGTAACGTTCATGATTTGGGCTTTTTTATAATTTATTGAGATCACTTTTGAAGCCCTAAAAGATAAACATTTGAGATTGCTGAGAGGAGAAAAAGATGAACTCTCTATTTGTTCTCCATTTTATCTAACTGCTATCTATGGCAAACAAATAATATATTAAAGAGATCTGTGATTTTTCCTTCCTGCATTTGTAATAGTGTCTCTCTTTCTCTTGCAGGCATGCCAAGTTTCATTAAGACTCCTGAAGATCAGACAGGGATTTCAGGAGGGGTGGCGTCCTTCGTGTGCCAGGCAGTCGGGGAGCCCAAACCACGAATCACCTGGATGAAGAAGGGCAAGAAAGTCAGCTCACAGCGCTTTGAGGTGGGTTTAAAATAATAAGATGTGCTTTCTTTGTGCCTGCGCTCTAATCAGATGTGAAGTTGAGCATCATATGGGAGATCGACCTGCTTCCTGCCAGCTGTTCTTTTACCACATTAAATCAGATGCAACAAAGGTCCTACCATTTCTCCTCACCAATGGCTTCAAGGCATCCCATATTATACAGCAGCACTCTTTGATTAAGATCATGTGAGGGGTTTTCAGCTTTTATCATGACCTGCTCTGAGCTCTAGAGAGCAGCAGGTCGAGTGTTGAGTGTTTCTTTGAGTTCATTCAGCACTGCTGACATCTGTACAGCAGAGATTATGCTGAACTGACCAAGATATGAAGTGCAGTGAGCTTGCTGTCTGCAAGTACTGCAGGCTTGATCCCAGGTAAAACTGTGGTCACTGAGATGGCAGGGAGATGTATTTTTTAATTAGACAGCAAGACCAAAAAATGCTGACCACAAGAAGAGAAATGCAGCACTTCCTTTTGAACTGGAAAATTAGAGTTGCTGTTCGAGAGAGATTAAATTCTGCCAAATTTATCCACTCAGTTAGACTGTCCCCATTACTTCAACCGCTCTAAAACCCTGTCCTGAAAACTCACACACAATTACTAGTTTTCTCATTGGCTGAGAAAGTGTGGACGTCTGTGTCGTGGCTAGTAACTGATTTTATTTAATCCTGATTGCATAATCAGATTCCAAAAATGAGTATTTGTAATTACATTATATTATTATAAAAATACTCAAAATCAGATTATATATTATTCACACATTGGCAGTAAATTCTTTAAAATGTATTTATTCTCCCTAATTCTTTTTTATCTTTTAAATTTTCCTTTCTAAAGAAGCCTATCACTTATAAACATTTGGAATAGGCCTGTCAAGTGATTAAAATTTTAAATCTAATTAATTACACAATGTGGTGATTAATTAATCTAATTACTTGGAAATTAATCACACATCAAATTTGGCTAAAAAAAATACCCCCAGGAGGATAATTTGAGAAATGTCTCAGTATTTTTTTTTTTCTTTCTGTTTATACAGTGGACATCAGTGGTAACCAAAATGTAAATTTTTGGATGAACTATCTTAATGTTGTTTTATTATTATCATTATTATTATGGTTATTATTATTGTTATTATTATTATTGTGTAAATATGTACAGTACTCACAAAAAATACTCAAAAAAGAAACTAAATCTAAAAAATTATACAAAAAAATTGAGAGGCCACACAGCATTTGACCACTGAATTAAGAGAAGTCATTGCACTTTTAAGGAGTATTTTAACACTTTATTATCATGTCTTGGGAAGACTTTTGTCTTTTAAATGCATTAAAGAGGTCATATGACGTTGCTAAAAAGAACATTATTTTGTGTATTTGGTGTAATGCAATGTGTTTATGTGGTTTAAGGTTCAAAAAACACATTATTTTCCACATACTGTACATTTATTGTTGCTCCTCTAAGCCCTGCCTTTCTGAAAAGCGCTAATTTTTACAAAGCTCATCGTTCTGAGAAGCGAGGCGTGCTCTGATTGGCCAGCTATCCAGTGCGTTGTGATTGGCCGAATACCTCAAGCGTGAGATGGAAATGTTACACTCCTTACCGTATTGTGATGCCGTGTCCCGGCGCGACGAGTCTAAAACAATAAAACCCACTCTAAATGAGGCATCTGTTGCATCCAGTAGGGACATAATTACTGATTATAATGACTTATACTGTCTTTTTACACATCGCGCCACGTAAACATTACCATGTATGCATTTGTGATTGGAGAAACGACAAACAACAAGCACTAACATTGCTCTACACAGCTCAAAACTCGCGTTTGAATAGTCAGTGGCAAATTCTTTAAATATGAAAACATACTTACAGGCTGTGAGTCAGAAGCGCCAGACTGTCCTTGCAAAGTTGGAATTGCCCCACTTTATAGAAACAGTCTTTGAGCAGCTGGCAGGCTACTCCCAGGTTCAGGAAATAGTCGTCCGTAAAAAATGCGATGCACACACTCGAATATTTGAGTTGAACTGTTCTGGAACAGTGTTGTAAACACAACTTAACCACTGATTTCTAGTTGTTTCCTCTTTTGGAAGCCCAAACAAAGTAGTTTCGCTTTCACAACGAAACACAGCGTCTCCAGGACATGGCGCCGGCAGCAGCAACAATACTACAGCGAGAATAAAAGTCCCGCCCTCTTTCATTGCGTATACATTTGGGTGGTGTTTTGCAAATCCCCCCACACCGTGACGTAGACATGTGGAGGCATGTTTGAATGAGCCGTTTTAGGGGGGCATGGTCGAGTCTTAACTTTTATAAAGAATATCTCTTTGGTTTTGAGACTTGTCTTTGCAACTTCAGGGATCTTATCTATGCACAAACAGCTTGTAACACTCCAAAGAGAAAGGAAAACTTGAAATCGTATCATATGACCCCTTTAAAAATAAAAATGCATCCATACCTACTTGACCCTCTAAATGGAATATAGTTTTTTTCTTTCTTTCTTTTTCTATTTTTGTTTCAATATGGTACAAGATCCTATTCAAATTGATGTGATAAGCAAGTTAGGTGAGAAGTAATCTAAAAGTAATCAAAAAGTAGTCTGAATATATAACCTAATATGTGTAATGCAATAGAATACATTACTAACTACAACTTCAGTCATGTAATTTTCTTTTAGTAACTGACTATAATTAATCTACCCAGCACTGCATCAATGTCAGTGACATTTGTAAGATATTACAGACATTTTATAGTTTTTGGAACAGATATAGAGTATATTAGCCAGTGCAGACCAGCAGGACAGAAGACCATTCAAGATCCGGTCACCCTAAAGTGACCACAGCAGACCCGAGCCACCTGTATTGCCAACTGTACCCCTGCTGAATGTGCCAGCTGAGGCAAAGCCTGCACCAGTGCCAGGACAGTGAGGGATGAGCTCTCTACTATAGGCCCGAGAGCAGGGTGACCTGTCAGACCTACTCTGCTCACTCCTCCAAAAACCTCACATCTGACTGTCTGGGGCCAAACAGAGGCCACAATAAACTCATCAGCAGTAGCATCAGGTCCAGATGAGCCTCTCTGTGGCCTGTTTCGGGCCAGAGTAGAGAGGTGTGCTCATGCCTGGGGTTGAATCAGAGCAATGATGTTGGCTGATATACAGTACATGGACTGCATTATAAAGATGTCATCAGTTTGCGGTGCTATTATCACAGGTGCAATCCACCTGAAGCATCCTGATGTTAAAGGGTTAGTTCACCCAAAAATGAAAATTAGGCTGTGTTTTACTCACCTTCGAGGTATCCTAGGTATATGTGACTTTCTTCTTTCAGACGTATCCAATCGGAGTTATATTAAAAATTGTCCTGGCCCCTCCAAGCCTTTCCATGGGGATAAACGGGTGTTTGCTGTATACAGTTCGGAAGATGTGAAATAAAGACATCCATAATAAAACGTTCCTCACACAGCTCCGTGGAGTGAATAAAGGCCCCCTGTAACGAATCCATGCATTTTTGAAAGATAAATATCCATATTTCAAACGTAATAAACACTTTTTTCTCACTTCCGCTGACTGTCGTACGAGGAAGCTGTGCAGGTGGATGACGTAGGACGTATGCGTCACGTGCGTGCCTCAGGGAAATGTAGTAGCAAAGGAAACAAAGTTTCCTTACTTTATCAAAGGAAAACCAGTCTCCTCTTGGTTTATATTGAAATCCTCCAACATTTTCCTTTACAAATCCTTGTTTTGTGCTTCTAATTCGTGACCGGCGTTTTGTTTTGTTCTCTCTCCGCACTCGTCACTAATCACGCAATGCCGACGTCTTACGTCATCCGCCAGGACTGGTTCCTCGTACGTCAGTCAGCGAAAGTGAGAGAAAAGTGTTTATTACATTTGAAATATGGATATTTATCTTACAAAAATTCATGGATTCGCTACAGGGGGCCTTTATTCACCCCCGGAGCCGTGTGAGGGACGTTTTATTACGGACACGCGTACTTTGTTTCACGTCTTCCGACCTGTATACAGCAAACACCCGTTTATCCCCATGGAAAGGCTTGGAGGGGCCAGGACAATTTTTAATATAACTCCGATTGGATTCATCTGAAAGAAGAAAGTCACATACACCTAGGATGCTTCGAAGGTGAGTAAAACACAGCCTAATTTTCATTTTTGGGTGAACTAACCCTTTAAGTGTCCTGGTCATGGACACAGTGGTCATACTTAGCAAAATGAACTACATTTTAGTTTAGTTGTGATCTTACAGTCTGAATCAAATGTAATAAGAGTGAATACAAGAAGTACATTAAAAAAATATAATTATTATATTAATTATAATTATCATATCTTTCTACTGCAGTGTCTTCACAACAAAAATATAGCACAACAAGTGAAGTCTGATTAACAAATGAATCTGTTCTTTTAATTAATCATTTACAGAATGCAAGTCATTATTTGCATGTGATTATTTGCATATTTATCATAATCATATTCATAATTTATTCATTATCATATTATTTTCATTATGTGGATTAATAATAATAATAATAATTATCATCATCATAATATTAATTAATTATAAGTAATAATAAGTATATAAGTAGTTAATTAATATAATTATCACAAATGTTAAATGCATTGGCTAATATTCTATATAACTCTGTTCCAAAATCTAGTGAGCAGCCATAATTAATAATCTGATTAATCAGTGGGTTTTAAGACATTTTGGCTGGTAATTGCTATTTCTGTAATAATAATAACAATAATAATAATAATTTATTATTATTATTATTATTATTATTATTATTATTCATAATCAGACTTCATAGGTGCATTTATAACACAAGGCAGCATTAAAGCAAAATAAACTGATTAAAAATGTCCTTAAAATTACTTTAATACCAAAAAGTGTTAGTATAATTCAACTTAATTACAAAGTTTACTATTATTATACACATTATTTATCTTGTTGCTATGTCGTTGTATGCATATTAGGGTCTCACAGTTTTAGCTTAGCAAAATGTTAGCGCAAGACTTAGTTATGAAAAACTATTTGCTTGCTTTTGTCTCTGTAGAATATTCGAGATTATTGAAACTAAGTTGCAAAAGCGTTTCAGAAATCATAATTATGATGTTAACTTTGCACACATTAACAGCTCGTTTACACATCAGCAGCTATTCAATATTCAGCAATTTTACCCGCCTTGATGAGCAGCAGTGTGAAGGATAGCCAGTCATAACATTTTCTTGCCTTTAAGGTACAGATGATCATTAAAAACCACATTGTGAATGTTTTTGATGTGAGAAACCTTAACTAAATATACAAAAAAAATTGATGCTACAGAACTGTGGCAAAAATACGGCCCCTTTAAAGCTATTTTGTTGTGAAAGCTCATAAGCCCAAACTGAAGTATTTCATTCCAGGGAATGCTGCGCTTGTTTTCAACATCAGTATAGACAGTGCGGGGCTCCAGCAGGGGAGCGCAGGTTGATCTCAGTTTGGCAGTCAACCTAAAAACAGAGAGAAGCTGACGGCAACCCAGGCATGAGGGCTCCCTGAGACGACCCTCCTCACACTGTCAACAGAGCTGATTGAGCGTGAACGAGACGGGCTCTGACAGCACCAGCATCTCACTTACTTTAACTCTGTTTCTCACACACCCAAAGCAGAGCATTTATACTGTACTGGAACTGATCTCTTTAACATCACTGTCATATAAGACTGAGTGAGATTGTTTCCGACTGGTTTTATCACTTTTTGGTACTCAGGACACTTTGGCTGGTAATTGCTACTTCTGTCATGATATTGTTAACAAGAAGTTACACTGCCAGAAATGACAGTTTTATCATCATTTGCCAACCCCCATGAAACACCATCTTCCATGAAACACAAAATGAGATGTTAGCCAGAATGTTTTTGTCCACACAAGAAAAGTGTATGGTAATTTATACTGTCAAGACTCAAAAGAAAAAACAATCACCATAAAAGTAGTTAATGCAACTTGTGCACTGTATTATACAAGCATATTATACTGTGTGTGTATATATATATATATATATATATATATATTTATATATATTTATTTATTCTTTTTTTTGGGGGGGGGGGTTGAACTATTCCTTTAACTGGTATATATTATTAGAATTAGCATTTTTACAGATTATTTTCATGTTTGGAAGAGAGTGCCGATTCATGCCTGTAACTTTGCAGTATCATATAGACCGTGTGTCCATGTGTTTATGCATGCAGATCAGTCTGATTGTATATTTGAAGAACAACACTTGATTTTTGATACTGAGGATGTCTAATGTCACATGTATGTCTGTGTGTCTCAGGTAATAGAGTTTGATGACGGCTCAGGCTCTGTGCTGCGGATCCAACCATTACGGACACATCGAGATGAGGCTATTTACGAGTGCACAGCTACCAACAGCGTTGGAGAAATTAACACTAGTGCTAAACTCACTGTATTAGAAGGTAAGAATACACTCTCTCTTTCGCTCTCTCTCAAACAGCTTAGTATTGTCCTATCACTTCATAAAGATTTACAGCTGCAGTTATTTCATTGCATGCATTTTGTGATTAGAAATGGTACAGAAGTGAAATCAAAGAAACATTGACTGTAGACTGAGTATTTTTGGTTCCTCTCACACTCAGTTTCCTGTTAAGTGTTATGCTCATATAATTATTATTCTGAGAACATGACAAACAGGAATTGAGCTGAAGTTAGATTCAGCAGGTGGTCTCACTAACTAGAGCTCGGGTAAGGCGGGTCATGCAAAGAGCTTTTCATGGTAGTTTCCTTATAACTTTGAGTTTCCTCGTGTAATCACTGTTAGCTTTGGCAAATATTTACTGGTTTAATAAAGTTACCCTGTTAACTACACAGTAACAGAGCGGGAAGATCTGATTAAAGTCAACATATAATCAAAACTGATGCTATTTACTTTCTTAATATACATTCCTGCTGTTATTGCACATGATTCATAAGCGCATGTTATTCCAGAGAAGAAAAATTAATAATATGCAGGCTTCAAAACAACATTCCTTGTTGTTTGATGTCACATAGGAGATGCTCTGGATGGTGAACTTGAACTTTATTTTTCATGTCAATGCACCTAAAAAAAAAAAAAAAAATCTGATAAAAAACACAGACTTTACAGCATCCAGTCTAGATAAATATCCTGTTTTCCACATAAATATGCCTCGTTTAAGATGTAGAATGAGTTTTGAAAACTGTCTCATGTTGACTTGATGGAGAAAGAGGTAGATAAGAAGGGGGAGATAATAGGACATAAGATGTGGAGGGATTTTTCAGCAACATTTTTTTCTGCAGGTAACATTGTATGCTAGTAGGTGGCAACAAGTGACTGTCTTTATGAGTGAGTCAGTTAAATCATTCATTCATCCAATTTATTTAAAATACTGATTCATTAATGAGTAAATCAAGTGACTGGAATAAAATAAAGGTAGCACTTTATTTTACAGTCCTGTTACTCATGTACATACTATGTACTTATTATAATTACAATAGCTAGGTAATAACTAGGTACTAAACCTGAACTTACCCCTAAACCTAACCCTACCCCATGTAGTTACAGTGCACGCACTGTAAAATAAAGTCCAACCCTGGATGAATCTGAATGTGCATACGTCCCTACTACATAGTACGAAAAGTATCTACTATTGACAGAGTTTGCAATTTTGGACGTATCCACTTTTTATGAGTGAGTAATTTGAATCATTCGCTGAACCGATTGATTCAAAACACTCATTCATTCAGAAATTAATCAAGTGACTCTTTTTATGAGTGAAGCATTAAATCATTCACTCAACCAGTTCATTCAAAACACTGGTTTATTCAGGAATTAATCAAGTGACACTTTTTGAGTCATTGAGTCATTCACTCAACTGATTCATTCAAAGCACTGATTCATTGAGGAATGAATCAAGTGACTCTCTTTATCAATGACTTTATCAATGAGTTATTGAATCATTCATTCAGCTGATTTGTTTGAAAATGATTCATTCAGGAATAAATCAAGCGATTTTCTTTTGACTGAGTCATTGAGTTATTTCCTCAACTGTTTTGTTCAAAACAGATTCATTAAAGAACAGTAGGTGTTGTTGCTCAGAGATGCACAGAGATCAGTTTTACTGTGGCTCTATCTGAAAATATTTCAGTGCAAAAATAGACTGCCGTTAATGTGTCTAATATTTAAGTACTCAATATTAACTTAATTATCTGTTTATTGAACTGTTGCATAAATGCACTTTGTTGCTTTAAATATTAACTGCAGTGATTACCTGTGATCTAGGGCCGAATCTGAGCTGATTTGAAGAGCAAACGGTCTTGCTTATGTGATATTGCTTAAATATATTTTACCAAAAAACTTCAAAATGTTTCCTGTCCTACTGGTGTTTTCTGTTCGATCGCTGGAATCTTGGTACATGCTGACTGAGGGAAACTGTAAGAAGTTCAGCCAGACCAGGCATTTTGTTCTCAGTGGTTTGTTATTCTGCTGATGGTTATGAAGCTTATCACCTCCATCTCACAGGACTGTGAGGGGAAGAAACACAGACACAAACACACACTCTGCCACAGGATTGGAACATGTGCAGCTTTCTGATAGCTGCCTCTGTTTTCGGGAAGCCTCGCTGTGGTTCCTCCGCCCAAAGCCAGGGTTGTGTGCGTATGTGCGTTTACGTTTAAAGATTCAAGTTCATTTCAGGCCATATTTGAGCAGATTACCTGCGCCTGCAGCTCTGATAGAGTTATTTTTCCATGCCTGGCCCTGTGACCTGCGGTAGATTACAGCGCACACACACACACAGATAGAGGTGATATGTGTTATACTGTGAGCACGCCGCACACTGCAGCTGGATTCGTGTTCAAACATGAGGAATATGGAGGTGCTGATGCTACATGGTGATAAATCTCAGTCCAAACGCTGTTCTTAAACAAAGAGCCGATGCGGCTGCTTGCTTTATTGCACAGTTACAGCTCACTGAAATTCAACACCCCCTTATAAAAGTGGTTCTAGTCATAGCATGGCACCACAGGACACAAATCAGGGTGTCTTTTGTAATATATCTGAGCGCTAATCTGGGGAATTTAATTATTCAGTTAGAGGAAGGAAAGTTGTGGGTTTATACGATGCCAAGTGTGTTGAAAGTGGGCCATGTTCTCTCGTGCTTTCGGTCCAGTGTGCCGTTAAATATGCGTTCGGAGCCATGAATCAGCAGGTGGGCTGAACCTGTGCAGGAATCAGGTTTGTAGGTTAGATGTTACGTCTGCAATCTCATTATATCGGAAACATCATTTCTCACCCGTCCTTTTGTTTACATCAGTGTTCTCATCCACAGACTTGCAGATTTTCTTGGCTGGTTGTTAGCACAGTATTTTTCTCAAATTTGAGCAGTGTGTATTGACAGTTGCATGCTGGAACACATGGTACTAATCAAGTGTGAAGATAAAGCACAACATGACAATAAGAATAAATCAGCACTAATTATGTTACTTCTGTTGAGGGTTTATTCATTTATGTTTTATTGTATAATCAAGTCTTCTCTTCTTTGAGCCTGTTCTCCTCTTTCTCTTCTATTCTCATTTAGTTTCTTTTCTTGTCCCATCTCACCTCGTTTCTCTTCTGAGCTTGTTCTGTTATTAAATCTCATTTTTTGATCTTGTCTCATTTCATCTCATCTCTGCTCATTTGTTCTTATCTTTCTCTTCTTTTCTCATTTGTTTCTCATTCTATTTCTCTTCTCTTCTCTTCATCTGTTTGTGTATCATCTCATCTTTACTCATTTGTTGTTATCTTTCTCATCTTTCCTCATTTTGTTTCATTTCACGTCTTTTCTCCACTCTGATTGTAAGGCTTGAGTACTCGTGGTAACTTTCGTGGTAAGAACTGATTTTGCAGTTCTTTCTTTGAGATTTACAGTCCTGTACTTGCTGCTATAACAAATGATTTCACCTGAAAGCCAAAGAGAGTCTCCCCCAAAGGGATTTCACTGCAATGATCAGCATGCTAAATCTGAACTCAAGAAGAGCAAGGACTTTTCAAGATCTCCTAAAAATGCACTGCATGCTCCACCATGCAATGGTAAAACTCCTCTTGGTATCTTTTCCCAGAATGACAGGAAGTGTCAGCTGGAGCGCTGCAACTTATAAGTGACATAAATGTAAAACTTGTACACAGACGTCTCCCCTGACAGAAAGCCAATATATACCATCGCTTCCCCTGCATGCAAATAGATGAGGTGATTCAGACAGGTAATTTTATCCCGTAGACATTTGCAAATGTATTTCTCCCACTAAAGTCATTCCTTATCGGCAAAAATGCTCCGCAGACAGACTCCATCTGTTTACTTCTCCCCGCCGCTCGCCTGCTTACGTCTTGAAGCTGTTAGAAAGGCCTTTCCAAAGATCAGCTAATGCCTATAACAGGGCAGTGGGCAGAAATTACAACATGCCATTTCCATTTTGGCGTTTCACACACAGAGAGTTGCTGATCCATGACATAGGTTTAGTTTCCAGTGGTTGGCAGTGGCCCAGTCCCCCACTGAGCTGAGTTAGAGTTTAGCAAAATATCAATTACTCAGCTCTCCATCAGTGGTGTACTGCAGCAGGGTAAACACACACCTCCTTCCTCAGCATCACACCGGGCTACCTGCCATATCCACCTGCAGGAGACATTTAACACTACGTGCAACTAAATTCACCATCAGAACACTGCGTGTGTGTGTGTGTGTGTGTGTGTGTGTGTGTGTGTGTGTACGCGTTTTTGTGAAAAGTCAGGACATAGATTTGTATAATGACAAAGGTATGACATAGGTATTACAAGGAGAAGGTGACTTTTCAGGACATTACCTCATGTTCCCACTTTTCAAAACGCTTATAAATCACACAGAATGGAGTGTATTGAAAATCTGAAATAGCACAAAGTCTCCTGTGAGGGCTAAGTTTAGGTGTAGGGTTGGTGTAGGGCAATAGCACATACAGTTTGTACAGTATAAAAACCATTAGGCCTATGGGATGTCCCCACTTTTCACAAAAATGAACATGAGTGTGTGTGTGTGTGTGTGATGGTTTGGTAAAAGCTGCCTGTTTGCACAAGCTGGGCACAATCTAGCACAATATCTATCGCAATTGATTTCTTTCTTTCTTTCTTTCTTTCTTTCTTTCTTTCTTTCTTTCTTTCTACCCATCTATCACTCTGAAATGTTTAACATAAAACAGTAAAACTCATGTTTTTGATGAGACAAAGTTGTATTTAATCATTTGAATTTAATAATTTGTAATCATATCTATCTATCCATCCATCCATCTATTCATCCATCCATCCATCCATCCATCCAAATTTTTATTTACAATTTTTTGTTTATATGCGCCACTACATATATAACACTGTGTAGTAAAGATTAGTATTTACATGCATATATTGAAAAAGGCAAGGACACAGTGCTCCCAGCCAGCAAAAACATTCCAAATATGTCATGAATACTCCATATATCATCCAGCCCTAGAGTGTATGTGTTTGCTGGTTGGTTAAAACCCATCATTTGCACGTATGGCAGTTATGTGAAATCACTGTTTTTGTATCCACACTACAGAGCGATTATAAGCCCAGTGTTGCAGAGAAAGAAAGAGCCAGATGGGAGAACAAACAGAAGGTGCACCTGATGCTGGAGGGAAGAGTTAGTGACTGATGTCTGTGATCAGAATGTGCAGCGTAATGAAATATGAATGATGAAGAACACTCACCAGCTCTGTTTGAGATATGGTAGTTATACAGTATATATAGGCTACCATGATACTGCATGATTGTAATATTCATATACCATTGCAATCAAAGGCAGTAAATGTACTTCACAGTGCATTTTTAAAAAGCCATATCCACAAAAAACGTTACCGTGGTACAGACATGTAACTCAAGCTGATATGGCTCATTAATTCAGTTGTTTATTTGTTTGTTTTCTTTGAAGTTCAGAATGTCAAGCTAACCATCACCGCATTCTCATTAAACTGCTGCACTGAATCTGTGTCTTCCTCACCGCTGTAATCTCTCTGTGTTAGTGTAGATGTTTGTTTGATCCAGATGAGAGGCACGGAAATGTAGAATGTTTGAAATCTTTTCCTCTAAGCATTTCGATTCTCTTCTCCACCTTAAATTGATCTGAGACTGGCGTTTGAATAATTAAGTTGGCTTGAGAAAGCCAACTTACTGAAATCCTATTTAAACTTCTTATTATTATTATTATTATTCTTCTGAGACTAAAATTATCAACTCTAACTCCTCCTAGAGCTTTAACTCTACAGACTCCAAACTCAGCCCAGATGTTCAGACTGATCTGAAGTTAGTTGCTATATCTTTTCTAACTGATCGGACTTACGGTTTTCATAAAAATGAAGATTAAAAATCATAAAAATCCCATAGACTTACATTGACGGAATGTTCAGATGGGCCAAGACAATTCAAACTCCAACTGTCAAAAATTCAAATCTAAACACACTGAAGCCAATTAGACTCAATCAGACTGCCCTTCTATGTACTATTTCTAACCCATTCAAACTCATTCAAACTCATCTATCTAATATTTCTAATCTATCTATCTATCTATCTATCTATCTATCTATCTATCTATCTATCTATCTATCTATCATCTGACTCTATCTATCTATCTATCTATCTATCTATCTATCTATCTATTATCTGACTCTATCTATCTATCTATCTATCTATCTATCTATCTATCTATCTATCTATCTATCATCTGACTCTATCTATCTATCTATCTATCTATCTATCTATCTATCTATCTATCTATTATCTGACTCTATCTATCTATCTATCTATCTATCTATCTATCTATCTATCTATTATCTGACTCTATCTATCTATCTATCTATCTATCTATCATCTGACTCTATCTATCTATCTATCTATCTATCTATCTATCTATCTATCTATCTATCATCTGACTCTATCTATCTATCTATCTATCTATCTATCTATCTATCTATCTATCTATCTATCTATCTATCTATCTGACTATCTATCTATCTATCTATCTATCATCAGACTCTATCTATCTATCTATCTATCTATCTATCTATCTATCTATCTATCTATCTATCTATCTATCTATCTGTCTGTCAATCTATCATCTGAGTCTATCTATCTATCTATCTATCTATCTATCTATCTATCTATCTATCTATCTATCTATCTATCATCTGACTCTATCTATCTATCTATCTATCTGACTATCTATCTATCTATCTATCATCTGACTCTATCTATCTATCTATCTATCTATCTATCTATCTATCTATCTATCTATCTATCTATCTATCATCTGACTCTATCTATCTATCTATCTATCTATCTATCTATCTATCTATCTATCTATCTATCTGACTATCTATCTATCTATCTATCATCTGACTCTATCTATCTATCTATCTATCTATCTATCTATCTATCTATCTATCTATCTATCTATCTATCTGTCTGTCTGTCTGTCTGTCTGTCTGTCTGTCTGTCAATCTATCATCTGAGTCTATCTATCTATCTATCTATCTATCTATCTATCTATCTATCTATCTATCTATCTGTCTGTCTGTCTGTCAATCTATCATCTGAGTCTATCTATCTATCTATCTATCTATCTATCTATCTATCTATCTATCTATCTATCTATCTATCTATCTATCTATCTGTCAACACCCTAGCAACTAGCCAAACCAACATAGCAACCACCCTGAGTACCCTAGCAGCTACATAGAAACACCATAGCAACCACTCCGGGGAGCCTAGCAGCCACATAGCAACATCCTAGCAACCACCCCAAGTACCCTAGCAACACCTTAGCAACAACCCCAAGTACCCTAGTAACTGCATAACAACACCCTAACAACCGCGGCGGGTACCCAAGGAACCACATAGCAACATCTTAGGAACCACTCAGAGTACCCTAGCAACTCCTTAGCAACCACCCCAGGAACCCTAGCAACCCCATTGCAACACCCTAGCAACCACCCGGCAACCGCAGAGCAACGCCTTAGCAAGCACCCCAAGTACCCTAGCAACCGTATAGCAACACCTTAGCAACCACCCGGAGTACCCTAGCAACCACCCTGGACACCCTAGCAACCGCATAGCAACACCTTAGCAACCACCCCGGGTACCATAGCAACCACATAGCAACTCCCTAGCAACCATCCCGGGTACCCTAGCAACCGGATAGCAACACCTTAGCAACCACTCAGAGTACCCTAGCAACTCCCTAGCAACCACCCCAGGAACCCTAGCAACCACATAGCAACACCTTAGCAACCACTCAGAGTACCTTTAGCAACCACCCTGGACACCCTAGCAACCAAATAGCAACACCTTAGCAACGACCCTGAGTAACATAGCAACCACATAGCAAAACCTTAGCAACCGCCTTAGCAACCACCAGAGCTAGCCTAGTAACCATCATAGCAACCACTCTAAGTACCCTAGCAACCACTCTGAGGTCCTTAGAATCTATCTATCTATCTATCTATCTATCTATCTATGAATCTATCTATCTATCTATCTATCTATCTATCTATCTATCTATCTATCTATCAAACTTTAAACTTTTAAAACTACGTTAAACTTCAAACTAATTCAGACTGAAAACCGTTAAACTTAAAACTTCCCAAACTTTTCAAACTTAAACTTTTTAAACTTCTTAAACTTTTTTAAACTTTTCAAACTTTTTTAAACTTTTCAAACTTTTTAAAACTTTCTGGTCCGGCTTTCTCAAGCCAACTTAAAGTTTGTCTCGACAAACTTTTTTATCTAGTTGACACTGGAGGTGATACAACAGAGGAACACTTCTCATTTCACTTGATGTTGGGACTAAATATACAGAGGAAGTGTGTGCCGGAGCTCAAAGATAGCATTTCTTTTACTCTATTTCTACACATATCATGTATTATTTAAATGAAAAAGTTTGCACATTAAAATTTTCTTTAGATGAAGAGATATGTATGCTCTTTCAGTCAGTCTTCCTGAGAAACATCACATTTAAAGCTTCATCAAAGCATGAACTTTCTGACTGAGCATTTGCATTAGTGAGAGTTCATCCACAAATGAAGATTCTGGAATCACTTACTCATCCTCAAGTCTGAATGGCTTTCTTTTTTCTGTAAAACACAAAAGAAAATATTTTGAAGAATGTTTCAGCTGTTTTTGTTCTAACAATATGTCATTGAGGTTCAAAACAAAATTGGACCCCATTTACAAGTAGGGATGCAACGATTATAGATTTTGTTGGTACGATTATTGTCTGAGGAATAATCACGGTTTTACGATTATGACGATTATTATGCATTTATTCATTTCACAACATTACTAATGTATAAAATCAAATGAACACTCTTTAGATGTTAAAGTGTTATTTATTGCTGGCTTTTGAAACAGAAATAACACAGTAACCAACAATACAGCACAAAATAATTATAAACAAAAGACAAACAAAAAAGTCCATCCCTCCCACTGGAATTAGAAAGGTGACCTTTGCTCTGTAAACATCCATGACAGTATTTTTCTTTTGAAAATAACAAATGGAAATTGATCACAAAAGTATTTAAAGTTTTCAGTTTGTACATTCTTTACATTTCTTTTGGACCTGGGGTAGAGAATTTGGAAACATGGTGAAAAAAAAAAAATTGTTGGTTTTTACTTATGAATAATACTACAACAGGGATAGTAAATAACAAAGTTAATGAAGTATTATTAATATACGACTAATATTAACTTTATTTATCCCACAGGGGAAACTGTTACTAATGATGTAAATAAACTGAAATATTATTGTAATCAACTGTCATCCATACATATTCATTTTAATAATCTTTATAATCAGGGATTGAAATTAACTTTTTCACTCACCAGCCAATTTTGCTACTAAATTTTTAAGTTACTGGCCATTCATAATTTCTACTAGCCAAAAAAAAAAAAACCCGGAAATAAACCAACAGCTTGAGGCTGTCTACACTGTACATGAAAAAGCGACCGCTGCAAATCATTTTGTGCCAGTACCAGGGGTGTGTGATATTGACAAAAAAAATAATATCTCAATATTTTTTGTGATTTTATTGATAAAGATGTGTTATTGTGCTGATATCTTAAGGACTGCCGTGGACAGCTGACTCCTAAAATTTTTGATATTCTTCATATTCCGTGTGGCGATCAGTTCACAGCAGTGGTAGAAATTGATCTTTTCCAATAAGTTGAAATTGATTTTTACTTTTTATTGGCATTTTTACTTTTATAAAGCCATTTTTCTAAAAGTGTGCATCATCTTTTGAGTCAAATTCTTACATTTAATCAGTCAATTATAATAATAATAAATTTAGGCTGTTACTAAACAAATGAAATCAGTATCAAGAAAATTAATCTTTGCAGAAGTTGCATATGAAGTGGCATTTAGATGTATTTAAACATGTTAATTCATGGAATATGGGGCATGGAATCCTTAAGCCTGCAGCTACAAATGCATAAATAATGTTTTGATATTTTAAACATGGAATGCTGAATACTGATATTTGAAATTATTTACAAAATGAAAAGATACTTTAGATGTGAAATTAAAATCGCCAGTAGGTGGCAGCAAGTCACTGTTAATAAGTGAGTCATTGCGATTGAATCCAATCATTTAAATGGTTGATTCATTCAGGAACGATCACCGTCATGTTCAGAGAGGCAAAACGGTGCTGTGGCTGTGTTTGGAATGTATTTGTTGGCGAAATAGAGCAAAAACAGACAATATGGTGTCTAAAACATGAGTCTCTTGATATTGACTTATTGTTTATTGAACTGTTGCATAAAATCAATATCACATTTGTAACCATGCTGATTTTTTAAGAAAAAACAGCACTCTTCATGTGATATTGATTAACTATATGCATTGATATAAATATATACATTTTCTGCCCCTCATTCTTAATGCAAAGGCCCTCTTAATAGACTGAATCATGCTGTGAAAGAACGCAGTCTAAATGCGCACGCGCATTAAGTCTAATTAGGCTTCATCACCACGTCGCGTATGTGTGCACTCTGTTGTTTTTTGTTGTTGTTGTTGTTGTTGTTTTTTTTGGTGTTTTTTTTTTTTTTTTTTGGTTTGTCGTCGGTTGGTTTTTGCGTCATACTCAATAATGTCGTGATGTCTCACGAGTTTAGTATTTGCATTAAACCTGTGCAGATTTGGCTTGCATAAACTTCCACAAGAAATTAATGAACATAACTTAGGAAAAGTAACCCGCCAAATTGGCTAGTGATTTGACAGCGTTACCCGCCACAGCTGATTTTTACCCGCATTTGGCGGGTTGGCAAGTGTTAATTTCAAACCCTGTTTATAATAATTCATATGATTTTACATGTGGCCTGAGAAAATCATGTCTATTATTTTGGTTTGAGATCGGAGATTGTACAAACATTCAGGAGGACACAAACTTCTTGAGAACGCTGTCCCGCGACTTTTATTAATAAAATAGATTAAATAGCCCACTGGAGAGACGCACAGATGCAGGTTGGCTAATTCACACAGGCAACTGTCACCTCTCTCTCTCTCTCTCTCTCTCTCTCTCTCTCTCTCTCGATCGAATAATTAATTCAAGTAGCTAAAGTTTGTTATAATTAATTAATTCAAATAAATGTGATCTTACCGCACTATTTCACCTCTTTCTGATCTGAAGCTAGCAGAATGTTGAGCTAACGAGCCGTAGCTTCGCGTCAGGTGGTTCTTGCCTTCACGTGGTGCATTAAAATCCTTCAATGTACAGCTAGCCGTGCATTATTCCTTATGTATTCGCTCTTTAGCAGCAGTTTTTTACGGCAATATTTAAATGACACCCTGGTCATTCTTGGTGTACCCAAAATGGTCCCACACGATCGACAGGCATTTCTCTGGTGGAAATAAAGCTTCGCTGTTTGGTCCCTCTGTCACAGTTAATCTAATGCGTGTAACGTTAGATAGATATATATGTATATGTATATGTATATATTATTTAATTTCAAATAATTATTTTTTTATTATTATTTTTTTATTTTATGTTATTAGTTTGATAAGTGATAAAAATTTTAAACAATGATAGTACATGTAATAGTGAAAGAGATGCAGAGATCTTCCTTAGGAATATGCAATATTCCTGTGTTACATTAAAATATTTATGATTAATCATTATGTTGCCTAATGGATTTCCGTATGGCAGTGACGATAGGCCCTGAATTTAATTCATGTTTTATTGGATCATAAATTCTAGTTAAAGTCTTATTGCTTGTGAACATGTCATGCTTCTTAAATGGTTACCAATTTAATATGTCTTGTTAATCTGGGAGGCATGTGACAGGCGTTAATTATAGTGAATTGAATCCGAGTTATAGGGATATGTGTGTGTATGATGGGTTTTCTTCATCAGGTTTTAGGCCGTCCAGTCACTTGACCCCTTAAAGAACATTTTGTTTTTAAATTGGTCTGTCATTTTAAATTATCAAAATGTTGAGCATCATCAGCCATGGTCATAAATACAAAAACAGCTTAAATATGGTTTAATTTCCCTTAGGATGTGTGAGGTATGGCCTCATATCACAGACCGCGGCTCAGCTGTTTTACGCTCAAAGTGATGGTGTCATTGAATGCTGAAAGAGATCCTTCAAAATCCTCTAGACTGCTTTTCACAGTAGAAGCTGCTTTCCTACCAACATGTACAATCTCACGTATGTTCAGACCCTCAGGCCAAAGCGTTGGAGACAGTACGGTTGAATCTCACGGAAACATGTTCTGGTTATGTTAAATCCCACAATCAAAATAACAAAGTACTCTTTTTTTGGACAAAGACCAATTTTTGTAGCACATTTTACACCCAAATTTTTATTGCACTTAAATGTTTATTTAATTTTTTATTTTATTTTATTTTTCATTTTACTTATATACTGTATTTTAATTATTATTATTTTTATTACTATAAAATATGTGTAGAGGCTGTGCAACAAATACTGACACTAAACTAAAAATTCTTCATAATTTAAATAATACATTTTTTGCAATGCAGTCTTTTGAATTTGAAGTTAAATGTGACCCAGACATGCTCTGAGCAGGTTTTGTAAGATTCCAGACCCATAATATGTCATTTTGAACTCTGCTCCGTGTTCTGCTCTGATTATTTTCTCTGTAGATGTAAATGTAAATGTTTATGCTGAAGGTGAAAAGCTGGTTCAGGGGTATTTACAAATCCTGCGTGTCTTGCTCTTAGTCTTTGCTATCTTTTATTCGAGGTCATTGTGCATGGCTGGACGGTATTGTTATGATCATCCTTTGCTCTTCTGAAACCCTTGTTTCAGTCCTTTGAGGAAATAAGAAAGTAGAAATGGAAGTTCAAAGACACAGAGATATGAAAGGAGTACAAGGCTGAGAGGGGGGCATTGGTTCTTTTCTTTGCTAGCTTAGCGACACAGCAGTGTGTGAAGTAACCACAACAGGACTAGTAATTTGCCCTGCTGGGGTGGAATCGGTCTGGCAGAGAAGCACTTTATTATGGAAGCAGTTAGCCATGTATCCGTTCACTTGTTAAACTGTATAACTGAGACGGAATAGCCTAGAAATGGATCATGTCCTGGCTGCTCGACCGGTAAACTAACTGCCTCACTGCCTGCAGTGAAATATAAACAGTCTAACATGTTAAATGAATTGTTGTAGTAAAACAAATAACACCTGCATTCAGAACAACTTGTTTTCAAGTCATTGTCTCTGACTAAAGAGACAAATCCACTGTATCATTCACATTTTGTGCGTGTTTGATTATTAAATAGTTTGCCTATATTTTACACATTTAATCCTCCAAAATCAGCACAGAAAATTAAGTACCTGTTTAGTTTTGCAATGAGAATTTTCAGGATTTCTTAGTGCGAGAAACCTATGTCTTTAAAAATGTATTAATGGCTGTAATATGAGATGGCATTTAAACCATTGCGCATGTAGCATCTAATTTGTGTGTCCTGTTCAGTAGATTCACGCAGAGAAATCCCAAGCTTGAGCTGAATACATGTACATTTCAACAGCAGAAGCACATCCAAGACTTATTATCTTATTTACTTGCTACCAGGCAAGCGTCCACAATTATAAATGTCAATATGAATATAATAGTTTTATGTGTAGATCAATTTGTCAGAAACATAGTCACTAGACTGAGTGATATGTAGAATTGTGTCAATGACAGATGTTTACATTATCAGTGACCAAGATTTAGCTTGTAAATAAAGTAAATGAAAAGGCCAGTTGTGGCTCCTGCTCACCAAGGCTTATTTATTTGATCAAAAATACAGTAAAAACAGTAAAATTGTGAAATATTTTTACATCCTAAAATAACTGCATTCTATGTGAACATTGTAAAATGTAATTTATTTCTGTGATGCAAAGCTGAATTTTACTCCAGTCTTCAGTGTCACGTGATCCTTCAGAAATCATTCTAATATACTGATTTACTGCTCAAGAAACATTTCTGGTTATTATCAATGTTGAAAACAGTTGTGCTGCTTCAAATACTTGTGGAAACCTTGATACATTTAATTTTTTGGGATGGTTTGATGAATAGAAAGTTTGAAAGAACATCATTTATTTGAAATATAAATCTTTGATCATTTTAATGTATCCTTGCTGAATAGAAGTATAACTCTTATTAAAAATCAAACTTTTGAACAGTAGTGTGTATATATGAGGAAAAATCAGTTTTATAGTGGGTATTAAATATTTCGGCCATTTTTTATCACCAGTGTTGAAACCACTGCTGTTCCACCATCTTTACTGTCAAGAAAGAAAATCTCAGAATTGTACATTCAGGTCCTTTATAACTCTGTTAGCTGTCACTGACTCTGTGAATCAGGCACAAAGAGATTCAGTCCCCTCTCTTCTGTGTATTTGATTACCTGGTTACTGTAGGGAGATCCTGTTACTGCAGCAACTGTAAAAACACATCAAGGCTTTCATACATACATTACATGCTACAGTACTGCCCACTGTTCTTGAACACAAAGTGAAGGAAACTCTATAGGAGTCCTTTGAAATTCCACAGGCATTTTCAGCGACTTATGTATTAGTGTCGTCTTCTGCTAATTTACAATGTAGAGAGGGTGTTAACCAGAGATGGTCTTGAGCACATGGAGATCATCGCAAAACAAGTGTACTTAGTAACATAGCATATTATATAAGGAGAAAAAGAGAAGCATGCAGCTAAGCATGCTGGGTAGTTAGAGCTGCACGTCGCCTCTAAAGCTCATCATTAGACAGTGTGTTGCCGTCAGCCCTGAGGCTTTTTTTATGTCTCTCTCTTTCTCTCTCATTGCTCGATCTTTTCTGTTCCTCTGCACTCTGTTCAAGGATGCATACCTGCAGACGTGCTTCGTCTCGCTCTTTTATTAAACCGTTACATAAAAATAACATCATGGCAAAATATGTTTTTGCAGCTAACGTTCTGCAACAGTTTTTGAAAGTGCGAAGGAAGAAAAATCTGTTTTTGCACTGCAGATGTTAAGCTGTATTAAGAGCATTGTGATTATATTTCTTTCCTGATTATCCTTTCTAATGGATAATCATTTTTTTTCAAGGTGTATTTTAGGTATTGGCTGATCTGTCAGAAGATTTGTGTGGTTATATAACCTGTTTAATGGGTGTGTGTGGTTTTGTCCTGTCTCAAGGCGTGCCACAGGAGAGCCGATGTGTTTGGAGTTTCAGACACATTTGTATTCTGCAGCTATTAGCCAAGAGAAACTGCAGTTTATCTTACAGCAAACAGGCCATGCACACACACACACACACACACACACAAACACAGCTCCGCAGGGATGCCAGGGCCTGATAAAGAAGTAATTAAAGCTGCTGGATTTCTTATTTCAATAATAACAACTTATTTACCAGATTTATTTATTTATTTTTTTCCTTTTCCCTACATACCGCTGACATTGAAAAGTATTTGTTCATTTATTATTGTAGTTTGTTTATCGATGTCCTAATTTGTGTCAAGGAAATTTTGCATCTTGTTTTGAATTTCCCCAGACAGACTAAGGAAGTTCTGGAGACGGTATCAGTGCTTTCCTTTCAGGTCAGCCAAACATCCCAATCCCAATCCCAAACCAAACCAGTTACATTGCATGCACTGTAAAAAAAATAAAATAAAATAAAATAAATATTTTGCAATTAGCTATTACAAATTAAAATCAAGCATTATAATAACTTTAACCAGATTTAACTCAATTTAAAGTCCCCGTCAAGTCACTAATTTAATCCCTTGAAACTCATCTTTGATAATTAAAATTACATATTGATTTTTTTTTCCCCGTGGAAATTTGTTCATGCCTTTAAATGACTTGAATATAAGTCTACACCCTTACCTCATTTAGTATACGTGGAGTCATTAATATTCAAATTAGACCCCACCTCCACTCAGTCACAGCAGCTCAGGACTACCTGCTCCCAACCCAGGCTCATGAAAATACGTGTCTATATACATTTCTGCAACACTGTAATTGCATACCTTACTGCACGTTTTGCGGCAGTTTCAAAGTGAAATGTCCAGAGAGATTTCATACACGTGAAACACACATTCAGTACGTGACTGTGGCACGTTTCTATTACGTTGGTACAGGCACGTATTGCGTTTTTATTATGCTGCTTGAGGTACCTGTTCAGGCTGTTCAGAATTCAAATATCCGGGCGGTGTCGCTAAAAGTTAATGCTCTATTGTGCTGGAAATATCCTCTACATCAAACCCAACCCTAAACCTACCTGATAGTGTTAATGAATGCAAAAGTTTTATAAAAACACATTTGTTGATGTAGCCGTGCTATTTTAACTTTCTTATGCGGATTTGAGCTGTAGATTCACGGGGTTTGTACCGGAGCTCTTCATCACTCAAGTGCAACGCTGTATCACGTGAGCTACTGAGCAAACCTACTGGATTAGAAAACTCAAGCATATGAAGCTGTATATGTGACGACAACGTTTAAAAGTATCAGTTTTCAAATCGCGCAGGATGTTAAAACTGTTTTGAAGTCATAACATAATATTCTGCAAGTAATTGTGTGAAAATTAGGCTTTATTAAAGACAGCTCTGTACCTGTAAATCATGCTTTGTGTGAAAAGGAATAAAAGTTGTCGGAGTTTTCCTGCCTCTAGTGTTCATTTCAACTGGAAACTGCAGTGAATCCTACATATAGGTACGTAACTACGGTGTTGCAGAAATGAATGAGGCGCATATTTCCAATGAGCCTAGGTTGCCTGCTCCACTTTCATATTGCATGCACAGTAAAATTTTGACTTGAGATAACTCAAATATCAAATATTTTAGTTGGTTGTCACTCCTGCAGTCATTAATTTTATCCCTTAAAATTCATCTTTGATAATCAAAATGACATATTTAAACATTTTTTACTGTGAAAATAATGTCTTCATGCCTTCACCCTTACCTCATTTAGTATATGTGGAACCATGAATATGCAAATTTGTCCCTGCCCAAATGGCAATACTGGATTCATTCAGCCATATATGTTTAACCCTGTAAGGCCCACTGTTGTAGTATTACAACGTCAGTTTTAGCTCCACTAAAATGAACCTGTACTTGTTTTTTAGCCTTTAAGATCACATTTACACAGCTAGTAGGTCCTACTTTTCAGTCCTGCAATGTTGTTGGGTGGTATATTTTGTAAATAGGTCTGTTTACCTGGCCATAAACTTACACAACTTACACAACCTGCACACTTGCTTCAGGTGACTTCACCTTTTTTTATTGGATTGGATAAATCAACATGCAAGTAAGTATAATGCCTAAAATATTTTTTTTCTGTGATTAGTAATATGTGTAGATCACACAGATATTAAGGTACTGTTAAATACTTTGATTAAATTCAATTTTGAACTTTTTATGTCAGTGTTGTAATTTTACAACATTGGGCTAAAGTGGTAGGAAAATTTGCCTGTGCACCTTACACATTACATGAATGAACTATAATTCTAATTTGTTAGCAACATAATTTTTGACCATTTTTGTCAGTGACGAAATATAATAATGATTTTTAATGTCTTATTTGTTACCATTTTGAGTTTTATTCCAAATTAAATGATTATTACAGTAAATGATAAGTTGAATTAAAAAATAAATGATTTCTTTGAGAATTTTAAATGATTTGTCAGGCAAAATTAATTTTTAAAATATACTTAACTGGTTCAGTTTTCTTTTCTGGGCTTAACTTGTTTGCTCAGATGTGTGCTTGATGCATGAGGGCCAGGTGATAATGTTCTGGAATGTGGGGGTTATACTTGCTATTATCATGATAGGTAGAGCACAATAAGCTATCAGACTGTATTGTTTGAAGTCTGTGGAATGTGTGAATTCTGTGTGAAATGTGTGATTTCTGCAAAGCTGGTGAATTCTTTAAAATGTTTAAGTATGATTGGGTTTGACTTGCATCAAGATTATTTAGCCTGGAAAATAATCAGTTTTTTTATTTTTTTATTTTTTATTTTTTTTTTACCTACTAGACAGGTAAGGTCCTAATTTTATAATGTATATGATGTCATTGATGCCATCCAAAATGGGACCAAAGACTTTTAGATGGACTCTAATATAAATGATAAAAAGTAATATAAAGATGCCTGTGAACTGGACAAGGAAAATGACCACCCATTTTTGCTGGCCCATCTGATGATTATGTGAACATCAGGCCAACAAAACCAGGCCATTCATGAACACAGACCATGCGCCATAACAGGTATAGCTGTCTGAAAAAGGATTTTATCTGTCTCAACATTAATTTCTCTGATTAAGATATCACTGATTATGCAGTCTCCCATCATACACTACTGGAGTACATCTGAAGGTTTGTGTCAGAAGATATGATCAAGGCTTTGACATCTAACACCAATGAGTACAGTTTTCAAAAGAAAGGAGCATTTATAAAATCATTATGAGACTATGCGAGTTGTACATGGCTATGAACAGAGCTAGACATTGTAAATACCAGTAAATAGTTTTGATTGAACATATTATTTATAATAAATATAATATTCATAAAAACATGACTTGTCTGATTATTATTATTGTGTGATTATTTGTGTATGGATATATAGGCTGCTGTTATGTGGCTACACAAGGAGTAAACCCTGCAAATGAACCCTTAGATCACCTTTAGGTTTGTTCAGACAGTTAGTAAAATCACTGAAATTCTGCTACCCCAAAGGCCCAACGTTGTAATATTACAACATTTCACTAAAAACGTACTAAAATATAAAAAATGTTAAAACTCATTTATTTCTGCATTAGAGGCCTCCCACAACAACATATAAGTGGTGAATAAATTTTTATCACAGTTTTTTTCTAAGTGTGGGTCTTACAGGGTTAAACCGGAGACTGATTCTAAAGAAGAGGAAGAGCGAATTACACAGGCATGTCTATAAGTCCATATATCAGAATGGTAATGCATTTGAAATATCGATCTTCACAATGCTGGACACATAATGCTAATTGATATCATTAGCCTTTGACTTGACAGTGTTATCAAACAGCTAATAATGTGTTGTTAATGTTGCACAAACCACATTCCCATTTGGCATCTCAGACAGCTCTTCTAAAAATCAACATCCTTAGGTAGAAACACTTTGCTAAAGATATAAAAGGCTCCACCCTGCAAGTTGGCTAAATGTTTGTGACAGTAGGAAACGGGCTGTTTCAAACCGCATTTTTGGTAAACTACAGTTTTAAGGAGAAAATGCTCAGCAATGACGTTGACTAATACATTTGCACATGGTTTGTCTTTAAGCATATTAAAATACCAGAAAGACATGTATTTATTCTTTATTCTTTATTTTTACCTCTTAACTTCACATTTCAAGGCGTCACATATTTATTTTTTACAGTGTGGGCAAAACATGAATATGTAATTAAAACTTTCCTCAGCAGATGAGGGTAATTTTGCTCATCTGTCAGCCACTGTGGCAGTTGACTTTGTAAGACATATCAGATTGACATTTGACAAGAAATGCTGTTGCTTAGTTGCAAAGACATGCGCTCGAAGAAACACATTTGATTATTTCTTGATGATCAGATGAAACAAAGCTGTCAGTGTCCCTGATGTCTGATTGGCTGTTTGTTCAGATGTTCAGTGGTGCTCTGCTGCTTTTCTTATAACATGCAGTTTAATCACATTGCTCTGTATGTTCACTTTACTTTGACACTGTAATTCTAATTGTAATGACTAATGTTAGAAGGTAACTTTAGGGTCTTTACTGGAAATCAAAAAGACCTTAATTAGTGGACCAAAAGATCCAAGTTCGCTTCTAAATGAGGGGGCTTTTTTTTCTCCTCCTTTTATATATAGTCAGTTATTTTATATATTTAAATTGGTTTTAATTTCATATTGCATCCTCAGCCTCAGCAGTCTATCTCAGAGTCCATCATAATGCCAGATGTAATGTTGGATAGTAGAGAAATCTGTCGCTTATGAGCAGGGTTACGTTTCATTTTATGAAATGTATATATAGTACTGAGAGCAGCACAGTATTGAGTAGTCAACATAAATTTTTGGTTTATTTTTAAACATACAAAAGGTTTTAATAGTTCATTTTAATCTACATCACTTTTTTGTACAAATTTTCAATGTAGTTTCTCAAATAATATGATATCATAAAAGGTGGCATGCATAATAATTATACAAAAATAATAGAAATTATTGTTTAAAAGGGTTTTAGATTAAGTATAGCATATCAAACTGCAGGACTGCTGAAATTTTTAACACTTTGTACAGCAACTCAAGACTTTTTTTAGTCTTGATAACTATTACATAAGTGAGAAACGTCTTGGGTTACTTGACTGTAACCCTGTTCCCTGAAAA
Organism: Spinibarbus caldwelli; assembly: GCA_039654775.1. Taxonomy (NCBI): domain Eukaryota; kingdom Metazoa; phylum Chordata; class Actinopteri; order Cypriniformes; family Cyprinidae; genus Spinibarbus; species Spinibarbus caldwelli. Next base: position 2,741,349 of record CM077237.1, read on the forward strand.
AGCGGGAACGAGATGCTGCGTTTCAATAACGCTGATGAGAACATTCTTTGTTCGACCGGTTGTGAAGCACGTGTCAAACACGCCAAGAATTGGCTTAAATAACCTCGGTGGGTGACGTCATTGATTACGTGCACCTGTAGGTTATAAATAGACGTGAGACGTATACATCTTCAGGTTAAACCTTTGTCTGAAGAGACGTCCAGGCACGCCTACAGTGCGGCATTGAGGCGCAGCATCTCGTTCCCACTTTTTCAGGGAACAGGGTTACAGTCAAGTAACCTGAGACGTTCCCTATCAAAAGCTACTCTCGATGCTGCGTTTCAATAACGCTGATGGGAACAAGAAAACCAACGCCGCCGCACTGGAAGTGTCTGGACCCCCCAAGGTTGTGTAGTGTGTGCGCACAAACATTGAAGAGGTCTCAGACATGACTCTGGGATGTTGACTCAAGGACATGTGAGCCCGGAGTAGCATGGACATCCAAACTATCGAGTCTGACAAATGTGTGCGGAGAGGACCAGCCTGCCGCACCACACACTTGATGCAAGGGGACACCTCTTGCCAGAGCCTTAGCATAGGTGATAGATGCAACCCACCTGGTTGAATGGGCCCTAACTCCTAGAGATGAAGCTTGACTGCGCGCCTCGTAGGCTAGGGCAATAGCATCCCTCATCCGATGTGACATTGTTTGTCTAGTGGTAGCCATAGCATATGAAAAGCTGCTCCGACTTACGCCACTGGCTAATGCGGTGGATGTAAGAGCATGTACTGGACACAGTAAATGAAGTCCTTTTTGCTCCAGTGTCATGAACGGCAGAGGTCAGAAGGCTTCAAGAATGACCCAACAATAATAGGATGAGGATGCAAAATAGCTTGACCAGCCCAGGGGCAAAGTCTAAGCAGGATGACGAGACTGACAGAGCCTGCAAATCCCCAGTTCTCTTCAGAGAAGTAATAGTCATGAGAAAAACCATCTTTAGAGTCAGAAACCTGACAGGCGCTGACTCTAGTGGTTCAAAATGGTGTTCCAACCAGACCCTTTGGGCACTGAGGCCAAGTCTGATGAAGGGACTGTCGCTCCAGTGGGCAGCCTCAACCGCTGAGCTCCATGTATGAAGCAGGCAACTAGAGGGTGCTTTCCCACAAAAACACCATCAATCAGAACATGGCAAGCCGAAATGGCGGCCACATAGACTGTAAAAGTACCAGGACGTGTGCCTGAGGACAATCTCTTGCAGAAACTCCAGCACTGAAACAACCTGGCAGTGAACTGGGTCTGCATGGTGTGTCATACACCAACTTTCGAAAAAGCACCATCTGAGGGCATAACTTCTTCTAGTGGAAGGAGTCCTAACAATCAGAATAGTCTTTAATACATCTGCTAGAAACCCAGCATCTCTTGTGGTCCCCCTCAGGGGCCAGAGATGAAAGGTACCAGAACTCAGGCTGGGGATGAAAAGCTGTCCCCTGTGCCTGAGATAGAAGAACGCTATCAGTCAGAGGTGAGACCCTCGTTGACAAACCTTGGCCAGGACTCCTGGGAGCAGAGCGATCGGGAAGAATGTGAGAGAGAGGGGTGGTTCGCACGCCCCTCGTCTCTCAGCCAGCTCGACATACGAGCCACACAATCGCAACGAGGATGCAGAGGATCTTCCCTTCCTGAAAGAAAGCGAGCCTCAAGTGGAGCACTCTGATCGAAGTGATTACAGTGCTTGCACACAGCGTCCTCGAGGGCAGCAACAGCATGCTCCAAAATTCGGACAGTGAATCTGCTCCCACATTCATATGCCCCAGAATGTAAATTGCCTTGATGGACTAGAACTTGTCCCACATACAAAGCAGAATCTGCTGTGCTTGCCTGTTCCGGCGGCATGGATGCAGTCTGCCCTGGCGACCTATTTAAATGACTACCACAGTCTTGTCCCCTGCACTAGGACATGGTAGCCCCTGCTGGAGAATGTATTTCAGGGCCCAAAATACAGCCATCATTCTGAGGCAATTGATGTGCCAATCAAGAAGATGACCTCTCCAGATCCCTTGGGCTGGACGGTCATCCAAGACCGCACCCCAGCCCGTGAGGGAAGCATCTGTCGTTAGCATCTTGCGATGACAACATGTGCCTAGAGTGGGACCCAAAGTCAAAAACCAGGGTCTGAACCACATAGAAAGGGTACGAGGCCCTAGCGCGTAACCCTTATATGCCTCTGGGGATTGGTCCTTAAATTAAATCCCCTAGCTCTGAGCCACAACTGTAATGGTCTCATGTGCAAGACGTCCAAAGGTTTCACGTGGATGCAGTCACCATGAGACCTAGAACTTTCTGAAAGTAATGTACAGTAACTTTCTCGTCTAGACTGAAATCCTTCAGGATGTTCAGAATGGATTCGATATGTGTAGGAGACAGCTGTGCCTACATTATGATAGAATCCTGTTAACCCCTAAATACATTGTCTCCTGGGCAAGAGAGAAAACGCTTTCCTTGGCGTTGAGTCTCAATCCCAGATAGTTAAGATGAGCGAGGACGACATCCCGATGTCGAAACGCATGCTCTTAAGACTGGGCCAAATAAGCCAGTCGCCGATGCTAAAGCTGCATCGATGCATTTTGCATATGCGCGGGGTGATAAGGCTAGGTCAAATGGAAGAACCCGATACTGGTAAGCTCTACCTCCAAAAGCAAACCTCAGGAACTTCCTGCGTTGTGGCAAAATTTCTAAATGAAAATATGCGTCCTTGAGATCATTTGTTGATAACCAATCCCCTGACTGGATCTGAGAAAAACAATCATAGACTGTCAGCATTTTGAACTTGTACGTTCATAGAAAGCTGCTCAGTCCGCAAAGATCTGGACTAGACGCAACCCCCCATCATTTCTGGGAACCAGAAAATATTTGCTATAGCAGCTCGACTCTCTGTCTTGGAGGGGAGATGTTCTACGACCTCCTTGTCCAGCAGAGCTTGCATTTCCTGTGTCAACGAATACGCTTGTTCCGGTTTCACGGTAGTGGAGACCACGCCGTTGAAACGCGAAGGATGGTATGCAAACCATATCCTGAAACTCTCTTGTGGAGTCCTTACGACTCAAGGAGAGATTATTTGGCAGCAGCCTCCACGCTGTCAAATTCTCTGAAAGGGGTGACACTTTGTTTTGCTGGGGGGAATGTTAAATATTTGGTGTCCTGAAACACGGCAGGAAACAACCAAACATGTAACATATCACTGGAGATTGCTGACCCCCGAAACACCAGTGGTGGCGGAAGTTGTACAGCGATCCCCTAAGGGTGCCAGGAAGGAGTCCCTACCCTCCTCGTTGGAGTTTTCCGCGGCCCTCCCCGAGGGGACACACCCATTGTCCTAGGCACAGCCTCAGCCTTCTGGTCGTGAAGACCGTTTTTAGGTCTGGCTCCCTCTTGGCTGTTGAGTGCTACGAGCTTTTCCCCAGTCTTTATGAGGGGGCACATGGCTCGCACACTCTCTTTTGGGCTTCTCGTCTCAGAGGAGCTGGGCCGTGTTTGGACTGGGTGGTCGACAGCCCCGACACTAGAGCATGGTGGGGGAGAAACTTATTGAAAGCTTTCTCGAGCTTCCTTGCCTCCCTGCGCTCAGATCTTTATGAACGTCAGTCTGATATGCCTGCAGAACCGCTGTGGTGTGCAGGGCAGCACCAGCATGACCTGCTGCATGAAACGCTCTCCCTACAAGTGTAGATGTTGCTCTACATGGCTTGGTAGGGAGCGTTGACATTTCGAGTGATGATTCACCCCCAGAGGAGAGATAGCATGCTAGCGTCTCTTCCACCTGGGGTATCATCATGTAGCCCTGTGCCTTTGAATCCACAATAGTCGAAAAATTCAAGGTTGAGGCACAAAAAAACAGGACAAATATGGCTTACTCCATGAACAAGTTCTCTAATCATGGAGGTCACCAAAGAAGGGGAGAGACCATCGCTGAGGTCCCTCCCCCTGACCACCTGACAGAAAACGCCTCTAGGTTACGTATGTAACCCTAGTTCCTCGAGGGAACAAGACGCTGCGTCGAAACGCTCTGGGAACGCCTCCAGCGTGACCGCGCTCTGAACACATGTGAAATCTGTCCAATGGATGGCCGAGACGTCACGGGTGGGTGACGTCAGTGACCAGGAAGCTTAAAAGCACGTGCGGTGGAACCGGCGTCAGCTTCCAGGAATGAAGCAAGCGCTCGCAGGGATGCCGGAAGTATGGCTTTGAGACGCAGCATCTCGTTCCCTCGAGAAACTAGGATTACATACATAACCTAGAGGCGTTCCTTTTCAGGAACCCAAGCTGCGTCAAAATGCTCTGGGAACAAGGTGCCCACGCCGCCAGACTTCCAAATCCCTGCCCTGTGTGTATCCCTCAGGAGCACAAAGAGGGCAAGAGAACGGAAGATCCTGGAGTGGCCCGCATATCGAGGCCATAAAACCTGACAAAGGTCAGGGGCGTGGACCATCCCGCAGCGTTGCAGATGTCCTGCATCGGAACACCTGCCAAAAAGGCCTTGGAGGCCACCACACTCCGGGTTGAGTGAGCCTTGACCCCCAGAGGCAAGGGGAGATCAGAGGACTCGTAAGCAATGCAAATGGCATCCACGATCCACCGACTGAGGGTCTGCTTAGAAGCAGGCAGACCCCTCTTAGGGGGACCATAGCATACCAGCAGTTGGTCCGACCTTCTCCACAGGGCAGCTCTTTGGACGTATGTGTCCAGTGCTCACACCGGACACATGCAATTAAGCTTCTCCTGGTCGGGCTCCCTGAAGGGAGGAGGTAAAGCCGCCACATAGACCTTCAAGGTGGAGTGGGTCAACCCTGCGGAGAATCGGGCCTGCAGGAACTCCAGCACTGTACCGATCGGGCAGTTAACTGGGTCAAGCCGGCGGTCTCCGCACCATGAAGTGAAAAGCTTCCACTTCAGGGCGTACAGTTTCCTCATAGAGGGAGCTCTGGATTGGAGTATGGTCTCAACAACCTCGGTTGAGAGACCGGAAGCTATGAGCTGTGCCCCCTCAGCGGCCACACCCACAGCTTCCACAGCTCTGGGCAAGGGTGGACGATAGTGCCCCCCGCCTGTGATAGGAGATCCCTCCTGACGGGAATCTCCCATGGAGAGCCGTCGAGGAGAGAAATCAGGTCCGAGAACCATACTCGGCCCGGCCAGAACGGTACTACCAGAAGTAGACTGACCCCGTCCCGGCACACTCTTGCCAGAACTCCCGGGAGCAGAGCGATCGGGGGAAAGGCGTACAGACGAAGCCTCGGCCAAGCCTGTGCCATGGCATCCAGCCCCAGTGGAGCTGGATGAGTCAGAGAGAACCAGAGGGGACATTGCTATGTCTCCTGAGTCGCAAAGAGGTCCACCTGAACCTGGCCAAACACTCTCCAGATCTGCTTCACCACCATGGGGTGAAGCATCCATTCCCCGGGCCTCGGCCCCTGTCTCGACAGGACGTCTGCTCCCACATTGAGATACCCAGTAATGTAGACGGCTCTCAGTGAGAGGAGTCTGTCCTGGGACCACACAAGGATCTGGTGCGCCAGCTTGTACAAGGGGCGCGAACGCAGACCTCCATGCTGGTTGATGTAAGAGACCACCGCTGTGTTGTTGGTGTGCACCAACACATGACGATCTCTTAGGTCTGGGAGAAAGTGTTTCAGTGCTCGAAACACGGCCAGCATCTCCAGGCAGTTGATGTGCCATGTGAGATGGCGGCCGCTCCACAGACCGCGGGTCATCCATGACCGGTGAGGGATGCGTCCGTCGCAAGCGTTACGCGGCGACAAGGAGCTCCCAACACCGGCCCTGAGACAAGAACCAAGGTTCCCTCCACATGTCTAAGGCACATAGGCATCGCCTCGGGGAGAACCCCTTGGTCTTGAGCCACCACTGTAGGGGTCTCATGTACAGCAGGCCAATAGGTATCATGTTGGACGCAGCTGCCATCAAACCCAGCAGTTTCTGAAACTGCTTGACAGTGAGTGACCGGCCTTCTCTCACTCTCTTGACCGACGTGAGGATCGACTCGATCCGAGCAGGAGACATACGTGCCTGCATCGTGGTTGAATCCCACACCACGCCCTAGATAAGTGGTTCTCTGTAATGGAGAAAGCACACTCTTCTTGGCGTTTAGTCTTAACCCCAGCTCTTTCATGTGGGCGAGAACGAAATCTCGATGTCAAATCGCCACCTGCTCCGATTGAGCCAGAATCAACCAATCGTCGATATAGTTTAGTATGCGGATGCCCTGGAGTCGCAGAGGAGCCAGAGCAGCATCCACACACTTCGTGAAAGTGCGGGGTGTGAGTGCAAGGCCGAAAGGAAGAACCCGGTATTGGTATGCTTTGCCCCTGAAAGCAAACTTCAGGAACTTCCTGTGAGAGGGAAGGATGGAGACATGGAAGTATGCGTCTTTTAGATCGATCGTGACAAACCAGTCCTCGGACCTGATCTGAGACACGACCTGTCTGAGTGTGAGCATTTTGAACTTCAGTCGCATGACTGAGCAGTTCAAAAGACGCAGAACTAAAATGGGACGCAACCCTCCATCCTTCTTTGGAACTACGAAGTACCGGCTGTAGAACCCAGACTCTCGTTCATGAGGAGGGACCACCTCGATGGCCTCCTTCCTCAAGAGAGTGTCTACTTCTTGTTCCAAGACCAGAGCCTGCTCGGGGCCCACCAGTGGCGAAGGCTGGCGAAGTGAAAAGAGAGCCTTCCGGGAGCGAAGTGCACGCAGTGAAAGGAGCTCACAATGCGGGCAGTCGGCTCTGCGTGACTCGCTCCCAAGCAGACCACACACAGACTGTGTGTATACCCAGCAGTGATGTAACGATTGCAGGGAGGAACACACAGCCTCTAATGTGATCTGGTCTCGCCCAAGTGCTTAGTTTTGCCAGCACTTTTAGCCATTATGGAGCTTATAAGTGATTGTGTACTATGGACAAACAACACTAAATAAGATTCACAACAGAGATCGACAGACACACACAGAGTAGCGGTTGCTGAATGACAAAAAGCTGACACCGGTTCCACCGCACGTGCTTTTAAGCTTCCTGGTCTCTGACATCACCCGCCCGTGACGTCTCGCCCATCCATTGGACAGATTTCACACGTGTTCAGAGCACGGTCACGCTGGAGGCGTTCCCAGAGCGTTTTGACGCAGCTCGAGTTCTTGAAGAGGAACTGTTATCTAGTTTGGAGCATCTAGGGGTCTACTGCTCTTGTGGCCAATCTAGCTTTAATCTGTTCACACTGCACGAGTCATCAACTCGAGTAACTCCTCATTCGTTTACAATCGCGGGAGGAACGCTCGGGAGGCGGCGCTCTCAATTTCCATAACTACAGAATCAAGAGCTGCAGCATTCGCTGCCCGAAAAACCCCCCGATCTGGCGAGAGCACGAGAGAAAGGGGAGGACCCGGCTCTCGAGCCTCAGCCAGATCGAAGTGCAATCTTAATGAGGGCACAGCGGTTCGTTCTTTGTAAAAGAAGGCGAGCCGAACACAAAGCACGCGGATAGGAAGTGAATCGCAGTGCTCACAGTCGCCGCCCTCGAACGCAAGAGCAGCACGCTCTTACCCCAAACACTCAAAACTCTGAGTCATCTTCAGAGATGAGCCGTAACAAGGAGGCACGCATCTCTTGCAGATTAACTCGACAAGCTTTTAACTTTCACTTTCACTTTCACTTTACAATGATACTGCTTTCAGCATGACACACACACACAATGCGGTCTCTGAAGACAAAGAAACCTGAAGATGTGTACGTCTCACGTCTATTTATAACCTGCAGGTGCACGTAATCAATGACGTCACCCACCGAGGTTATTTAAGCCAATTCTTGGCATGTTTGACACACGTGTTTACAACTGGTCGAACAAAGAATGTTCTCATCAGCGTTATTGAAACGCAGCATCGAGAGTAGCTTTTGATAGTGAACTATTATTTAACAGCATGAATAGTTGCTACACTAATATATACTATTTATGTAGTATGTACAATTTAGAGACTAATATGTACTTGAATACAAGCGGGGTGAATAAGGTACAAAGGTGTACATTTTGTAAAAATGCCACACCAGTGACAGTTTTTATACCTTTTTTATGACCGTTATGATCTTTTTTCTGTTGTGTGTGTGAGAGATTTCATGAATTATTTAATTTGAATGTTTATTTAATATTATTTGTTAGAAAAAAGAGGCTGATAATCTCTTGAGGTTGATAATCAACATTTTCTGAAGGTTAAGCACATCCTGTCATTGAAAAAAAAGCTTCAAAACATTTTTTGTACCCTATTCGTATTTCCCAGAGTCACAAACAGCACAAAACCACCAGCCTCGGATGGAGTCTGCTGACTTCTGCAAAGCTCCTGGGAAGATGCTTCAAAGAGCCAGCATCAAACAGCAGCTATTAAAGGCTTATTAGTTACTGAGATACCGTGTGTGTGTGTGTGTGTGTGTGTGTGTGTGTGTGTGTGTGTGTGTGTGTTTATGTGTGAGACAGATAGTTGAGGGGAAGGAATTAACAATGCAAATAAATTCTGCTAACTAATTATCCTTGATGAAAAGGAAAGAAGGTCACCGTGGCGATGGTGGCAGGATTGACAGAAGCAATTTGCGGGGGCGAGGAGAGCAGGATGAGGCCACACCCTCTGACATCACTCTCTCCAGATGCCTACATCACTGTCACTGACACTTTGTGACGTGCTGTTAGACGGGAGACAGCGAGCTTCTGCTCTCCGTTCAATGTGGACAATGTTTCCTTCAGGTCCTCCTGATGGGTTTATACACTCTGATACTTAATAGTGGCGAATGGTTTGAATCTCATCTCCATATGAACATATGCACAGTAATGATGATTCACAGACAAATTATTTAAGTTAACCTTTTTCTGTTAAAGACTTGTTTGTTTGTTTTTTCAGTGACAAAAAAATTAATCATTGGTTTGAGTCATCGATTAAAAATTGTCCATGCACTACATTTAACAATAAAGGTTTGTCACCATGTTTTTAAGTTATATATACTGAAATTTACTTTGAAACGATTTTCACTCAGGAATTGCTAGTAGATTTCACAAATAATTACAAAGCAATGACAATTAACACATTGAATTAAACATGAGGTTTTCAAGTTGAAAGACTGAAATAGTATATATATTTTTATATATAAATTAGTAAAGACTAATTTCAGTAATGCATAACATACAGTACAATACAAAGTCATGCTTTGGGGAAAGCTTAATGACTCTCTCAAATCAATCTGTTAATTTGTGTTTTGAACCAGTTCATTAAATATACTGATTCATTAAAATGAATCAAATATCCCAAAGCTAATACAAGTGTTATTTTGTTTTAGTATCATTTATTATAGTTGTTGTTAATATTTTGAATAAGGTTTAATTTTGTTTTCTGTTTTCATTTTAATTTTAGTTACTTTTAATATGTGTGTTTTTTATATGTCTATATAGTTTTTTATTAAGTTTAAGTTTTGAGTATTACTTTATTTGGCTTTACTTATTTTTATACCTAACTACTAAACGAACATGAGAAATGTTGCCTTGGTAAGCAGCTAAAATTATTTTATTTTATTTTATTTTATTTTATTTTATTTTATTTTATTTTATTTTATTTTATTTTATTTTAATGAACTTTTTTTAAAATGATTTTACTTTTAATTAGACCATGCCACATTTATGTATCTTGTTTTTAGAAATTGCTTTTAGAATCCCTATCAAAAGCTACTCTCGATGCCGCGTTTCAATAACACTGATGAGAACATTCTTTGTTCGACCGGTTGTGAAGCACGTGTGTCAAACACACCAAGAATTGGCTTAAATAACCTCGGTGGGTGACGTCATTGATTACGAGCACCTGCAGGTTATAAATAGACGTGAGACGTACACATCTTCAGGTTTCTTTGTCTTCAGAGACCGCATTGTGTGTGTGTGTCACGCTGAAAGCAGTATCATTGTAAACGAATGAGGAGTTACTCAAGGTGATGACTCGTGCAGTGTCAACAGATTAAAGCCAGATTGGCCACAAGAGCAGTAGACCCCTAGACACTCGAAACCAGATGACAGTTTTCTGTCAGGTGGTCAGGGGGAGGGACCTCGGTAATGGTCTCTCCCCTTCTTTGGTGACCTCCATGATGAGAGAACTTGTTCATGGAGTAAGCCATATTTGTCCTGTGTTTTTTGTGCCTCAACCTTGAATTTTTCGACTATTGTGGATTCAAAGGCACAGGGCTACATGATGATACCCCAGGTGGAAGAGACGCTAGCATGCTAGCTCTCCCCTGGGGGTGAATCATCACTCGAAATGTCAACGCTCCGTACCAAGCCATGTAGGGCAACATCTACACTTGTAGGGAGAGCGTTTCATGCAGCAGGTCATGCTGGTGCTGCCCTGCACACCACAGTGGTTCTGCAGGCATATCAGACTGACGTTCATAAAGATCTGAGCGCAAGATGGAACGTTCTCAGTCGGTGCTGAACTGCCTCAAAACTTTATCAGGCGGGATGGCGGTCTCACTGAAATTTTTTCAGAGGCTCCTGGGGCATATGGCGGCAGCTGCAGCGGTAGTTCGGCTCGGGCTGCTCCATATGAGACCACTTCAGCACTGGCTTCAAGGCCGAGTCCCGAGGTGGGCGTGGCGATGCGGTAATCACCGGGTTCAGATTACACCGGCCTGCCGCAGAACCTTCAGCCCGTGGGCAGATCCCTCGTTCCTTCAGGCAGGAGTGTCTCTGGAGCAGGTATCCAGGCATGCTGTGGTATTCACGGATGCCTCGGCCACCAGCTGGGGTGCCACGTACAATGGGCACGCAGTGTTAGGGGTATGGACGGATCCCCAACTGCGTTGGCATATCAATTGCCTCGAGTTGCTGGCAGTATGCCTTGCCCTGAGCCGCCTCAGAGGGCGCCTTCGGGGCAGGGACGTTCTGGTCCGCACGGACAACACTGCAACCGTTGCGTATATCAACCGGCAAGGCGGTTTATGCTCCCGTCACATGTCGCAACTCACCCGCCACCTCCTCCTCTGGAGTCAGAAGCATCTGAGGTCCCTTCGTGCCATCCACATCCCAGGAGTGTTCAATCAGGCAGCCGACGAGCTGTCTCGAGCAACACTTCCAGGGGAGTGGAGACTCCATCCCCAGGTGGTTCAGCTGATTTGGAGGCGGTTCGGAGTTGCTCAGGTAGACCTGTTTGCATCTCCAGAGACCACCCACTGCCAGTGGTTCTACTCCCTAGCCGAGGCAACGCGCAGCACGGATGCACTGGCACACAGCTGGCCCTGGTGCCTGCGCAAATATGCGTTTCCCCCAGTGAGCCTACTAGCACAGACACTGTGCAAGATCAAGGAGGACGAGGAGCAGGTCTTGTTACTGGCTCCATATTGGCCCAACAGGACCTGGTTCCCAGAACTCATGCTCCTCACGACAGCCCCTCCCTGCCCGATTCCTCTGAGGAAGGATCTGCTTTCTCAGAGACGGGGCACCCTCTGGCACCCGCGTCCGGACCAGTGGAAACTCCACGTGTGGTCCCTGGATGGGACGCAGAGGATCTAGGTGACCTACCCCAGGAGGTAGCGCTCACTATCGCTTCAGCTCGAGCACCGTCCACTAGACGGGCCTATGCTCTGAAGTGGAACCTGTTCATCGAATGGTGTTCCTCTCACCATGAGGACCCCCGGAGATGTTCGATCAGAGCCGTGCTTTACTTCCTGGAGCAAGGGTTGGAGCATAGGCTGTCCCCCTCCACCCTTAAGGTTTACGTTGCTGCTGTTTCCGCCCACCACGACCCCGTAGAGGGGAGGTTGGTGGAGAAGCATGATCTGTTCGTCAGGTTCCTTAGGGGGGCCAGAAGGGTAAATCCTCCTAGGCCTCCCTCCCTACCCTTTTGAGATTTGGCATTGGTGCTAAGAGCCCTTCAAACTGTCCCCTTCGAGCCTTTGCAGTCAGTCGAGTTGAAGTTCTTTCTATGAAAACCCTACTCCTGACTGCATTGGCCTCAATCAAGAGGGTGGGGGACCTGCAGGCATTTTCGGTCGATGAATCGTGCCTTGAGTTCGGGCCGGCTGACTCCAGTGCAACACTGAGACCCCGGCCCGGCTATGTGCCCAAGGTTCCTACCACTCCCTTCAGGGACCAGGTGGTGAACCTGCAAGCTCTGCCCCTGGAGGAGGCAGACCCAGCCCTAGCTTTGCTCTGTCCTGTGTGCACACTGCGACAGTACGTGGATAGAACTCAGAGCTTTAGGACCTCAGAACAGCAGAGGATGGCCCACTGGATAGTGGATGCCATCACCTTGGCCTATGAAGCACAAGGTGTGCCCTGCCCGCTCAGGTTCCGTTCTCACTCCACTAGGGGTGTCGCATCATCCTAGGCGCTGGTTCATGGTGCCTCGCTAGCAGACATTTGTAGAGCTGCGGGCTGGGCGACTCCTAACACGTTCGCTAGGTTCTATAGCCTGCGTGTCGAACCGGTTTCCTCCTGTGTTCTCACCTCAAACGGGTAGTGGCACTGAGAGGCCTGGTTCAGAGTCAGCTTGCGGTGTTCTTAATGCCTAAATTCTCCAGAGAGTTCCCTACTGGGCTAACCCTGTCAAGTCCTCCAGCACTCCGGCGGCCAGACATGGCGGAGCGTCCGGTGCCAGGCCTTTCAGCCAATGAATTCTTGAAATCTGGTGTGAGGCTAGTGCCCATATGAGTGACCCTGTTGGTATCCCATATGTGTATTCCACAATACACTTACTAGGGCCATGTTTTCCCTGGTAGACCGCATTCTGTCGTCTCTAAATGATGCAGCCTGAGCCATCTCAGAGACTTCCATGTGCAATAGGGCCCTATGGGGTTACTTCACATGAGTAAATGCCACTTAACCCCCTCTGGGAGGAGGTGACTCCGCAGTGTGCCTCTTCCAGGTGGAAGGGCATGCTTTCCCAATATTATCCAAGTCCTACTGTTGGGTTGCTCGAGGAACTGCAGTAGTTGCCTTCTGTGTAGAGCCCGGTCCTATCGTCTGCCTTATAGGAAGGTCCAGGGGACCTCCACAGAGCACTGGAGGGGGCAGCTCCTGTGGCGCTTTGGTAGGGATCCCATTCGTCGGTCACCAACGTGACTCGGAGTGACCGACTGAAGGGGAACATCTCGGTTACATATGTAACCCTCGTTCCCTGAAGGAAGGAACGGAGACGTCACGTCTCGTCGCCACAGTCGCTGTACCACAGCTGAGCTCCTCAGCGAAAACATGAATTAATGCGGTGCACCTGCTGCGGGGTGTGGCAGCCAGATGCGAAATACCGCATGCCAATGTCCATTGGCTCGTTTAATTACACTCGAAGTGGATTGGACTCTCTGGCGAGATCCCATTCGTCGGTCACTGACGTTTCGTCTCCGTTCCCTCCTTCAGGGAACGAGGGTTACATACGTAACCGAGACGTTATGTGACGCAGACCGTTTAACAGTGAGTCATATGATGTGTTCTTTCAAATGAACCAGTTCACAAGAGTCAATTGCTCATGAATCACTGATCACGCTGTATGTTTGTTTTTGCATGCAAGATGTGTTGTCTGTTTATTCTCTTAATATTTCACATTTTTATAAATCACATTAGATTTTGAATGCAATTCCAAGCTTGTAGGAAAAAATAAATGTCTGTGGTGCTATAGATGTGATGTATGAAACACAGGTTCTTGGAGTCCATGCAGTGGTAGTTGATTACAGACAGGTGTGAGACCTCGCTCCATTTAATATATCCCAGCTCTGTCCTTCTCCTGAATCCCTACTTACCCCCCTCACCTCTGTTTCCTCTCCTCTCCTCTGCTCATCCCCATGCAATCTGTTTTTTTATCTGCCAGGAGGAAGATTTTATTAAAAGCATTCAATTTCCCCAAGGGGGATCATGACTGCTCCTTGATTAAATAGGAGATGAGAGGCTGCGTGAGGAAATGTCAGCCGAACAAGGGGAGAAGAGAGGTGCGTTCTGTTTGTTTTGGTTGCTCTCTTCCTCCCAGGTGGAGAGGAGTTCATGTAGTGTTAATTAAAACAGCAGTAGCTGGAGGATGTGATCTTGTCCTGGGTCCGGACTGGTGGGGTTCGGGTCCTTGATGAGGCGTGCATGTCCTACATGAGAAAATCTGCTTAGAGACGATAGCAGTATTATTTAACAAGGGGCAGAAGGTTTCTCCTCCCTGAAGAAATGAAATCTCCACCGTTTAATATTGCTCCTGTTCGGGGTCCAGCTGTTAAACTCTATAAGAGCTTTGCATGGTGGTCTAAAGACTCGCAATGCAGATTTAGCTTCACTTGGATAATGTGTAGATGTGATCTGCAAGTTTATATAATGACACTGAAGTCATGAAAGGCTATGCATTACAATGTTATTTTAGTATCATTGAGATACTGCTATAGTGAGATACTATTTTACTTCTTTATCATACTATTATATACATTTATTTTTTATTTTATTTTTTAATAGATACTATTATAGTTTTTATTTTGGGGTTTTCCTTTTTGGTTTTCTTTAAAGTTTTTTTGTGTTTTGTTAGTTTTTATTTAATTTTTTAATTGTTTTTATTAATATTAATGTTAGTATGTCAACAATGTCAAACTAAATGCAATTGAGAAACTTTAAGGTTTTTTAAACAAAACATTTTATTTCAGTTATTGTTTGTTTTATTTCAATTCAGTTTTAGTTCATTATAATGGCCCCGATGCATTAAAGTGATTTTTCTATAGGTAAAGAGTTTTTTACTTTTATAAAATGGCAGAAACAGCAAACAACACTGTTTAATAAAGAGTTATATTTAAATTTTAATAATAATTACACAAAAACTTTGCACTTTTTTCAATTTTTTCTATAGAGGACAGTAGAGATAGACAGGAAAATTGGGGAACTTTTTATCATTAATTTTTTTTTAATTAATTTATTTTTGCTGTGCAGTAATTTCTTACATCTGTTTAATGTCAGTGCAGTAGTTTATTTTATTTCCCTTTCATGTTTGTGACAAACATCACAGCATCATAAATGTGCTAATTGGCCTGTTTCTCAGTTAAAAAGCATTTGTCAAAAAAATCAACACATTTTGGTTATTTATTATATTTGTGTTGGTGATGTCAGAAATATTCCACTTCAGTTTTACTACATTAATTTTTGGATATTAATTTACCCTTCATTGGCATCATTTCTAGTTCAACCAATGCACTGTACATATGCTGGACATTGACTACAGTGTCGAAACAAGCAGATCTGATTCCATCACTTAACACTGAAATAACAGTGTAACAGTCAGTCCTAAAGATCCACTTTATTAACTATCTGTAACCAGAGATGGGCACAATTACATCAAAAAGTATTTAGTTACAAATTACAAATACTTGCTCATCAAATGTATTTAATTTAAAACACAAAATACTGGTGTGAGAAATGTATTTAATTAAAATACAAGTAATTTGTAATTTGAAAATACAAAAATATAAACAATATTTACAAGCAATCAAGAGCAAGAGACAGTGCCATTATATTTAGATACACATATAAGATAAGTGCTTTCCCCTCCTTGAACAACTTATAAACAACATATTTATTAACAACATATTCTTTAACCCTAACACTAGACAATACAGTATATCCAATTTATTGATCACTATTTCTTCTGATTTCTGTTTACTTGAATACCATCAAGCATTTCTACACTTTTTTTCATGTTTTTTTATCGCTCTTTTATCGTTTCTTAATAAACATGCCAAAAATTAAGCAGTTCTGCCAAACTATTGTCATACCACCTAATCCTACTCAAGAGAATGGCTCAAGCTATTTCACTGTCAACAGTAAATATTATCTCCTGAAAATGTTGATATTTAGCTGTTAAAGGGCTCTGTGTAGAATACAGAAACCTTGTTATTAGCGACACCAGTGGCCGTTAAGTGAGCTGCAGTCAGTAACTTATTGCTCATGCTCTTGCACACATTTCATAGTAATGCGAGCAATGGCCAGTGGGATTCACCGACATCATGTCAACAGATGGGATTTTTTAAAATTACACTATAATGACAGTTTCTCTTGGATTTTCCCAGCAATTCTGCCCCGAGTCATTCACAAAATAATTAGTCTACAGGCTTTCATTTTATAAAGTTTCGTTACATGCTGTTTAGACATTGGCGATAATATTTATTTTAATTTAATGTTATGTTAAAAATTTCAGTTTGTCTTCAAAAGAAAAGTAGCTAACTTTTGCCAAGCAAGCTAACGTCACTTGTCAGCTAGCAAGTAAAGTTCTAGAGCAGCTTTTTCTTCTGTCCTGTAATAACATTCAGTGAGCAATATCGTATAGTATATTTTAATGCATACTTAGCCAGAACACTTTAATACGTACTTGCACTGAACACCAAAATGGCTTCTTTCATTTTTTTTTTTCCAGTTGGAAGATGGAACCATGGACGAATTAAAGGTTTATTTCACCCAAAAATGAAAATTCTGTCATTAATTGCTCACCCTTCACACCCACACCCACAAGACCTTCGTTCCTCTTCCGAACACAAATGGAGATCTTTTTGATGAAATTTGAGAGATTTCCCTCCATAGGCAACAACGCAACTTATACATTCAAAGCCCAGAACCGTAGGAAAGACATTGTTAAATTACTCCATGTGACTTCAGTGGTTTAACCTCAATTTTATTGTTTAACCTCAATTTTGACACGAGTGCGTTGTTTGCACAATAAAACATAATTTGCAACTTTATTTATGAAAATACTGATCTACATTGTGTGTTCACGAGAACATTAAAAAGCATTTGTGTTGTGTTTATGCCATAATACTCGTGTCAACACAACACACATGAGTGAATGTTCACTGGAGTAGCAACACGTGTTTGGATAATATTTTTGGAAATAAAGTGGTAAATTATGTTTTTTGTGTAAAAAAGCACTCACGTCACTTAATGAAATTGGATTACTTAATGATATACAGGTGCATCTCAATAAATTAGAATGTCATGGAAAAGTTCATTTATTTCAGTAATTCAACTCAAATTATGAAACTCGTGTATTAAATTAATTCAGTGCACACAGACTGAAGTAGTTTAAGTCTTTGGTTCTTTTAATTGTGATGATTTTGGCTCACATTTATCAAAAACCCACCAAGTCACTATCTTAACAAATTAGAATACTTAATAAGACCAATAAATAAAAAATAAAAAAACATTTTTAGTGAATTGTTGGCCTTCTGGAAAGTATGTTCATTTACTGTATATGTATTCAATACTTGGTAGGGGCTCCTTTTGCTTTAATTACTGCCTCAATTCGGCGTGGCATGGAGGTGATCAGTTTGTGGCACTGCTGAGGTGGTATGGAAGCCCAGGTTTCTTTGACAGTGGCCTTCAGCTCATCTGCATTTTTTGGTCACTTGATTCTCTATGGGGTTCAGGTCTGGTGAGTTTGCTGGCCAGTCAAGCACACCAACACCATGGTCATTTAACCAACTTTTGGTGCTTTTGGCAGTGTGGGCAGGTGCCAAATCCTGCTGGAAAATGAAATCAGCATCTTTAAAAAGCTGGTCAGCAGAAGGAAGCATGAAATGCTTCAAAATTTCTTGATAAACGGTTGCAGTGACTTTGATTTTCAAAAAACCCAATGGACCAACACCAGCAGATGACATTGCACCCCAAATCATCACAGACTGTGGAAACTTAACACTGGACTTCAAACAACTTGGGCTATGAGCTTCTCCACCCTTCCTCCAGACTCTAGGACCTTGGTTTCCAAATGAAATACAAAACTTGCTCTCATCTGAAAAGAGGACTTTGGACCACTGGTCAACAGTCCAGTTCTTCTTCTCCTTAGCCCAGGTAAGACGCCTCTGATGTTGTCTGTGGTTCAGGAGTGGCTTAACAAGAGGAATACGACAACTGTAGCCAAATTCCTTGACACGTCTGTGTGTGGTGGCTCTTGATGCCTTGACCCCAGCCTCAGTCCATTCCTTTTGAAGTTCACCCAAATTCTTGAATCGATTTTGCTTGACAATCCTCATAAGGCTGTGGTTCTCTCGTTTGGTTGTGCATCTTTTTCTTCCACACTTTTTCCTTCCACTCAACTTTCTGTTGCTTGGATACAGCACTCTGTGAACAGCCAGCTTCTTTGGCAATGAATGTTTGTGGCTTACCCTCCTTGTGAAGGGTGTCAGTGATTGTCTTCTGGACAACTGTCAGATCAGCAGTCTTCCCCATGATTGTGTAGCCTAGTGAACCAAACTGAGAGACCATTTTGAAGGCTCAGGAAACCTTTGCAGGTGTTTTGAGTTGATTAGCTGATTGGCATGTCACCATATTCTAATTTGTTTAGATAGTGAATTGGTGGGTTTTTGTTAAATGTGAGCCAAAATTATGACAATTAAAAGAACCAAAGACTTAAACTACTTCAGTCTGTGTGCACTGAATTTATTTAATATACGAGTTTCACAATTTGACTTGAATTACTGAAATAAATGAACTTTTCTACGACATTCTAATTTATTGAGATGCACCTGTACTTAATGACATGGATTACTTAGTGATGTCTTTTCTGGATCTTGAATGTGTAAGTTGCATGACTGACTGTAGAGGGGCAGTAAGCTCTCGGATTTCATCAAAAATATCTTAATTTTTGTTCCAAAGATGAACGAAGGTCTTACAGGAGTGGAATGACTCGAGGGTTAACAACAGAATTTTTTTTGGGGGGGTGAACTAACCTGGTTCCAACAGGATGTCATATGATTCACTTGCATTTAGCCAAAAACTATGATAGGCTATAGTTGGCAGTACTATTAACACAGGTGAAGAAAGAGCTTTATTGCCAGGTATGTTTACTCATAAAAGGAATTTGTGATGGTGACAGAGGCTTCCTCAGAACAGAATGTCAGTGACAAGACACTAGAATAAATAGGAAATAATAAGATATAACTATTTTTTGAAAGAACACAATATACAAAACAAACAATATATGGTATTTGTGTGTACAGATTTGTTATGTTCTAATGCTAGGAAATGTAAATAAGAAGCATGGTGTGTTAAATAAATAAATGTATAAATAGTGTTGTGCTTTTTTGTGAAGAAAGACATTGTATTATCTGAGAATAAAATGAACTACTTGATTATGTATTTTGAGTATTTTAAATACAAAATACTGTCTCTCAAATTATTTAATAACAAATTACATTTGATTTTTGTCCAGCAAAATACAAATTACAAAATATGTATTTTGTAATTAAATACGTATTTCAAATACATTTAATTAAAATACTGCCCATCTCTGTCTGTAACCAATATTTACCCATATTTGGCTCTTGGGGATTGTTAATTTTGGTGCGTGTGAAAAAGTCAAGGACTGTAGGATTAGCATGTGTATTCTGGCTCATGTGCACCAGCATTGTTGCATGTCTGAAGCATTCACTCGCAGACACATCCTGTGAAATCCTCCAAAGCTGTAAACGATCTGCAGGACCACCTGTCAGTCCAGACCGAGAGAACGTGTGCATGTGTAATTGTGAGAGGAGACTGCTGCCGCTGAATGGCATTGTGGGTGAGGAATTTGTCGTTGTAGTTCAGACTCACAGCTGATGCTCTGAAACATAGATATACCTGTTCAAATGAGCCTGGAAGAACAGTTTATTGCTCAGGGTTTGCTCATTCATTGCTCGAGGCTTAACGGTGTTCTCATATGTGATTTATTTACATTTAAAGTCAAGTCACCTTTATTTCTATAGCACTTTATACAATACAGACTGAGTCAAAGCAGCTTCACAGAGATCAATGGGAAAATAGCAGAATCAGCTATGGAAACTCAACTATAGAGACAATTCAGTGTTGACAATAGTGTCATTATTTAGCTCAAGTCAGTTCAGCGACTTCGTCTCAGTTGTTTCTCCTTAAATCCCTAAGAGAAATACAAATCAATAGTTGTCATACAGAGCTATAGAGCTAAAATGAATTTGAATAGTAGCTCATTTGGTCTTGTGAGGATTTAATGAGAATTGTTTGAGCAAAGTTTGAGTAATTGTTGAAATTGTTTATACTTTTGATTTGAACAAACCTCCTAGCTGTAAAAATAAAATCAGTAAAATTTACGGTTAAAAAAAAAAAACAGAACAGAACTTTACCATAAAAAAATAGTAATAACATTTTAAGCTTTACAGATTTAACCACAATTTACAGTAAACAAACAAACAAACAAACATTAACTAAAATAACGTTCATATACCAAATTATTTTTTAAGATTATAATATACTGATAAGCACCTTAAAAAACAAAAACAAAACAAAAAAAAAAATGGTAGTAAAGAGAAAGCCAGATAATGAATCAAAGTTTATCTCAAGTAGCTTTTCCACAGGCTGAGATAAAAAAATAAAATAAAATGAAATAAAATTAAAAAATTAAAAAATCCTATACAGTAGAAGATGGTGTCACACATGTACAAAACACACAAGACACTAAAATAACGCAATAAACATTCATTTAACAACCTAAAATATTGCATAAACCCCTAATGCAGATAACTGATAAGAAAATTTAATAAGAAGCATCACTATTTTAATGAAAAATCATTAATATGAGCTGATATTTTAAACAAATTCTTTAAAATGAATGTAAATTTATTTTTTTAATTAAACATGACTTTTTCATTTTTTCATTTCTTGTAGAGTTAATGGTATTTTACTGTAAAATTACATCAAGTGTCCCTGTAGATCTGAATATAGTAAGGGAACTTAACATTAACCAACGGAAAACAAGTTTTTACCATTTTTACTTTCTTTTATCGTTAAAATTACAATGATTTTTGGGTGCATAGTTTGATTCTGTGCAGCATTTATCCCAGGAATTCACAACCTAGAAACATTAGACAATATCCTCAGGGCCTAATGTCACATTGTCTCACATCTTTTAAATTCAGCAGAGCCCAGCAGCATGAGATACTCTCACCGTCACTCGCAACCCATAAAGATCCTTCTGTCTTCCCCTGAGCAAATCCTTCCCTCTGTCTGTCTGCGTTACAGGTGAATGTGACTCTTTTTTTATTCGCCTCCAGAAATGTCTGAGAATCCAGCAGGTACACTGAGCCAAAGAGCTCGTCACAGTAACACTCGGAGAACAAAAAAGCCCCGGTGTGGAGGCGTCCCGTCCCTGCACACACACTCTAGAGCTAGGCGGACAGGTCAATGTGACACATGTCCGACTGAATGGGCCACTTCATTATGCTTCAGTCAACACACCTGACCCACACTGCAAAGGCATTCTGGGTAGTGCGACAGATTTCTGTCTGCGTTTTATACAGTCCAAGTCTGGGCCGTTTGACACTATTTAAGAAACAGCGGTAGAAATGTGGTAGAATCAGAAGTTTGAAAGAATAGCATTTATTTGAGAATAGAAACTATTTGTAACATTTTAAATATATTTACTGACGCTTTTTATCAGTTTAATGCATCTTTGCTGAATAAAGCTGTTAATTTCTTTAAAAAATATATAATGTTTTGGGTAGGCAATGTATTGATCTTATTCAAATTACAAATAAAATTTAAAATAAAATATATTTGATAATTTAACATGTATTTTTTTATTTAGTATTAACTTTATCTTCAAAATACCTTTTTTATCAGTTTAAATATTTATAAAATTGTAGGCATGTTATGTAATACATAAAATATTTTTGGTTTGACTTCACAGCAAAAATAACTTATATGATATGATTTGATCACACTACCCATTTCTAATAGAGACTGTAAAATATGATTGAAACTCTGTCAATCTGTCTAAACAAGGTGGCTGAATCCTCAGTTGTCAGTTTAGCTCTTAAGAAAGAGACTAACGTGCAGCGCAGTCGTGTGTTTGCACTTGGCAACGGCGATATGTACTGACACACTGCTCATCGTCTGTTTTACAGAGTGTAATATGTTCAGTCTGGCTGTTTTTTGATAATCTCCCTGAGGTGATGAAGTTATCAGGTAAGACAGGGATGGAAACAGACAGGGAGAATGTTGTCTTTCATTTGATTTCCTCCAGCGGGTGAAAACGGGTCGCCCCTGTTCCCTCTGATGTGTTTTCTTGGGAGTTGCCCTGGCAATAAGCTTCCACGAGCGGGCGACGGTTTACGAGCGAGACGGTGAGGCATGTCGGGACGGCTCCACGGCTAATTCTCTCTGATTGACAGCCTGTCAGTTCCGTGCGATTCCAGCATTCAGGGATTACAGTGTGGAGGGAGTAATCCGCAATTTCTCAAATTCCAGCGAATAATCGCAGCAGCGTTTGGGTCACATAATATGGCGTAATATTTCCCCCTGACTAATTTGTCAGAGGTGAGCCAGTCTCAATTCTGTTTCCAGCTCCTTGCATGCTTTAATCAAATATCGCAATGTTAAATGACTGTGGGAAAATGACTGCTGGCGTCATCGCTGTGATCCGGTCAAAAATGTCATTGTCGGTGTGGCTATTCGTGTTATTGGAGAATTAATAAGGGTTATTGGGTTTCAAGGGCTTTCCTTTATTATTCTTCCTTTCTAGCGCACAAACAGAGATATAACATGTTTTCTTCAGCCGTCAGATTCAACAAAAGCCTTGAAACAAGTGTTTGGGTTGGATACGAAAAGTCTCCTGAGAGCGTGACGTTTAGCGACCTTTGTGTGTGGAGTTTATGCCACTAAATAAACTCAAACTGACATGTGAAACCCAGATTCAAAGCCTGGCTTCTGTTCAGTTCTTCAGTGCGCTTAGTTTTAGAGCACTTTGGACGATGTTGTTGGCAAAGTCTGTGCATTTGCATTGCTGCGGGGCATGAAACTTCTTTATTTTTAGTGTTGCTTGCTAAGGCAGGCAAAAAAAAAAAAAACACAGATTGACACTGAAGGAGGGACCTGAGTCTTATCTAGGGGACCAGGATATCAGAGACTCGGGACGTTGAATTGGGGCATTAAGCATCCACCCACAACACCCTAGCAACCTCATAACATTGAACTAAACAACACTGAGGATACCTGAGCGAGGACCTGGCAACCAACCAGAATTCCGTGCCATTGTAGCACTGGGTTTTGCATAGACAAACACCACTCACATTTTCTTAAAAACAAATTAAAAAAAGTAAAACACAAACGCTTTTATTTGTTCTCACTTTAGTTTGAAACAGAAGAAATCTTAATAATCTAGTCATGCAGTCATGCTTTGCAATGAAGTATATAGCAATAATGAAGTTACATTCTAAAGAAAATGTTATGCCTTCTAAAAGGTTTTTTTTTTTTTATGTTGCTTAAAATATTTATTTGTCATATTTATGATAATTTGTTTGAGGGAGAATTTGATCAGAAATGTTTGTGCTCATATTGAGCTGATTTTTGGTTACCAGTTTTATTTTGGCAATTTTTATATACTATAATAGTATTTATTAATATTTTGAATTAGCTTTAATCATTTATATTTTCAGTTCTAATTTTAAAATATTTTTTTATTTTTTTCTCATTTAATATTTATATTTTATTTTATTTTCAGTTTTATTTCAATTAATGAAAAAAATACTTTTAATTAACAATATAATCACTGTTACAGACTTTGGCATCAAAAGCAGAAGACTATTCAAAAGTCTTTATTTGCTGGCAAGGAGAAACAGTTGAGATGTTAGTGATCTCATTTGTGATTTTTTTTAACCACTACACCAGCATGATACAACAGTACACAATAGTATCTGTCTCAAACCCTCCTTCCCCTTTGGCGGTGACCTGGAATGGACGATTCCTTCAGAACATGAAGGTGTATCTTGCTGCAGCCGGTGTTGGTTTATTCCCACTGGGGTCTATTACCAGACCTGCGTGTCACACAAAGGCCTGCGGTGCATAATTGCGACCCTGTTGTGACCCTAGTCCTTGTACCTAGTCCTTCCTACAATGCACTTTCCCAAAAGAAAACAAACACAGCAACAAAGGCAGCTCCTCCAGCAGGACGAGGTGTTCCTCTGGTGCACGTTCTCACACATCGAGTGACAGACTGCGGGCCCTCCAGGGAGTCTCCCTCGCCTCATTTGGGCATATTCTCTTGTTGCAGGGCTCATGCTAAGCTCTTTATGAAGGCTTTCCCAAATTCTCCTTCTATTGTCTCCTAGAGAAACTCTTCAGCTGTAGTGTAGCATAAAAGAACCTTCCTGTGAGAAAACGAAACTTTAGTGCTTCAGTGACACCGTAATTTAACCACAGAGGAGTCCGGTTTCATCATTGTGTTTGCGGTGGAAAACCCATAAACAGTGCTTAACTGTTTCACTGCCAGAATGGAATGTGAGATGTTTGGCTGCATGGTTTGGGGAAAATTTGCTTGCCTGATTGATTAATTGGTTGATCGATTTGTTTATTTATTTATTATTGGCATTCGAACCACTGTCTATCTATCTATCTATCTATCTGTCTATCTGTCTATCTGTCTGTCTGTCTGTCTGTCTGTCTGTCTATATCACGAATGATATTTGAACCACCATTTCTTTCTTTCTTTCTTTCTTTCTTTCTTTCTTTCTTTCTTTCTTTCTTTCAAATTACGATTGGGGTTTGGATCGGGGGGGAAAAAAAACACCAAAAATCATTTTATTTGTCATTTTTTGTCTTGTTTTCCAGTAGAAGTATCTAAAACAAGAATTTTAAAGCATAATTACTGTGACATAATATTATTGTCAGGATTGTCTTGTGTGTCTTGTGTTTCCCTTCCTCTTGTATGCCCATATTTGGTTAGTTTCCTGTTCCTGTGTTTATTAGTTAATTATTGTCCAGCTGTGTGTATTTAATTATCTAGTTACATCGTATACTTATAGTTTGTCCTGCCCTGTGTTTCTTGTCCAGTGTTGAACGTCATATCTGTCTGTTGCGTGAGTGTTTCCTGACTGTTTTTTTTTGTACCATTCAGTTTGATTTATTAAAGACTCTTGTTTTGAAGTATTTCACGTCTCCCTGTTCCTGGTATCCGTCTTCCCTGTGAAACCGTGACAATTATAATATAATAAAGTTTAATTAGATTTATGCTTAAAACTAGAAACTGTTTGCTAAGTAAGGTTAAGAAGGATGAACTAAAGGTAAACTATGAAGGATAAAACACATTTTTTAATACAAGATCTTACACAATTTTATTTCATTTCGAGTAAATATATCTTGTTTAAGGATATTTTGGTAGAAAACAAAACAAATGCTGATTGAGAAAAAACTTTTCTACATTGAAAGCTGAAAGGTAAAATATTTTATTCATGGTTTACTACCAATAGAAAGAGTTGCATTTTTTTATTACTTTTCACACTTGATGCAAAAGTGAATCAAATTAAAAAGAACCCAGATCCTCTTTAATTCGTGTTGCATACAATGGTAAAGCAAATCAAACTCAGGGCAGCTCCCAGGATCGAGTTTATGTGGAGCATTATTAATTTGATTTCACATTAAAACAGTTTTTAATAACCACACTATGCAATATCAGAGTTTTGATGTTATCTCTAATAATTGTGCAGCCCTTGTGTGTTGGTAAAGCTCAATTAGTGTTCGTACAGAGAACAGTTAGAGCATTTAGTCCCGTGTGTTTCCTGTCTGCACCTGCTGTTCTTAATGATGTCAATTTGCATAAAGTTGTTTTATCCTCCATTATCTGCTAGCAGTGAGAGCGTGGCGACTGCTGGACGCTGTTTGCTTTCTCTCTGATTGTGCTCATCCACTCCTCATTTCCCATTTCAAACACGCATGGAAACACTCACAGCACATTATGTACAGTTCTGCGCTGTTCCCTTCACTTACCTCTCAACCACATATCAGAGAAACAGAGCTCTCTGCCTCATAGACCAACTTTACATCTTTGAATGACATCTATCTCGAGTAATTGAAATAACAAGTGGACTGCTGAAAACAAATGTAAATGGAGTCTTAAAGACAAATTTTGATCTAATTGCTCAAGCCTTTATTTTTTAAAGAAATTAATGTTTATTCAGCAAGGATGCATGACATTCATCAAAAGTGAAAATTAAGTCATTTATAATGTTGCAAAAAAAATCTTTTTCAAATAAATCCTGTTCTTTTTAACATTCTGTTCACCAAAGAATCCTGAAAAATAAAATGGATCACATTTTTCTAAAAAATATGAAGCAGCACAGCTGTTTTCAACACTAATAAAAATGGAAATGTTTCTTGAGCAGCAAATCAACATATTAGAATGATTTCTGAAGGATCATGTGACTGAAGACTGGAGTAATGATGCTGAAAATTCAACTTTGATCACAGGAATAAATTACACTTTACAATATATTCAACTAGAAAACAGTTATTTTAAATTTTAATAATATTTCACAATATTACTGTGTTTATTGTATTTTTTATAAAATAAATGCAGCCTTAATGAGCATAAGAGACTTCTTTTAAAAACATTAAACATCTTACTGACCCCAAACCTTTGACTTGTAAACAAAAGACACCCAAAAATGAATATTACTCACATGTTGTCCAAACCTTTTTTATTTGTGGAACACTAAAGAAGATATTTTTAAAAACACTGGACCCCATTGACCGTTATAGAAGAGGTTTATATGGGTGAACAATCCCTTATGACTGACAGCATATTAAGTGATGTACATAGTCATGCAAAAAGTGACCCTGAAAATGCATGAAATCCATTTGCAATGCATGATAATACCAGGTGTAAATGGGGCCAGTGAGAGTTTTCCATGCTCTCTATAGTGCAAAAGAGGCATGTGAACACAACATGTAATTCTACCTTTGCATTTCAGCAGCATTTAGTACCTAATTTAGTAATGTCAGTATTAGACTTCCTGTAGTGAAACTGTGGGTCCGACGGAGCCAGCCGTTCTGTAAGGTGTCACTACAGCCTGAGGGAAATCACCCCTCTCACCCTCATATATCCATGACCAGAAACACCACGGGCGGATTAGTCACGCCTCGGCCCGCTCGTATTTACATTAGCAGTGGATTTCACACCGTGATCTCTACTCTACCTCTGTGTCTTACAGTCATGCATTTCAGCTGCTACAGTCCGATCGCCCCGGGTGGTCCAGCGGACGAACATTTGTAAGAGCTGTGCTTTAGAAAAACGAGCCATGGCGCTTTTCTCCGACCGAAAAAGCACAGCTTATC
The DNA here is from genome assembly GCA_039654775.1 of Spinibarbus caldwelli. Taxonomy (NCBI): domain Eukaryota; kingdom Metazoa; phylum Chordata; class Actinopteri; order Cypriniformes; family Cyprinidae; genus Spinibarbus; species Spinibarbus caldwelli. The sequence continues at coordinate 2,768,470 of CM077237.1, forward strand.
ATGCAATTCAATCATGTGTGCTGACGCCTCTCTCTTTGTGGTTTTGTGTGTGTTTTCCAGAGGACCAGATTCCTCACGGCTTCCCCACCATAGACATGGGCCCGCAGCTGAAGGTGGTGGAGCGAACTCGCACTGCTACCATGCTCTGTGCCGCCAGCGGGAACCCCGACCCAGAGATCTCGTGGTTCAAAGACTTCCTGCCTGTCGACATTAACAGCAGCAATGGACGAATCAAGCAGCTCCGTTCAGGTAAAAAGAACTCTGTAAACACACAAAAGGCAAACAAACTTGAAGAATAAACTATAATGAGGGCTTTTGCAAAGATGATGATTGCGAACATTGAAGCTGGCTGAACGTGATTTTTTTCCTAACCTTCTCTTTTTTTAACCTCAATGACAAAGACAATAGAGCGCAACAGTGAGCGGCCACTTTTTTCCAGAAGATTTTTCTCATTCATTCTCTCTGTAGAGATTTCAGAAAATTCTTCAATAAAGAGTTCTAAGGCCTGAACCAAACCAGCTCCCAGATGAATTGCATTGCAACATTTGATTCAAAGCGCTTGAAAGTATTTGAACATTTAAAAAAGGCAACGGTACAAGACTGTGCATTTATTTCATGAGGGAATGATGGGATTGAATCAGAAACGATAGTATAACACAAAATTATTGCCTGTGTACTAGCGTTCAAAAGTTTAGGGTTTGTAAGATTTTTCTTTGTTAAAGAAATGAATACTTTTATTTAGCAAGTATTTCTTAAATTTATCAAAGTGACAGTAAAGACATTTATAAAGTTATAATTGCGGTTCTTTTGAACTTCCTATTCATCAAAGTATCATGAAAAAAATGTATTACAGTTTCCACAAAAATATGAAGTAGCATAGCTGTTTTCAACATTGATAATAATCAGAAATGTTTCTTGAGGAGCAAATCAGCATATTAGAATGATTTCTGAAGGATCACGTGACACTGAAGACTGGAGTAATGATGCTGAAAATTCAGCTTTGATCACAGGAATAAATTACATTTTACTATATATTTACATAGAAAACAGCTATTCTAATTTATAATAATATTTCACAACATTACTGTTTAATCTATTTTTTATCAAATAAATGCAGCCTTAATGAGCATAAGAAACTTCTTTTAAAAACAGTAAGCATCTTACTGATCAAAAGTGACAGTAAAGATATTTATAATGTTATAAAAGATTTCTGTTTAAAGTAAATGTGGTTCTTTTGAACTTTCTATTCATCAAAGTTTTCTGAAAAAAATGTATCACAGTTACAAGAAATTAAAAATGTATGAAGTAGCACAGCTGTTTTCAAAATTGATAATAAATAAAAGACTGGAGTAATAGCTGCTAAAAATTCAGCTTTGCATCATATTAATAAATTACATTTTAAAATATATCACTATAGAAAACAGTTATTTTAAATTGTAATAATATTGCTTTTTTACTGTATTTTTGGTCAAATAAAGGCAGCCTACTTTTAACCGCTTGTGCAAGTCATTGATTAAAAGTATAAAATACCACATGCTTGGTTTACAGTCGCTAAATCTCTATGGAGGGAATGAATGGATTTTTCACTTCTGGAATTCTACTATTGCAGCGCATCTGTACGACAAGTGACATTTCAGTTCCAAATGAGCCTCCGGTTTCATTTCATGTCTTAAAGTAAACGGAAACAAACAGGAAGACAGAGTGGCTGGCAGTTATTATTCACATAACCCTCCGGTTAGGACACACAAACATGATTATCATGACAGTACAGTGATTTGTTTTGATTAGAATCGTCGGCCCTTGTCAACAATCATTTCCTGCGTCAGTCGTCAAACAGCTCCGTATTTGTCAAATTATTCCCTGTCGGCCAATCCATCTCGCAGCTACCATAATTTATTTGTTTGGATACAGTCCATTATTTGATCCTGAGATTAGCTTTGCTCTCCAGCCATTAGCGCGAAGGCCTTTTTCCATTAACGAATGCTAATGAAACAATTTTTCAATTCGTGACCTTTACAGAATGCCTATGAACAAATAGGAAAAGCACTCATGATTCAATACCTACCGCTTCAAACGGAACCTTAATCTCACTGGAACATGTCATTGTGTACGAGTAATTACCACCAGCCTCGACAAAGCAGGTGATTCTGCCCTGGACATCAATCAACAATCTGTTTACAATGCAGCTGGGTGATAAGCAGACAGGGAGACCGAATCTGATAAAGAGAGATGGGAAATGAGAGTGTCTCTGGATTGTAATCCTGCTTCTCTCAATGTAAACACTCACAAGACTCTACGTTAAGAGTCAAGCCTCCTAAAGACGTGAGCCAAAGGCCGTTCAGATATTCAAGTGTGTTACTTTGGACCCTTTTCACATTTTTGGTGTTTGTCATAGTTGGAAGAAAAGAGAAGTATGTCAAATTTGCCACACCAATGGAAATACAATATTAAAAAACTTTTCAACATTTTGATGTTAATAAGCAGGGCGTAAAACTAACAGTTTGCAACACCTGCCAAAGACCAGTGACTTGAGAAAATTTACCTGCCATAAAAAAGTGCTTGCCAAAAACTGTATGTGAATTATTTCATTTAAAAAAAAGCATTTTCTAATGCACCGTATAAGCGCTTCAAACTCACAGCGCTTACGGAAATGTAGTTTGTGTGGAGCAGCATTTAATACGAACACTGTTACATTGAGCAGTTTACGCGAAAAGATCACAGCGCTTCACTTTGAAACACACAGCACATCAGATTATATATTTACATAATTACATCATGGTCTTTATATGATAATAGTGCTAAACTGTATTAAATTTTCAGCCATTGTTTAAAAACAAAAAAAAAAGGTACCGGCCAACAGGCAATTAACAATGTTTGATGCTGATTTTTACATGCATTTGGTGCTTAGCAAGTGTTAATTTTAGGCTGCGGAAACGCATCAGTCTGTGAAAAGGGTCCATTGTTCAAACAAAAATCTTTTTAATTTCTGCACTTAATTTTCTGCAACATTTGTGCTATGGACATGAATGATGCCTCAAATCAAGCAGCTTCTTGAGGTGTGCAATTGCTTTTATAAGCAATCGAAACATTTTTATCTGACAGATGATAAAAAGGCGAAAATCCCACAGACATGCGTTACCGATTTTTACCCACTACGCCACTGTAAGCTCTCAGGCAGCGGTGATTTATGATGATTGGTGTGCAGATCTTTATGAACAGAGATGTGTCGGGCTGATTATTGATTTCTCCTCAGTAAGATAATGGATGTCCAGCTTAGCTGCTGTTTAACGTCTTAAATACAGCCAGGATTGACAGCAACTATCTCTCGACTGCCGGCGATTGGAAAACTCTTTCTACCAACTGTAAAAATTAACACATACTCAAGTTTTCTCCCTCTAGCCATAGTGAAGATATAGTAGACTTACTATTCTTCATTATGCTCGTGCTACACTGCAGACTCACCCCAAAGTCCTCAATCCTGTCCTGTTCTGGACATCCTGGGCTTTCTGAGGGTCCCAGTGTACGCCAGGCTCTCTGTAAACTGCTGATGGACCACAATCCTCACAGTTTACAGGGGCTTCCTCATGTCTCTGACCCCCTTCCCGAATCTGCACTGTTTTCACATGGTGGAGTGTTGATTTATGATCCAGATTAACATGAATCTGCATCATAGTCAACAGAATCCATATGGACTCCTTTTGATTAAAATCTAAGGCAACTTCACATATCAACATATTGCAAAGTATCTATAAAAAAGCACTCCTAGGCATTTACTACAGGTTTGTAAATTGTAATTATAATTCTGATTTTGGTCAGGGAAAAAAAAAAAAAAAACATATAACAGCAAAATGGCAAGTATCTGAAGCTTTTTCCAAAGTTAAACAAGTCTCTTTTGAAAGTAATAAGACTCAAGGGTCGGTCAATGCAATGAGATTGAACTATCACTTTGCACGAAAAGGTTTTCTTCTGTGTTGCATCAGACAACTGTATTTATTTAGCACAGCTGTGGTCAGATCCAAAGGCCAAAGTTGTGCTGGAGGTAGAATGTGCATCACTGTAAAAAATAGCAGAAGACCCTTGTGCAGAGAGAGATGAAATTATTACTGGCTCACAAGAATGAGTCATTTAAAGGCCAAAACATACTCTACACAAGTATGTGAACTCAGAGACTTGAGTACAAGGGACACTATTACAGATATTACTGTAAACTCTTCTTCAATGGACAGTTTTCCTTTTTCAGGTCCACTACTGTCATGTTTTTTCTGTGCAATTTAGTTTAAATGAATGTTTTATTGCCAGCTACCTAAATAATAACACATCTATTTTGATTGCACAGACATTTAGCAGAGTGAACATCATGTATGTACAACAGGCCCATGTGTACTTGCATAGAGTATGTTTCTGGCCTGAAGCAGCAATGTAAGCTGCATAATGTGAATTAACACACACTGAGAACAGAAGAGCCAAACGTCTTCTGGGGAAGATTGTACATGCCGCTTCTTAAATAAGAAATCTTTTTCTCCTGTTCGTCTTTCTCTCCTCTTCTCTCTCTAGCTCTCTCTCTCTCTCTCTCTCTCTCTCTCTTTCTTTCACACTAACAGTTCTCTTTAATTTTATTTGCATTCATATTACCTCACCAGGTGGTACACCAATCAGAGGTAAGAATGCTGAAAACAGAAAATATCCAAATGCGTCATCTTTCGATTCCTCTTTCACCCCAAAGTGTCCCCCTCCATCACCCTGTCCCCATCTTCTCTCTCATTCTGGAGTCTTTCTCTTTGTCTTCCTCCTCGTCTTCGATCCGGCCTCGTCTCTGTGCATGAACCTCTGCTCGTCTGTCTCACTAATGGACGTCTGATTCAGTCATACTGAAAATAATACATCACTATACCAAACAAAAGACAAAACAAAGATGCATCTGATTAACATTTTTATGGATTTCACAAAACCTGTCAAGAACATATCTGTCATATTTCGCCTCAAAATGTGAAGAAGAAATTACATTTTCCATAAATGAAATGAATATAATTATACTTAATACTTATTTGATTTTAGTTATACTATATTGTTACATACTACATTATATAATATTTTTAATTTATTACATTGTTTGAATGCATAATAGGAATAGTAATTTATAATTTAAAAATTATATATATTTCTTGCTATTCTCAATAATAATACCCATTACTGTAATATATAAAACATATTATTTTTATATATTGTACTAATGAGTATCATCTATGAGATTAGCAAGAACTATTTAAATAAATAAAAAACTATACATTAAAATGTCTGAATACATTCCGAAAATGAGAATTTGGGGGGAATGTGGAAATTATTTCTACATTAATATCTTTATATATAAATATATAAATGCTATACATATTGATACTAATTTATTTTTATTTATACTATATTATAGTATATTTAATATTATTTTTGTCATGTTATTTTGAGTATCATCATTGAGAATAGCACCAGTTACAAAAAACAGCTAAAGTAAAATGTCTGAATACATTAATGAAATAATTTGGGGGAAATGTGCTTAAGTGTCATTTTCCGCTGAACTGACCTTTACTTACTGTCCAGATGAATGACAGTCTGTCTGATAAATAACTGAGCAGAGCTGCAGTTCGGCTTGAGAAATTGTGAGATACCTGGACAACATCTCATTCCCCGCAGCAGAAAAACTTAATGTCATTATGACAGTTTGTATTCACTGAAAGCCTCTCGTCTCCAGGCGTTTAGCAGAAGAGTCCAGAACGGCCAAACTGAGGGATAGAAAGCTCATCGCTGATATGACAGAACTGATGTAGAAGGAAAGAAATGCAGGATTTGAGTCGATCTCTTCAGAGGGAATGTCAGGGCGAGAAAGTGAGATGAGACTGAGAGAGGGCAGAACAGCATCTTTCAACATCAGTCTGATACTAGCGCTTCAGATGTAATAAGTGATAGAAAAAAGCCTGCTTTCCTGATGACTAGAGAAAAAGAAACAGTAGACCTGTTCCAAACGCTGCTGAGCTGCATTTGAAAGTACTGTATCAAAAAGCCATTGCAGACAGCAAAATGAAAAAATGCCTCATTTTGACCAAATTCAAACCTCACATCAAAGAATCAATAAGGAAGGAAGATCCTGCAAGTTTGAATTGTAATTCTAAACATAAAGAGCAATAAAAAGGCAAGTTTATATTTTTCAGCACACAGGAATCATTTTTGCCACTACAACAAAATAAAGAGCACATGCATTAGGTGTGTGATTTATGCTTTATTTGTGTATTGTATTATTTTATTGGTCACACTTTATTTTAAGGTCCAATTCTCGTCCAATTCTATGACTTTTGCCTCAATAAACTCCTAATTTGCTGTTTATTAATACTTAGTAAAGTAGTTGTTAAGTTTAGTTACTGGGTAGGATTAGGGATGTAGAATATGGTCATGCAGAATATGTGTTTTATAAGTACTAGTAAACAGCCAATATGCAATTAATATGCATGCTAATAAGCAACTAGTTAATAGTGAGAATTGGTCCCTATACTGAAGTGTTACTATTATATTATGTTGACACAGAGAATGATGGGAAAATTAGTTTTACATAAATGGTGGTGTTTACTTTTAGATTTATGCATTTGGCAGATGCTTTTATCCAAAGAAGCTTACATTGTATTTAAGCTGCACATTGATCCTACTGTTATTTTATAACTATATATTAAGTATCATAATATTGAATTAGGTTTTATTTTTATTTGTACTGTTTTCGTTTTAATTTTAGTTAAAGTTTTAGTATTTTTGTCATTTTTATTAGTTTTTTTAAGTATGTATAGTTTTTTATTAAGTTTTAGTTTTAATTTGAGTTATTTTTAGTACTTTAAAGAAAAATGATAAATGTTGCCAACTAAAATAAAATATGTTTATACTTTATTTTACTTCAGGTGTTGTTTATTTTATTTCAAGTAATGGCTTTATTTATAGTTTTAGTTTTAGTTAACTATAATAACCCTGGTTGATCCATAAATAAACGTTTTTACAGCTCACTTGGGTTTGGAACAGATCTCATATGTGTGCGTTTGTTTATGTGTGCTGTAAGTGTTTTAAAGAGTCATTCTTCTGTATAATACACTCGTGGAGCGAGGTTAATGCTCAGGTCTCATGCACTCACAGTCTTTCGATTATGTTTCTATTGTTAATGCACACGTTCAAACCCATCCCATAATGCATTTCAGGAATACTTCTGAAATACACGTTGACAACATTTTTAGTTCTCTCGGTGTGCTTCCATCATCCACAGATTGCATGATGTATGTCACATCACGCAAACAAACTGCACTGCCATACTAAAACACCTAATGAGATAATGATTTTTGTCAAAACAAAATGTATATGAACTTTTTATGTTAATTTATGTGTGTTACCAACAGAAGGCTGAACCCAGGTAAGTGACAGTGTGAAGATGTAGATAATGAGCTGCGAGAACTTGATATTGCTGTCAGAAAAAAAAACAACAGCAACCTTTTAGTTTTAGTCCACCTGGATTTGCTTGTTGGCAGAATTGCTTGTCAGTGGATGCATTGAGGATGTATTGACAGTAATTGCAGTGGCTGTATGATGCCTTTATAGATCCATTTTCTAAGAGCACGGCTTTGTCTCGGCTCGCAGAATAGCAGAGCTTATGTACAGTGACGTTTATAGCTGGCATAGCCTGCAGGTCTTTTTACTTGCCACAATGAAGAAATAACTCAGTTTGCTTTAGATTTATTGAATTATGGAGTGAAAGATGTTGCTCTTTTCTTTCGGTGTTTAGAGAGACGAGAAAGGTCATATGCCAGCCGAGTGTTAGTCAATGGGTATGTGTTGTTTAGGCGGAAAAATATTTTCTTTTCCTCAGGCCGCCCTCGTTTAAAGCGATGGGGGTTGAGATTGATTGTGAGTGTGTGACAGACCATTAGTGTGGGGTTTGTGATTGCGTGTGTTGTGTTTGCAGGGGCACTGCAGATCGAGAACAGCGAGGAATCGGACCAGGGCAAGTATGAGTGTGTGGCAGTGAACAGCGCAGGAACACGCTACTCCGCTCCTGCCAACCTCTACGTCAGAGGTAAGATCTGCAACCAAATCCAAAACCCCATCCCATTTCACCTCGATCTGCTCTCTATACAGGCTTTACCACAGCCAGAAAGGACCTGTCACTCAAAAGCTCACATTTCTCTTTAATCACCCAGTTGTCTTAATAGAAACACGGTTCTGCAGCGGAGAACTGCTCCATTGTTTTTCAATTTTAAATGTTTTCCACACAGCTTTTCCCTAAATTAATTAGAAGAATATTTAATTGAGTTTATTTTATTTTATTTTATTTTTTATAAACAGAAATGCATAGTAAACAATACTTGCCTAAACATATATTTACTTATTTGTATCATATTTACCACACACTTTTACCACAGTAAAATATAACTTATGTTAAATTTAACTTTTTAATAAATGTAATTTTTTAAGTAAAAATATAGTGAAAATTATACATAGATTTAATAAGACAAACATGTAAATTTACTGTAAAATGTATGTGTAAATATGTGTATTTCTACTGATTTTATTTTTTTATGTTACAATTGTTTCTTTTATTAGAACGTTTTAGAGCATATATTGCCACTTATATGATTATATTTTCATCATTCACCAGTGAGCTATTTTTGATATATTTCATGTGTTTAAACTTGAATATTTCCAATATATATTTTATAACTTTACAGTTTGCATTGCATTAGTTGTTAGTTGTGAAGAGGTCAGCCTTTCATCAGACTTTACATCTTAAAAGTCTTAAAGGTACAGTTGTAACAGCAGCCTGTTTAATTGATAAAGTCAGAGAGAGATTGAAAACATTAAATCATATTTTTGGTGCTAGAAACCTTTGATTAGCATTATAAGTGGACTTCAGGAACAAGTGCAGAATATATTGAAAAATAGTAAAGAGTAGCAAATGAGACAAAATGCAGTCTAATGCTGCTGGTCATAAAGGCTGGTGGAAATGGTG
>CM077237.1:2782494-2989994 GCA_039654775.1 Spinibarbus caldwelli
TAATGCATATAATTCACTTTATGTGGCCTCGGGCGAGATATCTGCAGCGCTGTTGTTCTGCAGTCTCTCTCATTGGCACCTGCAGAGCACAAATGAGACATTTCAACACGAATAATCCCTGTAGTCTTCTCTTGTCTATTATAGAGAACATTCACGCGCATTTGCTGAGGAAGTTTTTTTTTTTTTTTTTTTTGCCAATATGGAGTGAATTCCTGGCCATAAATATTTCTTACTGGCCAGGAAACTAGATTTTGTTATTTTAATTAAATTACATAATTTCCTCACTGGCAATAGAAATACTTTATTGCTTATATGTGACAAAGAAAAGCATGATATATGAAATGATCCGGTCTCCTCCTCTCTTTGAATTGTTTTTAATATATATTAATTTTAGAGGTTCTTGAAGAAGAAACCTATATGCATCCTAGATAAATTTTGGATGATAAATTTTCCATTTGTTAGAAGATGAGCACTGTCTTTGTCACTAATATTACATATATATTTTTGCTTGCATCTTTGTTTTGTTTTTCTAGATGCAACCAGTGAGGGTCAGACTATAGTATGTTGCAGTTTCTAATAAAGTCAGCCAACCTGGCAGTTTTACTCTAATTTGGCATATTCTTCTTGGACCCTGAGTTCACGTTTCTCTTTTGGCTTGTTCGGTATTCGTATAAGACTTTTATTTGAGTTGGATGAATCTGTAAAGCAAGGCTTTGATGCTGATTAGAGACTGATTCCAATAATCCACTTCAGACCAAAAGATTTACAACGAGTTGACACTGTAGAAGATGGTTCAAATGTAGTGTCCATTCCTGACAGCAGAAACATTGGCAGGATCAGGAGTTTGCTTGTTGTGGAATCCCTCTCTGATCACAGCTTGTTTCGGAGAGTTATCCAACCGTGTTTTTTTCCATTGATCAGACGAAGCTGAAATTGGATTCTTTGCACTATTTTGTACATACTTTGATGCATTTGTTTGGATTGTTTTTTTCATTTATTGGTGTTTTAGTCTATAGGTTACACATGCATGCTCTGTTGACTATCGCCTGTGTGTGCTTTTTTGCTTCATGCTTGCATGGCCATTAATGTGCTTGGGATTGTTTGTGTGTGTCCGTGTGCATGTGCGTATAAAATCGCTTGTGCATTGATTCCCATTGAATAAACTCAGCAACCTGCAATCACCTGCCCTTCAAAACCTTCTCTTTCTTTCCTTGCGCTCTCTTTCTCTCTTCAGATTGCATGTGTGCATGCATGCATACTGTATGTGCTTGTCTGCATGTCTAACTGCAAGCTTTCATTGCTCTGTTAACACTCCCAGCAGTATTCTCACAAGAGTCAGTGACTAAAGTCACCTCAGCCCATTCTCTAATCTCACCACTGCTGCTGACATCGCTCACATCGCTCACGCCGGTCTGTTTTACTAGCCAGCAGAGACTTCTCAAACATTCTTAACAACCTCTAACTGAGTGAAACTCTTGCCATCATGTCGTGATCATCCCTCATGTCCATGGGTAACATCATCCTCTCTATGTACAGTGACTAACGTGGATTAATGTGACGTCTCTCTTACACCTGCAGGCATTTCTGCCCGACTAACAAACTTAACTCAATCCCAAAATTCCAAACTTTGAGCTTATCTCTCAGAGATGATGATCAGTCTGGCCGCCTTTGGCCACGGCTAGTACAGATCACACACCATAAGCACAATTTGCTCAGTGTTTACTTGACTTGAATCAATACATTTTGCAATAAATATTGATTTACTTTACCTGAAACTCGACAATATGTTCAAATTACAAAAACAGAGTTAAAAGTTATGTGGTTAAAAAATAACACGGCCTAACCAAGCACTGTTTTTGCCTTAACTAGCTACTATTGTTTGTCAGTTCGTCTTTTTTTTTTTTTTTTTTTTGCATTGCATTGCATTGCATAAAGAGGCTCCGCCCACAGTGGAATCTCATTGGTTGAAAGTCTCATTCTACACATTTGATTGGCCTTGATTTTTTTTTTTTCTTGCTGCACACATTATTTCACTTTCAGCAAGGACAGATTTGTCACATTGTACAAGTTTGCTGTATTTTCTTACATAGTAAATGTTTGTAATGCCATGGCCAACCAGCCACTCTTTACACAAACAGTTAAACCTTATGGTTACCCTTCATTTTACAGTGTCTTTGTTACATTGTAATTATACATTAAGTACTATTAATTAACTACTTGTACTTACCATTGGTTAGGGTTAGGATGAGGGTTTGTTTTAGGGTTAGTTGCATGTAATTATGAATAATTTGTTGTTATTACTGTAGTAAGTACACGTAACATCTGTAACATGGACACTGTAAAATAAAGCGTTACTGTAATAATGCAGAAAGTGGCAGCTGTACCCAAATAAAGCACATATACTGTGATAGAGAGAAATGACTGATTATTGTTGGAGCCTGGGTAATAGTTAGTGCTCTACTTTCCAGAAACTGATTTCAAGTCAAATAAATACTGAGCATTTGTAATCCCTCAGCCACATACTTTCCTCATTTATCCGCAATCATTTCCTGTGTGAGGAAATGAGCAGGTAATGACAAGGAAATGAACAGGTAATGTTCGGATTTGGAAGTGAGTTGGAGTCTGTCAGAAGTGAGACTTGTTTATCTGTGAAATATAGACGGACGTCTGGCCGCAGAGCTCCCTGTTAAACTCAGCTGCCATCTGAAAACAATTCCACTTTATACAAGGAGAGATATTATAAAAGATCGGTTTATTAGCGGGCTCTCCATGGACACTCTCAGAAGGCTGTTTACCCATGAAGTCTACAGAAAATGCCCCTCGTTATGGGCGGCTCTGCAGATACACAGTGTGTTTGCTGTGTATTCCGTGGACAGGATGGTTTGGCTTTGACTTCACACCAAATAAATGTATGTGAGGAGTGTCACGATCTTCTGCTGAAAAATTATGCCGTTCTTGATCTAAAATAGATGCATTTCTTTGCCAAAAAAAAAGTTACTTCTGAACTTGTCATGCCATCATTTAAATGAGGCAAATGCACATAGTTTTTCATCAGAATTTCCAAAATAGACATTATCTATATACATAAAAAAGATTTTTGTGAGATTTATTTAAATGTGCTAAAGTGTGTTAAACCGATCTGATTAAAGGCTGAAAGCATAATCAAATTATCTATATTTTTAATAAACACACTTGCAAGAGGTGGCGAATGTTTAAAACTTTGACAGGCATTTGAATTCTGTGGGAAATTCAGTGAAATCTCAGCTTTCAGAGTCTGAATGTCCCTGTTTATATCTATGAAATGATAAAGGAAATGTGCATTGCACTGCTAAGCTATCAGTCACAGTGATGAGAAAGTCTAAAGTTCAAATCTGAGACGTGACATTCACTTGTCCGCCATCTCTTTGAGGTCCTGAGTGTCTATCAGCCCAAGATAGTGTGACAGAGACCTGAAATGTAGAAAAAAGCACTGCACACCTCAGTGCTACTGCACTAAAGCTTAAAAATTATTTTGTGACCAGCTTGATTGACATCCCTCTTCTTCTGCATTTTTAGTACATATTTGTAATGCAAACACAGTTCATTTAGTGATATATAAGGGCGAATAGCTTTTGAGCACTTGGGCGGAAATTCAATTTAATGAGACAATAAGGAGACTCAACTGTAGAGACAAAAAAAGGCCTTGAGATGTATTTACTGTCAAAACAGACTCTTGTATGGTGAATGTTTAGTATATTACGGCTCTTGCTCTGTTCCCTTGGTTTAGCTTGGCATTTGTCTGTTCAGATGAATCATTAAGATATAGAGAGAGCTAATTCATATTTCATATCTCTCATATTTACAGTACAATCACTTTAGGTGTCATTGGTGTATAGCCAGAGCCATTCCTGAAGCATATTCTCCATATTCCTGTATCTGTATTCTGCTTATAACATCATCTGTGCTCCTCCAACAGTCCGGCGAGTTCCGCCACGTTTCTCAATCCCGCCTACCAATCACGAGGTGATGCCGGGCGGCAGCGTGAACCTCACATGTGTGGCTGTAGGCGCTCCCATGCCCTATGTGAAGTGGATGAAGGGCGAACAGGAACTCACCAAAGAGGAGGAGATGCCCATTGGCCGAAATGTGCTGGAGCTCACCAACATCCGGCAGTCGGCTAACTATACCTGTGTGGCTATATCCTCCCTGGGAATGATCGACACCACGGCTCAGATCACGGTCAAAGGTAAGAGACATTTTGCCTCAGATATAAGTCACACAGGATCTGCTTCAGATTTGCATGAAAAGTACTCAATAGTCATGCTAATATTATTAAAGATACACTAATGTTTAAAGGTTTGGGGTCGTGAGAGTTTTAATGTTTTTGTAAGAAGTCTTTTATGCTCACCAAGGCTGCATTTATTTGATCCAAAATATAGAAAGAAATTTGATATTATGAAATATTATTATAATTTTAAATATGTTTTCCTTTTTAATATATTTTAAAATGTAATTTATTCCTGTGATGCAAAGCTGAATTTTCAGCATCATTACTTCAGTCTTCAGTTTCACATGATCCTTCAGAAATCATTCTATACTGATTTGATGCCCAAGAAACATTTATTATTCTTATTAATGTTAATGTTGAAAACAATTGTGCTGCTTAATATTTTGTGCATAGTGTGAAATTTTAAATAGCATTTATTTGAAATAAAATTTTTTGTAATTTTCGAAACGTCTTTACTCTCACTTTTAATCGATTTAATGCATCCTTGCTGCATAAAAGTACATTTTTCTTAATAAATAAATAAATAAATTGCACCTACACAAAGGAGAAATGTATTGGAATAAACATTTTCATTTGCTTTTCAAAATGTAGTAATACAGAAACATTTATATTCAAATAAAGTAGTAATATTCCAACAAATAATGAAGTATGCTTGGTTACATTAATTTAAACGAATAAATTGCTTTTCTTAATCTTTGTCCCCTTGTGATCCATACCGCTAGCGCTGATATCAGTTGTGTACTTAAAGTTGGCAATTATCTGTGATTATCTAGATGGTAATAAACAAAGCTGCTCTAATCAGATTGGAGGCTGGGCCCAGAAACGTTGAGAGCTCATCAATAACACACTCATGGGGATTCCCACCGACCCAGACAGACAGCGCATGCAATCACCTCATCAATGTTTCATCAGAGCTGAAATGTGATGAGGAGATCTCTCTCCTCCTTTTTTCCACCTTGACAGAGAACAGAATCTCTGAGCTCAGAATCATCATTAAGGATTATTTTTAGGGCTGTTGCGCGATAATGAATCCATTTGTAACATTTCATTGTCCCAAATTTATCATGTTAAACGCTTGCTTGAAAGAGCGCACTGTCACGATACACGAGGAGACACAGAAGCCAGGAACGGGGAGATGAGGAATTCACCAAAACTAGCACTAGAACTCTTTAATCATCCAACAGGTAAGTACAGATAACAGGCAGGGAAGACATACACGTGTGATGACGTTCAATACTGGACCGGAAACACAGGGCAGAACACACTATAAATACACAACGTAAACGAGATAATTAAACACAGCTGGAAAAGAATTACCTAATAACAACAGGAACAGGAACAGAACCAAATAAGGGCATACAAGAGGTAGAAAAGCACAAGACACAAGACAATCCTGACACGCACTCTGTGAAATCTGTGCTGTGAAATCTAGAAAGAGGCTGCACTGTGTCGTTGTTGTAAATACTGTTGTTCACACACAAAAGTTTAAAGATTTAAACAATAAAATGTTGCTAAAACACAAACAGGTTCTCACTAAAGGTGTGCTCAGAGACCAGAATATCATACAACCTTGGGAATGGGCGCTTTAAGTCTAGCTAGTAAGCACAACTCACTATAATTTTTAACACCTCACTCTTAACCATTTAGAACACAATAGCAACCACATAGTAACTCGCTCTAAACCACTCCAAGCACTTTAGCTATTGATTACATGATTACATATTATTCACACAATAGCGATGAATTATTCATAATTTATTGATTCTCAATAATTTTTTATTTACATGTAATGCAGGGATTCCCAAGCATTTTTTTGTCAGCAGAACCTTATATATTTACTTGAAGTACCCCTGAGATTTTAAGGTAATAATTAACCCATTTGCATTTTCATGGTTCTCTAACGTTGGCTAATGGTCACATGACATGCAGGTAAATAAATAAAATATTTCATCTTTTGTAGTAAGTGTTTATTTGATTGTCATTACAAAATGATTTATTTAAAATTTTACATTTTTTAAATTAAAGATTTAATTAATTATTAGTGTTTAATTAAACTCACAAACCCTCTGCAGTTCCTTCACGAACCCTAGTTTGGGAAACCTTGACGTAATGATATGTTTAATGCACTTCATGTTGTTAATAACAATAAATGAAATATATTTTCTTTCTCTTTGTATTTTTATGTCAATATGGTACAAGATTATCTTATTTAAATCAATGTGATAAATGAGTTAGTTCAAAAGTAATCTAAAAGTAATCAAAACATAGTCTGATTATATTACATAAATGTATATGTAATGGATTACTGACTACAATTTTTGTCATGTAACATGTACTACAATTTAAAAATGATCTACCCAGCACTGATTACTGTACTGTGTTAGTTTGTAAATCTGCGCTGCTCTGAGCACTTCATTAGTCAGTGAATCAGCAAGCGTTTATTGGTGTATCTAGGGAAGTGTTTAAAATAAAGAATATAGAGCAGGATTCAAAGAGAATTTCAGCTCAATTCCAGCAAATGGAGTCGAGTTACAACATTAGTATTGATTAAAGCGTGTTGAGTGTATCTGGCATTACAGCGGGTTTTTCTCCATGCCGTTTTCCGTCATGCATTTTCGTGTTAGCTTAGGTTAATATCATGTGTTTTGGGATTTCTTGGCCTGTAGCAGCTGTGGCTCTTTAAGCCTCCTAAAGCAGCACACGACCACAGGCTTCACTGGATTTTTCTATCCATTTCTACACTGCTGCTGCTTATTCAAGCTGATCTGTTTGGATTCTGACAGCTGTCCAATCGCATATAGCACAAAAGTTGTTTAGAGTCGATTTCAGAAGCTATTTGATGACGATCCAGGCATTTTTCTTCCCGCCTGTGGAAATAGGGTGAGCTGATTGAACTGATACAGACACAGAATAATCATAATAGTAGTGTTTAACACAGCACATTTCGCTGCTTTGATGTCAAATGCCAGATCATTAGCATGTGTCTAACCTGAGAAATGTCACAGATATATTTGCATTCGTTTGGCATATGTTAGCATGTCAGAACATGTGGTTTAGTAGCAAAGACACTGAGAAATACATTTCAAACACCTTTTTCCTGTTGAGAATCATAAAATAACCAGGCCATGTGGCAAAACTACCCAAAAATATGTCTGCGTGGTTTGTTTTTGTCTGTTATCTAACATCTAAACCGGTGTTATTTTAGTATTATTGCCAAGGCAACATTTCTATATTCTCTTGTCTTCTTGTTTGAAGTATGTTTAAGTAATTCATCTAAAATTCAGATTTTTTCTGCACTTACTGAAAGAAATGTTTTGAATAGTTTTAATTAAAACACTGACTTGAATATATATTGTTGTATTCTATAAGGCCTGTCTATTAATAGTTTTAATACCAGTTTAGTGTCTTTGCTGTCTGAGTTGTTGATCTGTGGAGCTATTATTAAATAGTTTTTGACAAAAAAAAAAAAAAAATCAATCAACCAATCATTTAGCTCTGAAAACACTCCTAACAACTTTAAGCAGTATAGAACTGTATGATATAGTGACTGACTATTATTAAAGTGTGTTGTTTATTGTGTAATGATCTTGAATTAACACAGCTCTGTTTGCACTGGGATGTTGATTGGATTTTGACCGCTATAACTGTTCAAACTGAAAGCTATTCACATTTTTAGGAAATTCATTTGAAGTCCTTTAAATAAATTGACAGCACACTGTGTTTTAAATAAGAGTGTCATTGAAAATTAATCTGGGGGCAAATACAACTGCTGAATAAACCAAATTATGCATTTCTGTTGTGTTTTAGATATGAATGAGTCTAATTGGCTGTTAAAATGAAGTGCACTGAGCTGTACTGCTGTCAATTCACACTAATTAATGAAAGAAAACACACTGTTCTTTTTGGGTCACTTTAGATGTGCACATACAGACTTGCCAATATTATTATTATTAATCACAATCATAATTGTCAGGAAACTAAATTTGTTTCTTTTGCATTCTCAGCTCTGCCCCGTCCTCCGACCTCTCTGATCGTCACAGAAACCACCGCCACCAGTGTAACTCTAACATGGGATTCTGGTAACCCCGAACCAGTATCCTACTATGTGATTCAGTACCGGGCCAAAATCTCAGACAACGGTTTCCAGGAAGTGGATGGAGTGGCATCGACCCGCTACAGCATTGGTGGCTTGAGTCCATACTCTGAATATGAATTCCGCGTCATGGCGGTCAATAACATCGGCCGCGGGCCGCCCAGTGGGACAGTGGAGACCCGGACCAGTGAACAAGCGCCCTCGTCTCCTCCGCTGCGCGTTCAGGCCCGGATGCTGAGTGCCACGACCATGCTGGTGCAGTGGGAACCTCCAGAGGAGTCCAACGGACAGATACGAGGATATCGAGTGTACTACACACCCGACATGCACTTCCCGCTCAGCACATGGCAGAAACACAACACAGAGGACAGCAGCCTGACCACTATCTCCGGCCTGGTACCTGACATCACATACGGCCTGCGCGTGCTGGCGTTCACCTCCGTGGGAGACGGACCACCCTCGGACATACTGCAGGTTAAAACACAGCAAGGAGGTGAGATGTGTGCTTATACATTCTGTTTTTGTTTGTTTGTTTGTTTGTTTACTTTTGAGCACATGAAATCAGTATCAGTATTATTTCAGAATTCTTTATATACTATTATTTTTTTATTAAAATTATTACTTTGCTTTTATTTTTATATTTTCAGTTCTCATTTTGTTTTCAGTTCTCATTTTATTAGATTTTTTTTTTCTACATACTGTTTATGTTTATTTATTTGTTGTTGTTTTTTCAGTTTTAGTTTTTATATCTTGTTATAACCAATAAATTTAGTACTTATTTTATTCAACTTAGTTTAGTACTTAAACTTATTTAATTTAAAGTTGAAGCAACATTTCTCTTTCTTTCTTTCTTTCTTTCTTTCTTTCTTTCTTTCATGTTTTTATGAAAGTAAAATATTTAAGTTTTTATATATATATATATATATATATATATATATATATATATATATATATATATATATATAAACCTATATGTTGTCGTTATTAAATATTCTATTTAAATATTATCAAGTTCTAATACTAAGTTTTTCTCTCTTTTTTTCATTTTGTATGATTTTTTTTAAAATGTTTTTTCAACATATTTATATTTCATTTCAGCTTTATATCAACACTACAAAAGATAGCTTTAAAAGTCAGTATGTTGTGTGATTTAAGTGTATAGTAAGATAAACTCCATCTCTGACCGCAGTGCCGGCGCAGCCCACTGGTTTTGAAGCAGAGGCAGAGCTCGACACCCGGATCATGCTGACATGGCTGTGGCCCGTCCAGGATCAGATCACCAAATATGAGCTCACATACTGGGAGGCCAGCTCTGACAACAAGGTAATGGCAGAACACAGCTAAGATCAATGAATCTATGTGTCTGTGGCTACATTAGGCTCACAATGGCATCACTAGCATATTATACATACTATCTTCGCTGTTTGCAGTATGTAAAAATGTAGTCATCTTAAACAACATGACTCGGATATCAGCAATATCAAATATATATAATTTTTTAATTAGCTTTTATTTTTATATTTTCAGTTTTTATTTTATTTTTATAACTTCGCTTTTGTCATTTTTTCAAATATATTTCTTTTTAGCTTTAATTCATATTTATTTCAGTTTTAGTTTTGATCATTTTAGTACTTTAACTTAAAACTTGTTTAGTTGCCAGGGCACCATTTATCATTTTCATTTGTTGTTGTTGTTTTTTTTTGTTTGTTTGTTTTGTTTTTTACTTTTTAAGTAAAGTTTTTATTTATTTATAATTATTTATTTGCAGCTTTATTACTGTTACTGAACATGATAATTTAACAATAACAACAATGCATATTACAGTGCAGTTTTGTTACATACTGCGTACTGTTTCACTTTCTTTTTTTTTTAAACAGCCACTATAAAGTATATACTATGCAGTATGCAGTTGTACACTAACAAGTATGCATTAGTACACTAATAATGTATTCAGAACAGCCTATGTTTGCATCTTACTCTCTCTTTGTCTTTTATCCATCACAGCACCATGTCATCTTTAACCCATCTGGTTCGTATGCTGTTGAAGGCCTGAACCCAGACACACTCTACAAGTTTACTCTAGCCGCACGCTCTGAGATGGGACTCGGGGTGTACACACAGCCCATAGAGGCCCGAACGGCCCAGTCCAGTAAGTGCTAACTGTTCACTAACTCAAACTATGACCATCTCAGACTTTGACCGTTTTTCAGCAGCTCAATACTGGCCTAGTCACTGAGCTAAAGATTGTTAATAAGGTGCGTTTTTTAACTTTACATATGTTTCCATTTGTGTTTTGTTAACCATACAGCACCATATCACTCACTTAAAACAGTGCAAGTGTTTACAAATAAAATGCAAAGATTTGACCATCAAAAGCACAAAAATGTCATCTTAAAATATTTTGAACTACATTGGTCCATAGAATGCATGATTATGTTTGGCTCAAGACACATTAACAAACATTACAAGTGGTTTTAATGGAAAAAAATAAAATGCTACAAAAGTGTAGATTAAAATATCTCTATGTAATGTTATCTATCTCACCTTATCGCCATACAAAAGACCCTGTGTTTTCTAGAGCAGAGCAGCGCTGGCGTCTGTTTCATACACAGCATTTTAGCTTCATCACACCGACTTTTTGAGTGTCAAAAGCACCGAAGGTTCTGGTTTGCGGTTCAGGGTCCGTGAAGAGCTCCAGTGACCATTGAGTGCACCACGCGCTGATTGTGTGTGTTCTCGGTGGCGTCAGAATGACGCAGTCAGTACTGCTTAATCTCTGTCCTCATCTTCCTCCGGCTCCAGAGATATGGACTAAAGCTGAGATATTTATGACAGCTCCTCCGAGAGATCTCTTGCTATTCAGAGCTATTTGTTAGACGTGTCAGCTTTGAGAGGTTTGATCTAAGCCGCGGCTTGGATCCCATAGAAACACTGCCTTTTTCTTTACGTCTCTGAGTCTTTTTTGTCCTAGTGTCTCTGAGTCACTGTCCTCAAAGACCTGAGACACCAAAATCCCTCTGTCTTTCTGTCTCTGTAATTCTCTGCCAGATCCTAGTGAGCTACCTCACTGCCTACATAAGCAGCTACCTTATAAGGGAGCATGTTAACCCAACTTTAATGGTAGTGACTCATTAGAAACACTTCATAAAGGCTTCTGAATGCAAAAAGAAAATTTTGAATGTTCATAGTGAAGTTAAATCACATTTATTTACATAGCACTTCACACATTAAAGACTGATTCACAGCAGCTTCTCATTAATGTTGTAAAAAGCATCGCTTATGAAACAAATTCAATTTCAGCTATAAAGCAGTTCTACAGAAGATAATATTGTCATTATTCAGCTTAATTCAGTTCAAATTTTGTTCTCATCTGAGAGTGCAGTTAAATCAATAATATTTATGAATATTATTTGTCTTTTACACCCTGTTAATCATGTTTCAAAAGGAAAATAAATGTCCCTATCACTCATATACTTGATGTTTTTGCTTAAAAAGCAGCAAAAGAGCAGCGTGAACACTTTAAAGTTGGCATGAAACAGAAATTTTGATCATTTCTTCCCAATTGTGAAATGGCTTTTCAATCTAGAAAGAAATCTAGGGTGGGACTTGATTTTGTCAATCAGGAATTGATTGGATCGTTGTTGTTTGCTAATGGCTGCTTAAAAAAATAACAATGTGCATAGATTAATTATTAAACACTGCAATAAGAATTGTCCATTTTGATTTTTGATTTTGATTTTTTGTTTCAAGGACATAAAAAACAGCATTTTTAAAGGGAATAAATCATCCAAAAATGAAAATCAATTCAATTAATTTTCATTTTTGAATGATTTATTCCTGTCTAGGTAGGCAGCTCACTAGCTTTGACCTTTCACACCTCTTTATAGCTTTCTCTCACCGTTAATATACCTTTCCTCTCACTTCTTTCTCTCTCATTACCATCTGCTCCATTTCTTGCTGTCTTTAAGATTTTTTATCATTGCTTTTTTCTTACTGTCTTGGTTTTTTTTTCCTCCTCAGTGACCAGTTTCTCTCTCCTCTATATTTTGTTTCTTCACTTTTCTCTTTCCCTCTTGTATTTCATTCACACTTTCCTCTGCACTTTCCTCTGCAACAAATACACTTGCTCTCTGTTTCCTCACACTTCATTCTCTTTCATAACCGTGTGCTCATTTTCTCATTTGCCTGTATTTATTCTTTTTCTCACTATTTTTTTTCTTCTCAACTCCCACTTGAATTTCAGATGTGTCCAGTGTCTCTCGTCTCCCTGTTTAATCTTGTTTTCTCACCCATTTCTTCCACCTTTTCCCACACTTTCTTTCTCTTTGTCTTTTCTCTCTTCATTTTTTTCTTGTGCTTCTGTGTGGAGTCGAACCTCTTATTTTACTTTTTTTTTTTTTTCCCTCAGAAGCCTTTTTCTGTCTGCTCTGCTGAACAAAACACAGGAGCGATACGGTTATCACATTTTCATAGTGCTGCCGCATACATACACCATCACTGTTATTGTTCAGAAAAGCCAATATGTTATGTCTGCTGCTTCTTCAGTCAGAATCAAGTATTCCAGAGAGCCGTGTAATAATCCTACTGTATATTGCTTTAGTTTGCCTTGTTCTCAGGATGGGATAGACAGGAGCGGCGGGATTTTATGTGATTTTAAAAATAAATCGATAGAGCATCTCAGACACAAGACAGGCCATCAATCACATCAATTACATGTCTAGCCAAAGACAGTGTGTCAGACAGAATGTATCTGTTATCTCTGTCATACTTACACAGATAACAGAAGTAGAAGTGAGCCATCAATCTCTGCTTTCACCACAAAACACAATATTTAGTCTATAGTATGATCAGACTTTTTAAAATAAATAATGGAGTATTCGCTCTTATAAAGAAAGGTTCCAAAAAGGATTTTACAGCTTGACGCCGAAGCAGAAACTTTTAAAGTTCAGTGGTTTAGAAAACTATGTTGTATTGGTGTGTAAAGCAGTGATTCTCAACTATGGGGACTGAAACAGGTTCCAGATTTTGTTAACTTTAGAACAGATCGAAATAGATTGATTGTGATTAATCTCAGGGTTTTTTTGTTTGTTTGTTTGTTTGTTTGTTTGTTTGTTTGTTTTTTTCAGTTCATTTTTAAAGAAAAAAATCTAAATAATGTTTGCAAGTCTTAAAGATTTGTGTATCACTGCTTTAAAGACCCCAGTAAGGCTTCACTATTCATCTTCTAACAGACATACAGTACATTACTGTCCAGAGGTTTGGGGTTGGTAAGAACTTTCTAAAGGAAGTCTTTTCTGCTCACCAAGGCTGCAATTATTTGATTAAAAATACAGTAAATCTGTAAAATCATGACATATTATCACAATTTAAATCAACTGTTTTCTATTGTAATACATTTTAAAATGTTAATTATTCCAATGATATAAAGCTGAATTTTCAGCATCAATGCAGTCTTTAGTGTCACATGATCATTCTAATATGCTGTTTTGCTGCTCAAGAAACATTTCTGATTATTATCAATGCTGTAAACAGTTGTGCTGATTCATATTTTTGTGAAAACCAGAATACGTTTTGTCAAGATTTTTGATGAATAGAAATATAATTGTTGCGTAACATTGTAAAATTCTTTACTTTCACTTTTGATCAATTTGATGCATCCTTGTGGAATGAAATTAGTACATTCTTGCCAAATATATATATATCTATATCTTACCGACCCCAAACTTTTGAACAGTATCCTTTGAATCAAAGTCTATTTGGAGTCTATTCGGAATCCTCCAAAATGAGTTTTCATGGTGCACAGATACTTATTTCTATGTGTGTTTGTGTTTGATTACTGTATATGCCAGCTCAAGAACCCTGAGTTCTTAAATTCTTAAACTCAAGTTCTGCAAGGAACCTTTATGTTCTTTGCAAGCCGGTTGCATAAACTTGCATACAAGTTAGTCAAAACTTTAAGTCAGTTACACAAAAAGATAGACTGCTCTGATTTGAATCTGAAAAATGAGACAGATTACCCCTTGACAAACTGCTAGTTAGTCAGACTGGCTAAGGTTTATGCAACTGGTCCCAGCTCATGTGTTCCTGCACCCCTTTCCAGCCCCATCCGCCCCCCCACAGGAAGTGCACCTGATCAGTCTCAGCTCCACCAGCATCAAGGTGAGTTGGGCGGCTCCTCCGGCCGCCAGCAGACATGGCAACATCGTCAGGTATTCTCTGGCCTATCAGGCGGTGTCAGGCGAGGACCAGCAGCGTCACGAAGTCAAGGACATCCCCGCGGATGTGTCCAGCTACGTGCTGGAGGGGCTGGAGAAATGGACGGAGTACGTGGTGTGGGTCAAAGCGCACACAGATGTGGGGCCCGGCCCGGAGAGCGGCAGCACCCGCATCAGAACCAAAGAAGACGGTAATGCTCAGCTCATGGGTGCTCCAGATCTGCACTCCGCACCTGCTAACTAGCGCCGCTGAGTCACCAAACTCACCAGCACTAACTCCTCACTCCGGGTTTCCTGACTGAATGGCATGAATCGACGCCTCCCTGTGTGATTCTCTCTCTTTCTTCTCTTACGCTGGAGTTTATGCCTGCTGTTCCTCACTCTTCTGTTATTAATGTGCGACTGTGGTGCAGCAGACACAGGAAGCGAGAGAGCAGGAGCTGGTCTCTCTGTCTCTATAGTGGAGTGAAAGTTCAGGACAGCACTGGTGTTTTGTTCTGTGAGTCAGTCTTCGCTGTGCGATGAAAAGACTCAGAATGAGTGGGTGAAGGGAGAGTTTCAGTGGGGTTCACGCAGCACATCGAGACACTCCCACACAGCAACACAGACCTTTATTTAGAGAAGGTTCTTATAGATGTAGCTAAAACAAGTATTACTATTACTGTTACCCGTAGTGTGAAACAGGTAGAATAATCCCACAGACTTACACAACTGTTTAAAAGGCTGCATTTATTTGATCAAAATACAGTAAAAAGGTTAATATTATGAAAAATTATTACAATTTAAAATAACTCTTTTCTATGTGAATATATTGTAAAATGTAATTTATTCTTGTGATGCAAAGCTGAATTTCCAGCATCATTACTCCAGTCGTCAGTGTGACATGATCCTTCAGAAATCATTCTAAAATGCTGATTTGCTGCTCAAGAAACATTTCTGATTCTTATCAAATGTTGAAAACAGTCATGCTGCATCCATTTTTTTTTTTTTTCAGGATTCTTTGTGTGAATCGAAAGTTCGAAAGAACAGTGTTTATTTGAAAAAGAATTTAGGTAACTACATCAATGTCTTTATTTTCACTCTTGAATTTACAGTAATGCATCCTTGCTGAAAAAAAAAAAGAATTTCTTTAAAAAAAAATAAATAAATAAAAATCATAGTGACCCCAAAATTTTGAATGGTAATGTACATTGAAGGAGAAACCAGAGCCATATTTAGAGACCAGAATATCACAAGATTAGATTTGGGCCAGTGAGTATCCACTTAGCAACTTCCCTGAACACTCTGACAGCCGCTTAGTAAAACCCATGACATCCTAGCAGTGAGTTGTGCATGAGCAAACACTACTCACATGAAATGTAAAAATGTAGTTACATCATACTCTGAGTGGATGTGCATGAGTGTGTGTCTGTCCATATGTGGAGCTCGTTTAATGCTGCACGTTTCTGTCTCTGGACTCAGTGGTTTGATTGACAGGTGAATGCCGGAAGTACAAGTCCTTTGTCTGTTAATCCTGTCAATCAAAGAGCACACTCTCTTTCTGATATTCCATCTCCTCTCTACTCTCTTTGTATTTCTCTTTTTCCTTGAAGCAGTGTTTTTTTGTTTTGTTTTGTTTTTTTTAGTGGTTGCTGCCAGTGCTGCTTGCAGTGGCAGTTTCTCTCTCCCTTAAGCAAGTGCAACTTTTCTGTGATTTTATCCCATCACATCCAGCCCTGATAAAATCAGTCCTTTTGATTTGTAACAGGATCAACACTCATTGTTTCCTTTCATCTTTCCCAGGACACATATGACATTAATGTTGTGTGCTCAACTTTTGCATTTAATGTGGCACAGCATAATTAATAATAATAATAATTAATATCATTAATAACCAGTCTAATCTCATTATTCCTTATTCTTTATTCAGGAAATAAATGTTTTTATTTAGCAAGGATGCATTAAATTGATCAAATATGACAGTAAAGATAATTTATAATGTTTCAGAATCATTCATTTCAAAATAAGTATTTCAAAATAAGTATTTGTTCTTATGAACTATTCACCAAAACATCCTGAAAACACATCACAGTTTCCACAGAAATTTGAAGCAGCACAATTTTTGACATTGATAATAATCAGTTCTGAAGGATCTGAATTTCTGAAGGATTATGTGACACTGAAGACTGGAGTAATGGTGCTGAAAATTCAGCTTTTTGTTTACAGGAATAAATTATATTTTAAAATATATTTACATAGAAGACCATTTATAACATTGTAATAATATTTCATAATATTACTGGAATGCAGCCTTGGTGAACAGAAGAGACTTCTTTCAAAAACTATGAAAAAATCTTACCAACCCCAAATGGTTGAACTGAGCTTGATTGTTCTGGTGTTGATATACACTTGCTAGAGTGTTCTGGGTGGTTGTTTCTGTCATATTCTGGTCTCTAGATATGGCTTGAATCTTTCCTGCAGTGTAAATCTGTAGAATGTTTTACCGTCTGCAGAGCAAAAATTGTAAGATTGATTGCTTAAAATAGTAATAGTTTCATCTTATGTAAGCCTATATTGAACCAAGCATGAGCAATAGTAATAGTGATGCTAAGCTTAACTCTGAACGAAACTCTGAACGAAAGATTGATGCAGGCCTGGGGCCTGTTTTAAAGTTGATGCACTAAACTTGGAAGCTGCTGAACTTTATACGCATTGTTCAGTTTCATTTTAGCTTCTTTTGGAGGGTTATTAATCAGGCCATTATGAGATAAATCAAGCTATTGAGTTTTCTCTTGCATATTCGGGCGAGAATAATGCGCTGCGGTGGCTGATAAGCTTTTAACGGCACTGACTGAAAGTGAAAAAGCGAAGCTGCAGGTGCAGCCATTGATAAATTAGCTATGCTTTTTTATCTGTAAACTTTTCCATCGGTTCTTCTTACCTTTTCCGCCCATTCAGAGAAGCTCGCTGACATCCATATTCATCAAGCAGAACTGCTGCGACGAGATCGTTCGTTAGCGAATCCCAGACAGAACAGGACGTTTTTTACATTTCTCAACCTCTTAACTTGTGTTTTCTCATAAATCAAAGCGCACACTTTGGTTTGAGGCATTCAGAGCTTGATAGTTTATTCATCGCAGTTTTGAATGCCTTTTACGCAGGAAAGCAAAGTGCCGGGTGAATGAGGAGTTTGAGCAAGGTCACGGCGCACAGGATCTGAATGCAAGCTGTATTTCTTATTAGAAACTCTCACAGAAATGTACTGCCTTATAAAAGCGTATACCCATGTGTTGTGCTGCATATTAGCAGCTTGTGATTAGATGCGGTCTGTGATGCGTGAAGCAGGTCTCAGTAGACCATGTCCTGTTTTCACACTTTTTTCCTGCATGAGGCTGGGCTGAGAACCCTTATGGGCTGTATAGCGGTCTCAGGTGATCTCTGATCTTTATCATATTACGGAGCCTGCCAGCACACATGTAATTTCCCTGCGATATTGCCTTCATGCCTGGAACTCTGGGTAATGTGCTTTAAGAGCTGGAGTGGCATGGAGTGGCATGAAGTGGCGAGCGTAGTGTGAACCCGTCCAGTTCGTCTCTGCTGGTGTTTCCATGGAGATGTGGGGTGAAAGCGAGAAAACAAGCGAGTGAAAGTTGAGAGAGCGAGAGACGGCGGAGTCAGACGTCAAGATGGAGCGGAAGCTGCCGGAAGATTTGAGGAGCAAAGTCTGCGCTTTCATCCCTCAAAGGAATGTTACGCGTTCAGTACAACTTAAGCTCTATCGACAGCACTTGGGACATAACATCGATTACCACAGAAAATAAATTTGACTTCTTAAAGCTTTTGTTTTGTTTTGAAATTATGATTAATGCACTCTCAGAAAAAGTACAAAGCTGTCACTGCGGCGTAACCCTAAGGTACAAAAGCTATGTACATCTTTGTGCTTTATTTATCCCTAAATAGTGCATATGAGTACCTTAAAGGTACATATTAGTACTTTAAAAGTACATAATAGTATCCAAAGTGTACATGTTAGGATACCGGCCCAGTGACAGTTTGTAATTTTTTTAAAAGTTAGTACACATTACTAGGACATAAATATTAAAATTAGAACTGCATGATTATTAAAAAATAATAGTCTACATAAGTGGTTCTCAACCAGTTTCTCAAACCAAATTGTTTAAAATAACAAGGTTTAAAATAAGCTAAAACAGCTATTAGGAATAAGCTGAAATTATATTTATATTTTATTTCAATTTCTTCCCTTAACTTCCCTTAAGCTGCCATTTTTATTTTTTGTGATGTATGAGGGAATGTAATTTGGTGAAGTCATGGAAATTGGAAAAAAAAAAAAAAAAGTCATTTAAATTTAAAAAATATTAAAAACAATATGGATTGCATATGTAATATGGACAGAAATTGCTATTTGTCAGTAAAAAATAATAAAAACTCATGTTTATTCATTGGTAAAAAGAAAAAAAAGTGCAAACAATGAGAACATTCAGTTGTTGTGATTATGAAATTTAATGTTGCTTATTTAGAATAATCATGTTAATTATAAACTTAATTATTTTAATACATTTCCACTCTGTAAATAAAAAGTTTGAAAATGATCAGCCTTTAAATATTATCTTTAACAATGTGGTTGCTTGAAGTCAAAACTTTGAGAACCACTGATCTACATAATCGTATTAAGGAAAATAATTGACAATTTTTGTCATAATTATGCAGCCGTAATTAAAATACACAGAGTTTCAAAAGAGTAATGAGAGTAATTGAACATAAATGTTAGTATGAGAGTGATAGAATGGATTACTTACCTTACTTACAATTTTTCATGAATACATAAGGCCAGTAAACCAGCAAACTTTCACATGAAACGTGAAAGACTGAATTATTCATTTAGCTTTCAACCCCCTGCAACGCTGGCCTAGTTTACTCCATTGAAAGTTCAAAACTTTTCCCCAAATTTGTGACTGTGGTAATTGACATTATGCTGCAAAAGGTGTCGACTGAGCTGAACTTGTATTAAACTTGCACAAACATGCTGTTAAAATTGACCTTGTCGATGTTTGGTTCCAGCTCGAGTCACACATCTGCAGAGGAGCACTATAGTTTTGTTTATCTGTTTTCAGGCATTGACTTTTTTTCCTGTCTGAAGGTCAAGGCTGAATTCCAGCGAGCGCCAAGCACATTTATAGAGTTAAATGAGTCCAATTAAGCGCAGCCAATTTTGCTGACGTTCAGCACTTGAGCCTCCATAGATCTTCTGCGCTCCTAGCTGTTACTTCTGAGATGGGAGAGGCTGTTCTCTATCTGGTTATTAATCTCTTAATGCTGTGCTTTTTAACCTTCACTTCTGTCTTCCCTCCCTTCACTGCCTTCTCTATCGACTATCAATTGACTGTCATTACCATCTACTGAACTGCTGCTCTTCTGCACTCATGTCAGATCTGAATTCAGCCCAAGCTCCAGGAGGAGCTGAGCTGGCCAGGAGCGTTATGTGGGTTTGGTGAAGCCTGTCTCCCAGGCTGTCAATGCAACACATTTGTATTTGACAAATGCATGTCAAAAGGATAGTTCACCCTTCTTAATTGTATTACCATTATGTTGTTTCAAAGTTATATGACATATATATTTACACTGGTTGTTTCCATGCAATTAAAGTTTATGGTGACCACCAGCTCTCAAGCACTAAAATTACTTTTTTTCCTCTTTTGTAAATTAAAAACGTTGGTATTTCAGTCTAAATTATTTCATGAATGCTTTTATGATGCATTTATTATTCTGTGAATAAAGTTTTGGCGTGACACAAGGGTGAACAATCCCTTTCATTTTTGCAGGCTTTTAGGAATTTGAGAAATGTAATGTCTAAGGTAAAATTAAAGAGGATAGACAACAGCTTACTATTATACATTTATTATTATATGAATATTGTTATACATTATTTATTATTATTATTATTACATTTTTACTTTTTATTTTATATTACATATTTTTTGTATTATTATTAAATTGCATAACATGTATACATTTTATCGTTTACTCTTGTCCCAGTTTCAAACTTTTAATAGTAATATATGAAAATTGGTTGTAAAAAATACATTATTTTTTAAACACATTTTTTAATATAAACTATTTGAGAAATATAATGTCTTAAGGTCATTCTTGTGTTACAGATCCCTTTTATTATTTATTTTTTAAAGCCCATTATTGCAGGCTTTGTGGATCTGACAAATGTAATATTTAAAATTAACTATTATTAGCAGTAGTATTAGTAGTAATAGTAGTATTAAAATACCTAATGTGAATAGATTTTATTATTTATTTGTCCGAAACTTAGACTTTTAATATTAACATTTGAAACCTGAAAAAAAAGGTAAAATATATTGGTAAAATATTATAAAACAAATGTACACCTAATTTTTGGATCAAATATAAACTATTTAAGAGATGTAATGTCTGAAGTGAATTATAGAGTGTAGATAAGAGAACTAAAAAGTTGTTCAGATGTGTTGGCTATAGCCTGGGAGCAGGTTTGTAGCTTTTCCTGACCTGTGTGTGTTGTGAGTGTGTGATGAAGCACTAAACATTTCTTCTCTGCCTCCCACAGTGCCCGGCGCCCCTCCACGCAGGGTTGAGGTGGACAACGTGAACTCCACGGCCCTGCGGGTGTCCTGGAAGCCTCCTCTGCAGCAGAAGCAGCATGGACAGATCCGCGGCTATCAGGTGGTTTACTCACGGCTGGAGAACGGAGAGCCGCGCGGGCAGCCCATCATACTGGACGTGGCCCTGCCCGAGGCACAGGTACTCATACAAAATGAAAAATGTGCACCCAAGTCACATTGTAGATGGATCCCCAAATTTTCACAAAACATTTATTTCGGTCCTCATAGACAATTTTCCAATGATAATAAATCTACAGAATTAATTTTTGTATATTAACTGAAAAAATTTAGGCTGAATTTATTTTACCTACACTTTTCACTTTTTTAATTCTAATAGGTAAGACTTTATGGTAACACTTTAGTAGAGGGACCAATTATCACTATTAACTAGTTGCTTATTAGCATGCATATTATTAGCATATTGACTTTTTATTAGTGCTTTTAAAGCACATATTCTGGAAGACTGCGTTCTACATCCCTTATCCTACTCAATACGTAAAATTAACAACTACCTTACTGACTATTAATAAGCAGCAAATTAGGAGATTAGTAAGGCAAAAGTCATAGTTAATGGTTTGTTAATGGCGAGAATTGGACCTTAAAATAAAATGTGACCGACTTTAGTAATGCATTCAATAATGCTTAAGGAGCGATACATTTGTTATAGTGTCTATTAATCTTTGTTAAAATGAGTTAATAAAATTACAAATTTTAAAAATTAACATTGAGATTGATAAATGCTTTAGAGGTATTTTTAATGTTTTTATTGTATTGGTAACTAATGCAGTAAACTAATGTTAACAAATTAACCTCATTGTAAAGTGTTACCTTCCAAAAAAAAAAGAAAGAAAGAAAAATAAACAAAATCAAAACAGTTACTTCAGACTGTCATATATAACTGAAAATGACAGTTTTCATACATTAATACTATTGCTTCAAGTATTACAAATACAAATTATTTTATTTTTAAGGAATATATTTTTAGCACCTCATAGTTATTTGTTTTATTACCTTGCTAAGTGAACTACAGATTCTTAATTTATTGTAACAGTTTTCCCACAAACCTCTGCTTTTATAGATATACATCTATTTTTTATATTTATCCTTTCTCTGTATAAACTTTAAAGTTCCTATTGACTTATTTCAACTGCTTCTGAATACATGTGGCAAGTAAATCATGTGCTTTAGATCAACCACGTTTTAAACATGCAATTTGATACATAAAATGTTAGTAGTTGTCTCAATCTGACAAAAATCTGTCAAAAGTGAAGTCAGAGAACTAGTGTTGAAGAGTTTTATTCATAAGAGTGTAATTCCAGCTTGCAGAGGGATGATCCGAACTCAGCGAGTGTTATTCAAATGAAGTTAATATTAATATATATGTATTTGAGAGGAATTGGTTTTTGATGAAATGGATCAGGAGCTGTAGTGGTGCTCTAATCCTTGCTGAGTATTCATGGGAGAGAGCAGCCGGCCGTGGAGAGCTGCTGTAGGATTGTTATGCGGCGTTTAGCTTGCAGGAGCACGCAGACTCTCTGACTCCAGGTATCTGCCTCTCAGTCATCCTGCTTTAGTGTGTGTGTGTGTGACAGGGAATCACACTACATGCATGACTTGCAGCATGCGTGATGTTAAGAGACCTGTGTCTCATGAATGTCAGAACTCAAGGAACAGAACGAGACGCGAGTCAAACTCCAGGAAAGTTCAGATGCTTCCTCGAAGGATCTGCCTCGTTCCCGTTGGCTGCCCTCAGTGATGCGTTCGCCTCTGCTCTTTTTCTCTGAAGGGTGGAGAACCTCGTCTGCTGTTCACACACGCTCATTCTGGGTTTTCTTTCTTGCTCCCAGCAGATCAACTCGCACCTCTTTTTCCATTCGTCAGCTGCATTCCTGTCTTATCTGTGTGGAGACTGAGAGTCTTGAGCAAGATTCTTGCATCTCTGCATGTTTGTTTTTATTATCAGATACACGTTCACTCGTGCAAACTTAGTCATTAGTTGTCATAAATGGACATCTATTTGTCACACGAACTTCACAGTTTGTGTAAATACATTTACGCATCAGTCACGTAGTAGAAACGTATTGCATGTTGACTAGTAATCTCAATTCACTTTCAGTTTATTGTGCTTTATTAGCATGACAATAAATACTTTTGCTGGCAAAAGTATGAATATAGTAAACCATTATTATTATTATTATTATTATATATTTTAAATGTTTAATGTATTTATTTATTTATTTATTTTGTACTTTTCAAAAATACATATAGACTTTATTGTTCTGTCATTTCATCTTAAAATATGAGAATTCCTTATAAAAACATTTATTTATTTATTCATTCGTTCATTCATTTATTCATTTATAAAGCACATTTATAAACAATCATTGGTTTACCAAAGTGTTGTACATAAAATTACCTTAAGGGCATTAAAAGACAAATAAATTAATAAACAAATTGAATAAGCAAATTGATAAACACATTTGATTCAAACATTTGACTCAAAAAAAATAAAATAAAATAAAATTTTTAAAGCCATTATCACCTGTCCAAATAGATTTAAGATTTAAGCATAGATTAGAAAACAGAAAGAGAAGGTGCTATATTTATATGCATTTATATAATTTTTGATTAATATAATCTATTCTATGTAATTTGCATCACAAACTTCAATTTTGCCACTAATTAGGTTTTTCAAAGGTTAGTGTTCTTAGTTACCAATGAAACAACAGTTCCCTTTCAGTCGGTCACTCTCGACGTCATGTCGGTAATGACCGACTTTGGGATTTCGCTTAGAGAGACCAATCCACTTCAACTGTAAACTAAATGAGCCAATGCACATTAGCATGCGATAATTGCATCCAGCTGCCACTGATGACAGCGCGAGCATAAATAGGCAGCAGGTGCAACGCATACTCAGCTTTTCGCTTCGGAGCCGAGCAATCACATTGTTTTGCTCCTGACTATTCTACTGAGAGAAGAAGACTGAACGAGTTCAGCGCGCTCTTTGTGAGCTCTCTGTGTTGGTGGTACGGCGCTTCAGCGGTGGTGGTTTTCCCGTGTCGAGTGGGTTGCACACATCAGGCTGCACTACCCCCTGTTTGTGTTGCAGGCGGCCATCTCCCCTGTGCGCTTCAGCGCACTAAAAGAGCTTTTTCCCTAAAAGAGCATTCACGAGTGCATCTTTTTAAAGACGACGTTGCTTCTGACAAACTCGTCGTTACGTCTTTGTAAAGACGATGTGGGTCTTGCTATAGACAATGTATCACCCGTGCGTTTCTGGATGCGGTCGTTACTTGGCGCTGGGTGATGGTCACGATCGCTGCCTCACGTGTCTGGGCATAAAGCACGCTGAGGTGGCATTCGTGGATGAGTTATCTTCCCTTTGCCGGAAGATAATCATCTCAGAGCTGCGAACCAGGCTCTGTTACCTCAAAAGGGGCTGAGCTCTGTTGCCAGCCTTGATCTGGCTCTCATCCTGGCTGCAGCCAGGCGAGGACTACTTCAGGCAGTAGTACGGGTGGTCTGATGGTTACAGTGGTGGCAAACCCTCCAGGGAACCAATCCTCGAGGGACCATCGCTCCTCTTGCGCTCCACAACCAGTTGAGTGGCCGAGGGAGCGCGCTGGGCCCTCTCAAGGAGCATACCAGCGGTATCCTTCAGTGCTCCTCCCGACAACCAGATGTCGATAGCTGCATCGGAGGGTGAGCCGGAGCTTTCTGGAGAGGAAGATTCGGCTGCGCTGCCGCTCTCCAGGCGGTGGCAATGCATGAGTCTGATCCGGAAATGACGGCTATGCTTTCCCAGGCCACCAAGAGGGTAGGGCTCGAGTGGAGACCTCCACCGTGTCCCGAGCCCTCGAGGTTGGATGACTGGTTTCTCGGGGTAGCTTGCGTTGGTTCTCAGCGCCCTGCCCTGGTGCCTTTCTTCCCGTAGGTGCATGGGGAGCTTACCAGGTCATGTACGGCACCTTTTACTGCCAGAAACCGACCTGCTAGCTCCTCCTCCCTCACCACCCTCACCTGTCGACACTTGTGGTCCAGGAGCGCAACCTCTGGCTGTGTCTGGTGGACATGAGAGACGCTGACAAAGTTCGGTTCCTCA
This sequence comes from Spinibarbus caldwelli, assembly GCA_039654775.1. Classification (NCBI taxonomy): domain Eukaryota; kingdom Metazoa; phylum Chordata; class Actinopteri; order Cypriniformes; family Cyprinidae; genus Spinibarbus; species Spinibarbus caldwelli. The sequence continues at coordinate 2,807,816 of CM077237.1, forward strand.
AGGTCCCTGTGACCCAGACCAGCCTCGTCGGCGACGCAGTCGAGAACATGGCCCAGCAGTTCTTGAGGTGATCCAACACGCCCTACCCCGGCGGGCAGCTGCTGCCACCACCCGTCCGCCGGCTGCAGCGCCCCAGCCTGCTCGTCGTCAAGGGTGGCCCCCTGCGTCCGCCCCTGCATGCGGAGATCGCAGTCCTACTGGTGAAGAATGCGATTCATTTAATTTAATTTCACTTTATTTATAGAGCACTTTACAACTGCACCTGTAGACCAAAGTGCTGAACAATCAAGAAGCAGTCATTAAAACACAGAACATAAGACAATACACATTCAACTAACAGCAAAAACTAGCCCACACTCTCAAAGGCTAAAGACAAGAAATAGTTTTTGATTTCAACTTTAAAAGCATTTAACCCTCTGGGGTCTGAGGGTGTTTTGGGGGCCTGGAGATGTTTCGACATGCCCTGACATTTGTGCTTTTTTCAGTTACTTATAAAAATATAAATGGCTAAAGTCTAATAACACTGTAAACAGCACAAACTGGGCTATAATAATATGTTAGCAGCATTTATGTACATGATTGTGTTTTTGAGAAAGCAACGTTTATGCGTGGTTAGTGAAAAACTAAAATTTTGAAGTCACTGAAATAAGGCCATAAAACACATACAGAACATCTGTTTACAAGACTTTTGAGAACTGGATCTTGTAGCCTAGAGTTTTTGCTTCAAAATTATGTGAAAATCAGCTTGTTTACTCACTCACAGAAAACAATATATTGATTTAAATTTTTAAAGACATGTTTTGTGATCAAAAGCCTATATGCGAGGGAGTGGCAATGGTCTTGAATATTAAGTGATTCTCACCTGAGAGACAAAGGGCCCTCCCCTAATGGCCCATCAGTGTGACTGTGACTTTGAGGCAGGTAAGAGAGAATGTGAGGAGATTGAAAAAAATGTTTTTTTTTAATTATTTGTATTTTATTTACAACACAGTATAATCAAAACATACATAATGAAGGTCAAAGACACATTATTGTGCACACTGATCTAACCACAGAGATGTGAACAGACTTTGAGTCATTTCTGCAACAGATTCTGTTCAACAAGTGAAACAAGTAAATCATACCTGATATTTACTTGTTTTATTTAAGTGTTTCTGCTTCTTTCCATGGCTTCAAGAAGAAAAAAACAATCAGTAGTCAAGGAGCTTGTTTTACCATAGAATATCAGTGTAGTTGAAAATCTGATGTTGGTACAGCGCTCTCAGAGGAAAACAGTTTGAAGAGACTGAAAGTCAGCAGGATTCATCTGTGGTGCAGGTATCTGATTCAATAAAATACAAACAACCAAAAAAAAAATAAAAATAAAAATAAAAAACATTTGTGAGCATGTTAATATCACGAGCATCTGTATACATGTAGCCATAGACTCACGCATGCTTTGTACTATCGTAAGAACAAAAACATTTTATATCTGAGAAACTAATTATTATTGTTTGGCACGTTATTAAAATCTATTTTTGAACAGAGTAGGCTATTAATAATAAACATGTTCTAAACATACTTAGATTCGTAGCATTCATCATGTTACAGTGTACATTCATATTACCTTTGTTTTATATAGAGCATGAAAACATCATCCCACTGTAAGAAATTTAAATACAATGAATTGCCTATCATATTCAAAATGTTTTACACAATTTCAAACATTGTAGTCATGAATTATAGTTTGGGAAAAACCCAACTATGATTTTGTAGTCATATAGCCATACTGAACATCATGTATGATTTTATAGCTGCCTAAGATATGATTCTGCAGCCATAGACTCACGCATGCTTTGTACTATAAAAGGATGTACTTTGTACTATAAAAAAAGGATATTTTATATTTGAGAAGTAATTGTTATAATTTAGCACGCTATTAAAATCTATTTGTGAACAGATTATTAATAATAAACATGGTCTAAACATTCTTAGATGCGTAGCATTCATCATGTTGTAGTTTGGGAACAACCTAACTAGTAAATGTGTTCTTGTTTATGTCACAATAACACGTTAACTAATGCAAAAAAAGAAACATTACTTACTCATCAGATTGATCTTCTCTTCTGGATGAAATCTTGTTCTTCTTTTGAGGGAAATCCAGCCTTTACTCAGCGCGTCTTCTTGCAGAAACGGACAGTAGCCGCGATGAACGAACTCCTCGCGCTTTGTTTATGTTGGGCGTTTCCATGCGCACGTGTCTCACGTGGATATTTACATATGAACGGCGCGAGCCGCGAGGGGGCGGGATTGCATTAAAGATAATGAGTTAGACGGGAAAGACTGAACATCATGTTGGTTTCATACGGATTACTTTATCACAGAATATTTGTTTTTGACATGACTAACTTCATTGAAAAATAGACACTTCAAGCTTTCTATAGATATAACTCTCATGTCTGTGTGCTGAGTATTTGCTGAGTTACAGTTCATTTTAGTGACGCGTTTCTAAAAGCAGCTCGCGGAGACGGAGAAGGCAGAGAGCGCACCCTGTTTGTTTTCTTTATTCTTCAAAAGCACAAAGTTTAGTTGTTATAATGAGTGTATACAAATAAAAGTAGACCCCTTACAGATTCGAATGGTGTATTGCTCTTATCTGTACGATCAAAAATGGCAGAGTAATTCAAGCTCATTTCGGCCTTATCAGGAAAATCTGCCACAAAACGCGTATCCGCGTTTGTCAACCCCAGAGGGTTAACGATGAGACCTCTCTAAGTACCTGAGGCAGACTATTCCAGAGCTTCGGCCCTGCAACAGCAAAGGCCTGATCCCCTTTTAACTTTAAATGAGTACGAGGGACAGTAAGCAATAACTTATTGTTGGATCTTAGAGGCCTAGGTGCTTGACGAACAGCAATGAGCTCCGACACGTAAGCAGGGGCCATCCCATGCAATGCTTTAAAAACATATAAATAGTTTTATATTTTATCCTGTAGCTCACGGGTAGCCATTTGAGAGAAGCTAAAATAGGAGCGATATGATGACTTCTCTTAGCACCCACTAACAGCCTAGCTGCTGCATTCTGAACTAATTGCAAACGTGAAATTGTGGTCTGGCAGGACTCCACATACAATACATTGCAATAGTCCAGACGAGACAAAACAAAGGCATTAATAACCTTCTCTAAGTCTTTTCTTGACAGAATAGGCTTTAGGCGAGCAATAGACCTAATCTGGAAAAAACAACTCTTTACTACAGCATTAATCTGCTTGTCAAATTTCAGCTCTGGGTCAAACACCACACCTAAGTTCCTTATTTGGTCATGGCAATAATCAGACCATGAACCCAAATATGTGGACATATCTGAACATCCTCTGACAGAGCCAAAAAACATAATCTCAGTTTTACTCTGGTTCAACTGAAGCAGATTTTGAGACATCCAGCTCTTAACCTCCTCTAAACATGCAAAAAGCAAATTCGACCCATTAGTCTCTCCCATTCTCAAAGGTAAATAGATCTGTATATCATCCGCATACAAATGGTACGACATGCCGTATTTTTTAAAAATTGAGCCCAAGGGCAACATATAAAATGAAAATAAAACAGGGCCAATAACAGAACCCTGGGGGACACCACAAATAACAGGCACTGTCGTTGAAACAAAGTTACCATACTTTACAGAGGATGATCTATGTGACAAATAAGACTTAAACCACTCTAAAACCGTGCCATGAATTCCAACTAAATGGGATAACCGCTTTATAAGAATAACATGGTCTATTGTGTCAAAAGCTGCACTTAAGTCCAACAAAATCAAAGCTGCCGCATTTCCTGCATCTCTGATTATACGGAGGTCATTAACCCTTAAACCCTTAACCCTTAAAAGTGCAGACTCAGTGCTGTGACCTACTCTAAAACCGGACTGAAATTTGTCTAATATCTCATACCTACTTAAAAATGACATTAACTGGGAATAGACCACCTTCTCTAAAATCTTTGCTAGGCATGGTAATTTTGAGATGGGCCGATAATTCTTCAAATCTAGAGGGTCTAAATTAGGCTTTTTAAGAAGTGGATGAATAACCACCTGTTTAAGGCCAGTTGGAACTACTCCATTATGAAGACTACTGTTGACAATAGACGTAATACTCGGCCCAACAACATCAACCATCTCCTTAAGAAGACGTAAAGGAACCACATCACAACCACCAGATGTAGGCTTCAAACGCATAATAATATCCCTAACTTGCGCCAGAGACACCTGCTCAAAGAGCTCAAAACTCCTTACACAAGCCGGTAGCATCACAGACTCAGCTGAGAATGTAGGCAGACAATCCGATTGGATGTTCTAGAGGGGGTCAAAGTAGAACATCCAATCGGATTGAGAAGTCTATTAATTATTGAAAAAAGGGCTGCAGGGGCATTGTAATTCTGTGCAATGACCTTCGAGAAATAATTTTGCCTTGCAGTTCTCACAGCAGCCTGGTAATCTGAAAAACACTGCCTCATAAATTGCAGTGAAACCTGCAGCTTATCCTTTCTCCATTTCCGTTCAGCCTTTCTGCATTCCTGCCTCAGAAAACAAGTATCGTTATTAAGCCATGGAGTTGGATTAAGTTTAGGTTTAGGTTTCCTAACCTTATATGGGGCTACTACATCTAAGATATCGGAGCAAACAGAATTGAACAATATCAACAGTTCGTCTGGGCCCACAGAAGCAGAAGGAGACTCAATCACATTCACAAATGATGAGGAGTTATATACCTCAGAAAATTCTACCGCCGTGGATGACGTAATAAGACGAGAAAAAAGCACACCTAACTGTGGCAACACTGGTTTGCATGGCATAGTAACATTAAAAATTACGGGCATGTGATCAGACAGACCATAGTTTAAGACATCAACATTAGAAATAGGAAGACCCAGAGATAAGACCAAGTCCAAGATATGGCCTTGCTCATGGGTTGGATTTGAAATAAATTGTGTAAAATTAAAAGAGTCAACCAGCTGTAAAAACTCAGAAACCATTGGCTTATTTGGACAACACACATGAATATTGAAGTCCCCAAGAATTAGAATGTTATCACAACTTGGCACAATATGTGATAAAAATTCTGAGAACTGCTGAATGAAATCCTTGTTATATTTCGGTGGTCTGTAGACCAACACACACATTACAGATTTCCAGCCGTCACACATCATCACTTGAGCCTCAAAGCTCTGATAGTTCACCTTTGATAAAAGACGGCATTTAAATCCCTTCTTAAAAACACATGCAAGCCCGCCACCCCGGCCAGTAGTTCTAGGGGTGCTAAAAAATGTACAATCATGTGGAGAAAGCTCAATCAGGGTGTGTGTCTCGCCAACATTAAGGCATGTTTCAGAAATAAACAAAAAATCCAAATCATGTTGTGTAAAAAAGTCATTTAAAATAAACGTTTTGTTTAAGAGTGATCATGCATTAACCAGAGCCATATTTACTATACCAAACTCCCGCGTAGACAATGACGCTCCAACCGAGACCACAGCCGACTCGATATAACGCAAATTGTTAGTATTTACTCCTCTTGAAACTTTGTGACGAGTCACAGCCAGTGGAGATGGTATGCAAAAGTCCGGACAAACTGAACGCAAACAGGAGAGTCTCTCACTCGAACAGTCTCCCGAAGACAGCAGGCGTCTCTCCGACATCCATGATGTTCTAGCTTTCACAGCGAAACCCGCCCGTCCGCCGGTGCCCACACTCTACGCCGAGCCAAGGTTCCACTGGCATAGACGGCATGAATCGCGGGTAAAAACTGATAGAGCCGGTCCCTCCAGCCGATATGAAGATGGGCTTTGACAGCCCCTACTTCATTGTACCCAAGAAAGGCAGTGGGTTACGACCAATCTTGGACATGCGTGTCTTGAAACGGACCCTTCATCGGTTACCGTTCAAGATGCTGACGCAGAAACGCATCTTCGGGTGCATCCGTCCCCGAGATTGGTTTGCAGCGATCGACCTGAAGGACACGTACTTTCATGTGTCGATCCTTCCGCGCCACAGGCCATTCCTGCGGTTTGCGTTTGAAGGACGTGCATATCAGTACAAGGTCCTGCACTCCAGGCTGTCCCTGTCGCCCCATGTCTTCACGAAAGTTACGGAGGCAGTCCTTGTTCCCCTGTGAGAGCAGGGCATTCGCATTCTCCACTACCTCGACGACTGGCTCATACTAGCTCAGTCTCGGGATCAGTTGTGCAAACACAGGGACTTGGTGCTCTCGCACCTCAGCCAGTTAGGCCTTCGGGTCAACTTGGAAAAAAGCAAACTCTCCCCTACGCAGAGGATCTCTTTTCTCGGTATGGAGTTGGACTCAGTCAAACAGGCAGCACGCCTCATGCAGGAACGTGCTCAGTCGGTGTTGAACTGCTTTAATACGTTCAAGAGCAGGACGGCGGTCCCACTAAAAAGTTTCAGAGGCTCCTGGGGCATATGGCAGCTACAGCGGCAGTCACGCCGCTGGGGCTGCTCCATATGAAGCCGCTTCAACACTGGCCCCATGGCCGAGTCCCGAGGTAGGCGTAGCAACACGGCACCGGGTCCAAGTGACACCGGCCTGCCACCAAACCTTCATCCCGTGGTCAGACCCTGTGTTACTTCGGGCAGGAGTGTCCCTGGAACAGGTCTCCAGGCATGCTGTGGTGTACACAGATGCCTCCACCACCAGCTGGGGGGCCACGTACAATGGGCATACAGTGTCAGGGGTTTGGACGGGCCCCCATCTGCACTGGCACATCAACTGCCTGGAGTTGCTAGCAGTATGTCTTGCCTTTATCCGTCTCAAAGGGTGCTTACGAGGCAAGCATGTGCTGGTCCGCACGAACAACACTGCAACCATTGCGTACATCAATCGAAGGTGGTCTACGCTCCTGTCGCATGTCACAACTCGCCCGCCACCTCCTCCTCTGGAGTCAGAAGCATTTGAGGTCGCTTCGTGCCATTCACATTCCGGGCCTGCACAACCGGGCAGCCGACGAGCTGTCACAAGCTGCGCTCCCCGGGTAATGGAGACTCCATCCCCAGACGGTTCAGCTGATTTGGAGACGTTTCGGAGCCGCTCAGGTAGACTTGTTTGCTTCTCCAGAGAACTCTCACTGCCAGTTGTTTTACTCCCTGACCGAGGGAACACTCGGCACGGACGCACTGGCACACAGCTGGCCGCAGGGCCTTCGCAAGTATGCGTTTCCCCCAGTGAGCCTTCTTGCGCAGACTCTGTGCAAGATCAGGGAGGAGGAGGGGCAGGTCCTGCTCGTGGTGCCGTACTGGCCCACTCGGACCTGGTTCCCGGAACTGACGCTCCTTGTGACAGCCCCTCCTTGGAAGATTCCTCTGAGGAAGGATCTACTGACTCAGAGATGGGGCACTTTGTGGCACCCGCGTCCAGAGCTCTGGAAACTTCATGTCTGGTCCCTAGACGGGACGCGGAGGTTCTAGGTGACCTACCCCAAGAGGTAGTTGACACCATTACTTCGGCAAGAGCACCATGTACGAGACAAGCTTACACCTTGAAGTGAAACCTGTTTGTCGCATGGTGCTTTTCTCACCGAGAAGACCCCCGAAGATGCCCAATCAGAGTCGTGCTGTCCTTCTTGCAGCAAGTGTAGAAGCGAAGGATGTCTCCCTCCACCCTTAAAGTCTATGTGGCTGCGATTGCTGCCAACCACGACCCCGTGGAAGGGAAGTCGGTGGGGAAGCATTACCTGGTCATCAGGTTCCTTAGGGGGGCGAGAAGGCTAAATCCTCCACGGCCCCCCTCCATACCCTCTAGGGACCTGTCTCTAGTGCTCAGAGCACTACAGCAGGACCCGTTTGAGCCTTTGCAGTCAGTTGAGCTGAAGTTTCTGTCAATGAAGACTCTGCTTGCACTGGCCTCCATCAAGAAGGTAGGGGACCTGCAAGCGTTTTCGGTCGACATTTCGTGCCTAGAGTTCGGGCCGGCTGACTCCCAGGTAATCCTGAGGCCCCGGCCTGGCTATGTGCCCAAGGTTCCCACTACTCCCTTCAGGGATCAAGTAATGAACCTGCAAGCACTGCCCTCGGAGGAGGCAGACCCAGCCCTAGCTTTGCTTTGTCCCGTCCAAGCATTGAGATGCTACATAGACAGGACACAAAGCTTTAGGACCTCAGACCAGCTCTTTGTCTGTCACGGAGGTCGTCAGAAGGGGAATGCCGTCTCCAAGCAGAGGATGGCCCACTGGATAGTGGATGCCATCACCCTGGTTTATCAGGCACAGAGCTGCGGGCTGGGCGACCCCCAACACGTTCACTAGGTTCTATAGCCTTTGTGTGGAGCCAGTATCCTCCTGTGTTCTCACCTCAAACGGGTAGAAACACTGAGAGGCCCCGGCTTCGGGTCGGCTTGCTAAAACCGCTCCAGAGAGTCCGTCTGTAGACCCTGTCGAGCTCCTCCATCCCCTCAGCAGCCAGACGTGGCGGAACGTCCAGCGCCAGGCCCTCATTCGATGAATCCGTGAGAACCAGTAGAGGGCTGGGTTCCATATGTAGAGACCTAAATGGATCCCAATTTAGGTAGGGATCCCAAAGTCGGTCATTAACGACGTGACGTCGAGAGTGACCGACTGAAAGGGAACGTCTCGGTTAGGTATGTAACCCTCGTTCCCTGAAGGAGAGAACGGAGATGTCACGTCCTGTCGCCACGGCTGCTGTACCACCGCTGAGTGGCCGGGTCAGCGAAAACCTGAGTATGCATTGCACCTGCTGCCTATTTATGCTCACGCTCTCATCAGCGGTAGCTGGATGCAATTATCGCATGCCAATGTGCATTGGCTCGTTTAGTTTACACTCAAAGTGGATTGGTCTTTCTAAGCAAGATCCCAAAGTCGGTCATTACCGACGTGATGTCTCCGTTCCCTCCTTCAGGGAACGAGGGTTACATACGTAACCGAGACGTTACCTTGAAGAGTATGTGATGTGTGAAAAAAATTAAGAAAAAAATCAAGGTTAAAAAGAAAAAAAAAACAGTATTGTTGCTGTGCATAGTTTCCAATTAAACTGTAAATCTGTCAAATTATTCAAAAATGAGGAAATAATATTTAATTTTGTGTATTTAGATAAACAATAAATGCTAAATGCTGTTAAATACAATACATAATTTGAGACATATTGGAAATCAGATTATGGAATTTATTTTCTAAAAGTCTACAAGTTCAAAGTGGCCATCATTGAATAAATATTGTGAAATAAACTGAAGTAAGGTAAAAGTGAGTGAAAACAGCAAATTTGACATAAAAGACAAAATTTGCAAAGGAAAAATTAATCAAACAATAGTTATTGTAAGTAAAGATGATAAAATCATCATCATCATCTCGGTTTGAGTCTTTGGTCCTTCTTTTGTTCCAGCTGGACACTGGAGCCGTTTTCCACATTAGAATCGATAAGCAGCAGTTCGTTTGCTTGTTCTCTGTTCAGAAATGCCAAACGGAGGGCGTTCTGTTGTCTTTGGGCCTTGGGGAGAGGAGGAAGAGAGAAGATGAGATGAGTTTGGGCTGAGAGCGGCTCACTCGTACATCACTTCTGTGTGTGATGGATTGAATCTGTGCAGCGTGTGCTGAATCATTTTGAGTGGCCCGTTCTGTCAGTCTCTGAGGCTGATGACTGCTCTCTCACGCCACCCAAGCGTTCGCCTGTGCCCAACTTTATGGCCGCCATGTCCTTGTCTAAAAGATATGAAGTGGCTCTGGGCTGTCCGTCCTGATGAAGTCTGCCCAGCAGTTACGCTCCACAGGCGTCATTTCTCTTCACCCACCTGAGCTTAGACTCAGTTTTATGACTGAAGTTGAGTTCATGCTGTCTTTGATTGTGTTTATCACTAATGTGAGCAGTCTCTTTTTATTAGCTGGCCTTTTTGCCTGCTCTCCCCTGATTAATTAAAAAAACAAACAGAGTGATGTGAAACTTTAAGACGTCATGGGTATAAACACATGGCTACATAAAGCCTTGATTAGCTGCTGCCTCCCAGGGCTTTATGGGAGTTTATATGGCCGTAATGTAGTCACTGTCCATTAATTTTTAACAAAAATGTTCAGCAAACAGCCCTCATCTTATCAAGAATGATTTTTGATTGTGTGAAGTGGCTAAATGGCTGTTTGGAGAGTTATGAAGTTATGTTATAGATTCTTCATTTCATTGTATTGGGCTCAGTGTTGTTACTACTAAAACTATTAAAATTGTTGTATAATAAAGATACATATTTATAATTAAACATGTATTAGAGTAAAATATAGAGTTAAAATATAATAAAAATATAATATATAAAAATTATATAAATATATCAAATTTAATTTATAAAATATAAAAATATAAGATGAAACGTAATAAAACTTAATTGACAATTAGAAATAGTTGGAAAAAAATTGATTAAAAAACAGATGAAACTTTAAAAAAAAATGTAAACGAAAATTAGAAATAAAGTAAGTTTTATTTCAAACTTTTAAGTTAAAAAATGAAGTACTCAAATTACTAATGCAGAAATAAAAATAAAGCTAAATAGAAATGTTTTTAAAAACTACTAAAAATGACAAATGCAAATAAAATTACTTCAATTAAAATGAAAACTGAAAATATAAAAATTCAAATTCAAAATATTAATAAATGCTAAAGTAGTATATAAAAATGCAAAATTAACACTGATTGGGCTCATTACAAAAGGGGGCTAATGGTGAAACTACAGGTGTTTCATGAGATTGTGTAAAAATTAAAATTAAATTTAACAGTATACATTTTTTAAGTCAACATGAACTTAATGAAAATTGGCTTACTGTGAACAATTTTTCAGTGTACTTCTAAAATTTTTAAAAATGCATCTTTGCCTCTGATACAATTATTACACATTACAGTGTGTCTTGTTGCATATCTTGTTTCATTCAGAAAGTCATCACACTGCAGAAGTAAAATGGCTTGTGAATCCTTTTTCATGTTGACTCCACAGTAAAATGTGTAACACTTCACTCTGATCTTCAATAAAACAACAGTCATCAAATATATTATTTAAAATATGCCTATTTGTTGAGAGGTTACAGCATTACTTGACATCTCTGAGGATGATTCAAGTAAATACTAATGCTAAAGGTCTTCAGCAGAGAAAGGCTTGCGAACCCAATGAACTAGAGAATTAATATTTACTTCTTTGTGGAAGGTTTTCCTGTGGTTTTAAAAGTCTTTTTGATTCTAACTGGAAACTTTATTTTTGTTAACAGTTTGGTGTTTCGCCTGGTCTGATGGATTCAGACTGTCTCTAGCGGTCTTTGGAAGATGCTTATGTCGGATTTGATTCTTCCTGAAGGAAGTTCTCTCTGGATTGAGTTTCAGACAGATACAGGGGCGCTTTGGTACAGTATGGTGATGGGCGGCTGCTTTTTGTTTTGATACCTGAGGACCTGGATGATCCCCTGCGTGTGAGAGAGAGAGGAGAGCTGTGAAGCATGAGGCATGTCTCATCAGATAAGACATCCTGTCAAAGTCTGATCTATGTCTCCTTCAGCACAGGAGAGGGTGTGCGCGGTGACCCGGTCACTGTGAGGGAGAGAGATGGGGAGACTGAGATAAACACAGCCTAACACACAGGCTCTCTTTGTAGGTGGAGAGGAGCAATCTTTGGTAAACAGGACTATCTTATCCAGGCAGGGTGGCGTAATGGCCTGTATTTACTGAATAAAAGAATGGGGCATGGTGGGCAGTGTTTTTTTACAGGAATTCAGTGTGTGTGTGCATGGGAAAGAGAAATCACAAAAATAAGATCTCTTAATGCTGGCACAGATAGCAATGAGATTAAATGGAGACTAAATGGAGATTTTCTTCTTCCAAATCTGGAAAAGTCATAGATAGATAGGTAGGTAGATAAATATACAGTAGTCAACATTTGAAGTGGATCAAAACCTTGTCTTAAAACCAAAACAATACCCGTTCTTGTCTTAGGACAAATTAGATTAACTTTTTTGATCCACATCAAATGTTGACTACTATAGATATAGATATAGATATAGATATAGATATAGATATAGATATAGATATACCATTTCTGTGTTATTTCTCCTAAGGGAATTGTTGGAGAAACATCTGAGACAAAGTTGGCACTGAAATGAAACATAACTAAGAATTTTAGAAAGTTTTATAATTTTATATACACTACAGTTCAAACTACAGATTTTTTTTGGAAGAAGTCTTTTATGGTCACCAAGGCTGCATTTATTTGAACTAAAATACAGAAAAAAACGGTAATATTATAAAATATTATTACAATTTAAAACTTTTAATTTTTTTTATATTTAACTTAAAAAATACAAGTTAAAATTTTATTTTATTTTATTTTATTTTATTTTATTTTATTTTATTTTATTTTATTTTATTTTATTATTTTATTTTATTTTATTTTATTTTATTTTATTTTATTTTATTTTTCAGTAGCCATTACTTCAGTCTTGAGGGTCAGGAATCTTTTTTTTTTTTTTTCAGGATTATTTGATGAAAGTTTAAAAGTTTCAAGTAATAGTTTAAAGAAAAGTTTCAAAGAAATTATTATTTATATTAATTAATTATTATTAAATTATTATTTAAAAAAATCTCATTCACCCCAAACTTTTGAATGATAGTCTATTTATTTTACTTATTTTCCCCATCTGGGCTTGGATGTAGTGTGTAGGATGAGAAATACACTCATGTGAACTTTAGATATGTGCAAAGGATTTCATCACAGTTTAAAGTAGCTATCCAGCGATCAGTTAACCAGCAGATCTCATTTAGTGTTTAATGAAGGTACTGTAGCATGTTTAATTGTAATTGATGTTAATTGAAATGTAGTCTTTGTATGTGCTCAGGGTGCCGACCTGCGTTCTCGTGGTGTGTGTTTGGCATTAGTCTGAGCAAACCGGCTCATGAGAATCCAACTGTGATGAAATATGAGAGAGAGAGCGCTGGCATCAGGTCATGCTAATGGAAGCTTTTATCAGCTCAAAATGAAGGCTGAGACTCAAACAGAAAATGACCCTCAATGTGTGCTGACTGATATAACAATTTAACAGCACAAATAGTTGGCGTGGCGTCATATTTCATAATTTCCCTCATATTTACCCAAGCCTGAAAGGCAGTCATGTAGCATCTTGTCCACTATGAGGAATGTCTGATATGACATTACTCACTTCTTTTGGCTTTTATTGTGAAAAGGCATCAGTGTCAAAGCCAAATTACTGCTGATCTTCATCACAAGAGAGAAAAAGCACTCAAACTCCAGACCTGTGGCAGATGAAGGCACTTTGCATGAATATGATACACTTTGGTGTCTCATGACATTTGTAAAACCATTAGAGGCACAAATCGCATTTTCTTTTGTATAATTTAACATATTATTACCCTGGAGAAGTAGATTGTTTTAAAGTACTCTGAATATGTGATTCTCTCTAGTACAAAAGCAACATTTGCAGCATTGTTTTAAATTGTGACGCACAAGAAGTGACATCATTTGGACTAATTTTATTTAATTTTTTGTCATATTTTTGTTGACTGAATTCATCAGTCTGAACTATTCAACATTTTTGTTGTTGAAAAGTTGGTTCCTACTATAGAAACTAATTTCTTTTTGTAAACTTACATTATTTACAGTATTTTCTTCAATTTATACAAAAATTATATGGTTGATTTAGAGTAAACAGTGTTGTTATTGTTTACTAAAACAAACATAAATAATTTTAAGTAATTAAAATAAAGCTAAAATAAAAACTTAATAAAAAAAAATAAAAATTAACAATGTTGCATTGGCTACTAATTGATATAAATAAGCTTAAACTGAAGTTTAAACTAAATTAATTACTAAATTAATAAAATTAAATAATTACTAAAATGAAAACATATACAACTTAATTAAAGCGCTCTCTCTCTCTCTCTCTCTCTCTCTCTCTCTCTCTCTCTCTCTATATATATATATATATAATGTTTAATCTTTGTTGAAAAGAAAAAAAGTTGCAAGGCTTAGTTTGTTCACTGTTTCAAACATGGAAAGTGCCTGAAACAATTTTAAAAGCAACAAACTGTCATATGTATCTCAGCAGTTTCTCCTCTCACATCTGGTAAATTACACACTGCATCTGTATCAAAGCGGCTCCTGTGCTGTGTCTGAGATGCACAGTGCTTCAGACATTCCCACTAAAAGAGTACCGAAAAACCAGAGCACATTTTCTCTGTGTGATCGGATGTTTGTGAGGCTGAAACACATTACAGACACAGTGAAGACAGGAAAGACTGCATGAACCTCTACAGTATAGACATACTACAGATGAGCCTTGAGGGTCTCGCACAGTAGACTGAGAATGATGGACAGCTACATGCAGTTCATAGACATACAGGTTCAAGCGTAGAAGTTCATCTACAGTTTAACACGGGTATGAAATCACAAAACGCACTCATGCCGACACACACGCACACACACGCTTTAAGAGTTTATAGAGACTCAGAAAGGACACAAATGCAGGAGACGTGAAGCACTCAGACTTTATTTGTCAGTCTCAGAGCTCCAAAGATCCAGAGGTTGTATAATGAGGAGAAACTAGTCACTGCAGACTAATTTATAAGGTTTATGGTGTCCAATCTTTGAAAGATGTGACCTGAAATCTCCAGCTCTCACAGAAAATGAATGATGTCCAGAATAAACCAGTCCAACGTCCGTCTTTGTGAGACTATAAAATGCGGTGCAGAGCTGGAGACTTACGTTTGTGTTTGATGAGCAGCTCGTCTCGTCAACATTAAAACACTTCTTTTGTCTTGCTTTAGCTTTCTCATCTCTCGGCGTGTTTATATTCGCTGTTTTATGATTAAAGCGTTTTCGAAGGGTCTGAAGGTGCCATGTATTTTATTTGCTGTTAGTCAGCAAGGTTATGGAGCGGAATATAAATCCCTCCATCAGTGGTGAGATGGCAGCACTTCAAGTGCATCTGGGGGAAGACAAAGCGTTGACTGAATATGCAGCTGCCATATTAAGAGAAATCACCCTGCTGCCCTCAGACGTGTGCAGGAAGTGAGGCTTTGACTGGCAGACGGCAGGTTCTTTGAGCTGCGTGCATGTGTGTGTGTGTGTGTGTGTGTGTCTGTGAGTGTGTGTGTGTGTGTGTGTGTGTGTGTGTGTGTGTGTGTGTGTGTGAGGGGAATAAGGGGGGAAATGTAATCCCTGTGCGAGGTGCTGAATAAGCAGATATCCTCTAACCTCTGAAGGTGAAACTTACTCTCTACTTACTGACAGAGGACTAAATCATCAGCTACAGCATGAGTGTGTGTGTGTGTGTGTGTGTGTGTGTGTGTGTGTGTGTGTGTGTGTGTGTGCGTGTGTGTGTCTGTGTGTGTGTGTGTGTGTGTTACAATCTATACAACCATTTACGCCATTCACTACCCAATTTCACTCTTTCTGTTCCCTGCAAGGACACACATACAGCCCTTTACATAGTACAGTGATGGCTTTGCATGCTGATACTATGGTCTAGCAATGTAGTGTGTGTGTGTGTGTATATATATCAGAGATGGGCACTCGAGTTAGTGACTCAGACTCGAGTCGCACTCGAGTCGCATTTTTATAGACTTCAGACTTGACTTCAGACTCGACCTGAAATGACTCCAGACTTGACTCGACTCGACTCGAGGAAAAGGACTCGTGAATATTTTAAAAGCAGCTCAAGTCTTTTATCCTTAAATACTTATATAACTGTTTCAAAAGGCGGACGGCATCCGCACCCTGGCATCCATCCGGACCGCGAGCCGAAACAGCAGCACTGTTTTAAGTGAACAGCGCGTCAAAACAGCGGAGCGGATCACATAACAAGCACTCAGGGTCTTTTATGGTAAATATCTTTCAGTGCTATATCCTCTAGTATTTTTATCTAAAGCCAAATGCACTTTAAGCCCTTTCAGCTCTGTGCGCTTTCTCTCTCTCCGGATGCGCGCCGGCGCCAAGTTCAAAAGCTGCGGACGGCACGGTTATTTTAACAACGACAGAAACATGGTGAGCAGCAAAATTATAATTACATTCACTATAAGTAAATATAGTTTAAATATATTTTAATATAGTTTAAATATAGTTCTTTGTCTTACTGACTAGAAGCTGCTTTTAAGTAAAATATTAAAATAGTATAGATTTTAGGAGGAAAACCTTGAACAGAAACTTTTTTTTTTCACATGGCCTCTCATATATCTAAATGTAAAAATGTAAAAAAATATATATATTTTTATTTTTTTTTTGTCCGGACCTTTGCTTGGAAGAAAATATAGAGGCCACGCCTCTTGGATTGAATACCCCTGACTTATATCATAAAGAAATACCCCTGACTTATATCAGAAATACTTTATTTGTATGGTTTTGTAATATCTGTGTCAAATATTTCCTTATGTGTCATGGTAGATCGGACTCTTATTATAGAATTTGATTACAGGAAAACTGTTTTGAACATGGTAATAGATTAAAACATATAAGTAACAGGCAGGATGTACATTAACGTTACATCTTAACACCTCTTCTTTTTTTACAAAGCATATTATAGATCGATATTTTGTCTATAGCCTATAAAACAGCTTTGTAAATAGGAAGATTTCAATACATGAGGATTCTGAATAGGATTTTTTTAGCGAGCCATTAAATGATTTGAGACTTGACTCGGTCTCGTGACCAAAGACTCGAGACTTGACTCAAACTCCAGCGATAAAGACTTCAGACTTGACTCGGACTCCAAGTTAAAGACTTGTGAACATCTCTGATATATATATATATATATATATATATATACACACACACACACACACACACACACATATATATATATATATATATATATATATATATACACACACACAGACCTCTCATCGCCATGACATCCCGTGAAAGAGAGTGAGCTACCGGAAATTACATCAGCTTTATCCTCGCGCTTACGACATAACTTGCATGGCAGCACTACCTGAACATTTTGAATAGATTAACAAATTCATAAAAAAGGAAAACCAAAAATAATATGTAAGAAATACAAATATACCTGCATAAAGAAATGAAAATAACACTTAACATATTGTGTTTGTAATCACATGACCATACATCACTCATGCAATCTCTCCTAATTCAAATTTCAAAATAAAAGCCCTGTACATTAGTACCATTAATTAATAGTAATTTCAATAATCTAGTGTAACAACATTATACTTGCCACACACACACACACATATATAGAGAGAGACTTGGGGAGTCTCTTCGGCTCACCAAGGCTGCATTTATTTAATCAAAAAAGTAAAAGTAGTAAAACAGTAAAAACATTAATATTGTAAAATATTAAGAAAATAACTAAAATATACTAAAATAGCTAAAATATTAAAATAACTTTTCTATTGTAATATATTTTCAAAATGTAATTTATTCCTGTGATCAAAGCTGAATTTTCAGCATCATTACTCCAGTCTTCAGTGTCACATGATCCTTCAGCAATCATTCTAATATGCTGATTTGCTGCTCAAGAAAGATTTCTGATTATTAATAATGTTGAAAACAGTTGTGCTGCTTGAGATTTTGGTGGAAACTGATAAATTTTTGTCAGGATTCTTGGATGAATAGAAAGTTTAAAAGAGCAGCATTGATTTGAAAAATAATATTTAATATTTAATAGCGACTTGTTACTTTTATATGAGCAGAAGAACAATTTTCCCACTGCTTTATTCTTCTGTTGTCTGACATTGACACACTATTAGCTGAATAACAATGAACATTGATTTCAGATTTATCCACCACTAAACAATGGCTGCTCACTGTACATGTCCATCTGATGACCCTTTGTTGTCTAAATTGGTGGTTCTTGGCTAGAATAAGCTGCAGTATCTTCCAACCGCACAAAATGAGGTGTGTGTGTGTCAGTGAGACTCCATGGACTGTGTGAGTGACTGCAGTGTGTTGTGGGATGTGGGCATACGGCAGGAATACGCCTCCATCTGCCTCGTGAAATACTGCGCGTGTGTTGTGATTGTAGACGGGAGACTCAGAGCTCCTTCATTCTCTCTCTCTCGGTCTGTTCAAGTGCTTTCAGCGATGGTTTTGTGAATTGGTGTTCTGCCATTGGGGAATGAATTAACATCTTTATGAAATTTCACACAAATGGATTTGTCACTAAAATCTTTTAGATTTATCTTCCCTCATCTCTCTGAAGATAAGACAGACGCCTGCACCCTGAAGTTGCAGTATTTATACTACACAACTCAAATGCATCGTCTGTCTAACTCACTCTCTCAAACTCTTGTCCACCGGGAGCTTTGTTTTTCCATTGAATGAAGCTGTTGATTTTACCTGAAGCTCTGCTGTTTTAGCAGAGGGAACTTTAGATTAATAACTGGTGGGCCGTGACGCAAAAATGAGTCTCTGGTCTGTTCTGATAGGGTCACGGACAGCAGGGAAAACTAATTCTGAATGCAGATTATAAAATGCAACTAACCATATAATTGTGTTTATGCAACATGAATCCATACTGTCAATCTGTCTATTATTAGAGGGGATTTTTCAGTTTCTCTTTTTGCGTATTGCATCATTGCAACAGTAGATCAAAAAGTGAGTCAAATGATTCATTCATTCATTCAACCAATTTGTTCAAAAACTCTGATTCATTAAGGAGCAAACATGTCACTCTTGTTTAGTAAACTGTTGTATAAAAGCAATACAGCAGTTTTGCAGTCGTTTTCATTTTCTCACACGTTTGATTTGGTGCTCATTCTTCTTTGATATTGCTAAAATATTTATTCAAAATCAATAGATTTATCAGCTTTCAAAATGGAGAAGAAAACTTCCCATATCTCTTGTTGCTGAAACAAAATTTTAATTGATCTTTGTTTAAATTAACCAATATTGATTCTTAAATTCCAAGATTGATTTTTTTTATTCTGTGCTTTTTTTTCAGTTCATGCACAAATAAAACTTCACTAAACATAGTTTGTACAACTTGCAGAAATGTATCTGTCTCTCATGTAATCACTCAGTCATTGTTTAAATAACAGAAAGACATCAGTAACCTCTTGTGAACGTCACATGCATTTATCTCAGGAAAGCCATTCAATGGGCCTTTTTCATGGTCTGCGTTCGAAAACCAGAAACATCGAGTAGTTGTGTAAAATAACTTCCACTGTAGCCTGTATGAATGGCAATGCCCATAGCACGGGGTTGTTGTGATTTATTAATGAACAATTCATCATAGATGTTTTATTAAAACATTTTAACCACAATTTTCAATCATTAATCGGGTATGACGAAACGAGGAAAAATGTTGTCATGATATTCCGACGCATATTTCATGATTTAAATGGGAGCGCATAGGCGTATGAATGCACAATACTTCAGAGACAGACCAGCTTTTTACTTAAACAATGCATGAATACCATACAAGCAACATATCACGTTAAAGAGCAATAAAATCGGACAAGCTTATACATCTTATAAAACATTAAACACGACTAAAGACTGTACAAATTAAACAGAAATAATGTTAGTATTGCTTTCATGCACTTACTTTACTTTCCGATAGGCTACAATCGTCACGTATTAGATCAAATTGGAGTTGTTCAAATATATTCATATTTTTCATCCCAGAGTTATTCAAAAATAACTGGTTTTACCATCTTAAATGTGACATATCCTCCGGGTTTGAGCACAGCTTTGAAAAGCTTGTATTTCAAAAGCTTTGAAATACAAAACTTGCTCTCATCTGAAAAGAGGACTTTGGACCACTGGGCAACAGTCCAGTTCTTCTTCTCCTTAGCCCAGGTAAGACGCCTCTGATGTTGTCTGTGGTTCAGGAGTGGCTTAACAAGAGGAATATGACAACTGTAGCCAAATTCCTTGACACGTCTGTGTGTGGTGGCTCTTCATGCCTTGACCCCAGCCTCAGTCCATTCCTTGTGAAGTTCACCCAAATTCTTGAATTGATTTTGCTTGACAATCCTCATAAGGCTGCGGTTCTCTCGGTTGGTTGTGCATCTTTTTCTTCAACACTTTTTCCTTCCACTCAACTTTCTGTTAACATGCTTGGATACAGCACTCTGTGAACAGCCAGCTTCTTTGGCAATGAATGTTTGTGGCTTACCCTCCTTGTGAAGGGTGTCAATGATTGTCTTCTGGACAACTGTCAGATCAGCATTCTTCCCCATGATTGTGTAGCCTAGTGAACCAAACTGAGAGACCATTTTGAAGGCTCAGGAAACCTTTGCAGGTGTTTTGAGTTGATTAGCTGATTGGCATGTCACCATATTCTAATTTGTTGAGATAGTGAATTGGTGGGTTTTTGTTAAATGTGAGCCAAAATCATCACAATTAAAAGAACCAAAGACTTAAACTACTTCAGTCTGTGTGCATTGAATTTATTTAATACACGAGTTTCACAATTTGAGTTGAATTACTGAAATAAATGAACTTTTCCACAACATTCTAATTTATTGAGATGCACCTGTATGTATATATATATTATTTGAGTGTTTACTTGAGAGTTTTATAATTCCTAAAGAAAAATTGACTTACCTAAAATATATCTTCAAAAGAATCAATGTCATATCAAATCATAATACCCAGCCCCAGTGTGTTAATACTTCTGCATATTGTTTAGCATGGTTCAAATTTAGGTTTTAGGTATTTTTTAATGAAGTTTTATTTCATTTTAGTTAGGTTACTTTTTAGAAAACGCCATCTATCCAGAACAAAACGAAAACATTTTACATATTTGAATGTTTTACCATTACCATTTATTACTACAAAGCTTTGTCAAAAAAAGTAATGACTTGATTTGTGTGTTTTTTGATCATTTCATTAAAGATAATGTGCTCTAAAACATTGCACAGGCTAAAATGGCTCTTGAATGATTTCATCCAGTAATCACAAACCACTGTCAAAAAGTCATTGTTCAGAGAGTGTTTGACTCTTCTGATGCTGGCAGCCTGCATCTCTCTTCCTGTGCCCTACTTATTTATAGAGGCTGATGTTGAGCTGTCATGTGCAGCTCTGCCCTGTTAAAGCTCTCTGTCTGTATGCGGGTCTGTCTGTGTCTGCCTGTGCAGCCAGAGTCATCCCTCCATCTCTCTCTGTTGCCTTTTCTTCTTTATTAATGAGTCGTGACAGTGAAATCACTCTAAACAGATAAAGAGGCGTCTCTCTCAATGGTGGTCGGCTCTGGTAAACTCTGTGTTGCCACAGGCAGCCTATCCATCATGCCTTAATGTGAAATGTTGAAGTCTTCCCACTTTTTAGGACTCAATGACTCCCCCAAACACATGCCAGAGATAAGACGGACTACTCGAAACAGGAAATAAAGCAAATGCGCTTTTTGAGAGAGGGACCCCTGCCATGCTGCAGCTTCTAACTAGCATTTAAAAGCGTTAGATGATTCACATATTCACATTTGCTCTGATCTCCTGCAAGAGAGAGTCTGGAATGGTGTGGCTAGCTGTGAAATGGTAATTAAAGTCAATGTGAAACTCTGTTTGCAACCTATTTTACTTCTACACAGTGATGCATTTCCAGATGAAACTGGGTATTCAACGAGAGAAAATGGATGGGATGAGATTTTATCCATCTGAAATGGATTCTGTCATGAAAAGTGGGAAATACCTGCCATTTCTTTGTAATTATTTGTGAACTTTACTAGCTATTTCTGAGCGAAAATTGTTTCTAAGTAAATTTCACACAAATTTTTTAGTGTATTAAAAATAGAATGAGTTTTGATTTCATATTGACTTTAAGGATGCATTAGGTTTACAGTAAGAGCAAGAATGACTGTGTTTCCTCTGTTGGTTTGCTTTTTTCACCATGTTTACAATAAGTTATAGTTTATGAACAGCATGTGCACAAGAAACTGTGAAATTTATTCAATCTTTGAGCATTTCACAATCTCAAAGACGTCTGTACAGTATGTGAGCATGAACAGGTGTTGGTTTGGTGGATTTTTTGAACTACAAACATCTGAGCATGTTTGCTATTTTTCATTCCTACAAACACATGTGGGAGTGTTTGTAACATTTTTCACTTGCTCCAGATTTCCAGCCTTTTTGTGATGCTAAAGTTCCCCCTGAAAATGCAGACTGCAATATGTCACACATCTATATTCAATAGGAGGAAACTTCAGAAGGGTTTTGGCAGATATTCGCGGCCTCCTGCCATTCTTGCAGACACAAACAGCCTCCCCACACACTGAAACAAAACCCCTGCATCAGTTTTCCTCATTCTTGCACAGTTTTGCTTGAGATGACTATCTTTAGATGCTCTGATGGGTTTTTCTGTGTTTGTTTTATCAAATGTACCAGCTCGAATCTGTCAGAGGAAACTAGATCTACAGGAGCAGTACTGGCAAATGGGCAGACCTGGTTGTGAAACGAATAAAACTAGAATTATGACCTTCTGAAAATGATCTAGTTCTCAGGGAATGAAAAACAAATTCACATTAGGCACCAACCACATCACACATTCATCATACTGTAATAATTTAGGCTTTAAAGTCACTTCCACAGGCTCCTTCAGCCCTGCAGTGAATGAACTCAAAGAAAATATAGAAGAGCCTTTTATGCTTCAAAAATCCTGCATTGATTCTGAATGAAATCAGATGAAAGTACTTGAATCTTTGCATGACGAACGAGTGTGGAGAAATTATCCTTGAATTATAGACACAAAACGAGTGGTTAAATTCTGAAAACATCTTACCGCTTATTGACCACAAGAAAACAGGATTATATCATCATGTAAACCCCAGACGAAATAAAAAACTCAACAGCGTCTGGCTCTAAAAAGATTTGATGTGACTGATAGGAAAGTGAGAATCACCTTGACCAGGTACAGACTGGAAATAGAGACAAAGCTTCATGTCCTGACTGAATGCTTAAAGTTTAATGAAAACCTTGAAATTAACTTCAACAATATTAAACAGACATGTCACAACTGTGACAGTGCGCTGAACAATGAAAAAGGAGCAACAACATAGTATGTCTCTGCCTGCCATCATTTGACCTGTGTGTTTCTCTCTCTCTTTCTCTCTCTCTCAGGAGGCCATCATCACCGGCCTGCTGCCTGAAACCACATATTCAGTGACTGTGGCGGCATACACCACTAAGGGAGATGGAGCACGCAGCAAAGCCAAAGTGGTGACCACAACAGGGGCCGGTGAGATTGTGTGTTTAAGGGTTCGCTGAACGTTTAGGTGCATTTAGAGGTAAAAAGTTAAACTGTGGTTATGATGTAAAAACTCCTCACAGTGACCTCCTCTATCATTGTAGCTGTATTTGTAGCTCTATACCCATTTCATCATCTGAACAATCTGGCTGAGTTATTGTAAGTTAAATAGAATTCATTCTTTTTCTAGGGTAGGAGAGTATTTATCCATTTAGTTCCTTACAAAATGAACTAGGATGAAATAGGATGAAATTGGGTGAACACAATATTGGAAAAAAATGACTTTTTACTCTGAAGACTTTGTTTTGAGTGTGAACATGCTTTAAAGATTGAAGGATCTGGGGGAAAAAATTGGGTGTCCACACATTGGTATACTATTTACAAGAACCAACTCAATCCTCTTTCTAAAAATAAGTGAAAAGAAAAAAAATAAAATGTCAAAAAAAAAAAAAATACATTTGAGTTTTCATAGGTCAAATCCCCACTGTCTAATATAATATAATATAAGATAATATAAATGATTTTTACTGTGATTATTATTAAGTCAAAATGTTAAAATAGCACCATTATTATAAAAAAATATTTAATAAATTCTAAAAAATATTATAGCTGTAAAATTACAGGACTAATCTAATTTTATTTTCAAATGTTTAACCATCAAACTTTTATTTTGGTGGTTTGCCTACAAATAAATACATGCATTGCTGGTTTCAGAGCCAAGTGCATCACTTTGTTAATCATTTACATGCATTCAACTCATGATATGCTATTTCAGCATCTCAGAGCGGCTTGATTCACAGTAAATAAACAAAACCGCTCTGAGACACTAAAACAGTATATCATGAGCTGCGCACTTGTAAATGAACACAGTGCTGCGCTTCACTATGAAACTGCTGCAATGCATGCATTTATCTAATTAAATCACAGCCATATTGCAATATTGATTTTATATCATTGGTGCAGCCCTACACCAAAATACCATAGTTACTGAAATCAAACTGTGTAAAGGGATAGTTCAACCAAAAAAGTAAATTCGGTCATCGTTTATTTGCTCCAAACCTGTATGAATTTCTTTCTTCTGCAGAAGATATTTTGAAGAATGTGGGTAACCAAACAGTTGCTGGTCCAGAAACTGTTTGGGTGGTTTTTGGTAAACTATCCCTTTAATTCAGCATTAGCCAAGACTGCAAAATGACAAATATTCTCCCATCTCTGTCTCTGGTAGTTCCCGGCAAGCCCACCATGATCATTAGCACCACCATCGGGAACACAGCTCTGATCCAGTGGCAGCCGCCGAAAGAGATGGTGGGTGAACTGATGGGCTACAGACTGCGCTACAAGCGTGAAGAGGAGGAGACCTATACCACCCGCGACTTCAGACGCACCGACGACCACTTCACCGTCACCGGCCTGCACAAGGGCGCCACCTACATCTTCAAGCTCTGCGCCAAGAACCGCGCGGGAAACGGAGAGGAGTACAGCAAAGAGATCAGCACTCCGGAAGACGTGCCCAGCAGTTACCCACAAAACCTCAGAGTGGTGGGCCTGACAACCACCACCACCAAACTGGCCTGGGACCCTCCGCCTCTGCCCGAGAGGAACGGGAAGATCATACGATATGTGGTGGTGTACCGTGACATCAACAGCCATCAGAACCAGACCAACGGTACAGCCGAGACACAGATGACTATACATGGTCTGCAGCCGGACACCACCTATGACATCAGGGTGAGGGCGTTCACGGGTAAAGGAGGGGGTCCGATCAGCCCCAGCATCCAGAGCAGAACCATGTCTACCTCCATGCCCGGTGAGTTTTTAAAGGGGTCCTATTATGCTTTTTCACTTTTTGAATTTTAGTCAGTGTGTAGTGTGTATGTTTGGGCATAAAAAGATCTACAAAGTTACAAATCTCAAAGTTAACTCCAAAGGGAGATATTTCGTTTTTACAAAATCCCTTTTCAAGAACTACAACGAACATCTCGTTTTGACTACAACGTTGTTTTCCTGTATTTGTGACATCACAAATTGGTCCATTAGAATAGCATTAAAATAAATCCTGCCTCCGGAAATTCGAATGCACGTTTCAAAATCTAAACCCGGTGCGAGTGTTTTTATATCACTGTATTTCTGATGGAAACCGACTATCTTCAAAAAATTTTGGATGTCATTTTCATTTCATCTTGCATGTAAAGTCTGATAAAGCAGTGTTTGTGAGCGGAGCTCTGCTTTGTGTACAGCGTTACCGGGGAAACCTCGCTCTCTCACGCTCCAACAGCGCCTCCCGCTGGCAGAGAATGAATTTGCATATATATGCCGCCACAAATAGTGCAACCCTGTGGGACTATGGTATAAATAAATTCAACTGTATAACAGTTTCACTGCAATTCATGTTATAAAGTTAGAATTAAAGAACAATAAACATAATACATTTTACCGTTGCACTTATCTGTACATAGTAAATGCAGTTATTTTTAAGCTGTTGTTGACATCCTATCTAAAACGTGATTTAGCCAAAAAAATAAATAAATAAATTTAAAAAAACAATATCGTTACCACTTTAATATGTCTTGCAATATCTGTGAGTGCAAAGGTTCTGCGCGATCTTCTTGTTCAATATTCTTGGGGTCTGAATTGATATAGCAATATTGACGAACTTAGTACTGATACACAGTCTAAGCTGTTTCACCAGTCACAACGCACTGGGACAGCTAACCAATCACAACACATTTCGTTTTTCGGAAGGTGGGCCTTCATCAAACCCGGAACTAATCGAGCCGTTTGTGCCAGGCTGGGGAGAAAGGTATTATAATAATGTAAATTATGTGAAAAATAATGTGATTTTCGAACCACCAAACATGAGAGCATGTTCTAGTACACCCCCAAAACAAAATCAAGGCTTTGTAAAAGAGCATAATAGGACCCCTTTAAGGAGCTGTGAATGACATCCATTTTTATTATCGGTTCTTTAACATCTAACATGAGAGTTAAATTATGGTTAGAGCAAAATTTCCTTCGTCTAAATGGAGAAAAAAAATTAATATATTTTATTTGGAGAGTCTGTAACTTCTGACTTTGTGGTTAAAGCTAGTTTTTTCAGCTACGTCTTTTGGCCAAGATCAAACCTTTTTTGAATCGCTCTGACCTTGAGAAAGCTATTCATGCTTTTATCAGTTCAAGATTCGATTACTGTAACGCACTTTATATTGGTGTCTCACAGTCGTCCCTCAATCACCTTCAGCTGATCCAGAATGCTGCTGCCCGTTTTTTAACTAACACACGTAAACGTGAGCACATCACTCCAATTGACCTATCCGTAAGCCCCTCCCCTCGAACGCAGACTAGCCAATGGCAGTCGAGTATCAGTTGCACGAGGAGCGGAACTCGGACATCTTTAGGTTTCAGCGCCATAGAGAAACATTGGAAGATCCGAAGCTCGCATCGGTTTTATGGGGTTTATGCTTCAAAAATGGAAAAACAATGTGCTTGGGGTACTTGTAACACTGATTCCAGGTATCCTGAGAGGATAGGCAATATAATTTATTTTATTACATTTCCCGAATCCAAGCAAAACAGAGCAAAATGTCCCTAAGTATTCGACCCCAGTACAAATGAAGACAAAAAACGTTCATTTTCTGGTTGTCATACACTCATTAAGCTACAATTTTCATCTGCTCAAGCAGAACGTTAATGCTATCTTGTGCTTTAGCAAGGTATCTCTGGCTAAAACTAGCTAACGTTAAAGTTAGTGAGTCCATGCTAATGTACAAACCTAAATAGCGGACTGTTCTTGTGTCTTGTACAGTGTAGGTCAAAAACACATAAACGAAGGTCTACATTTCAGTGCCTCTCCATATTAAACTGGTTAAATGTACATTAATTTAATCGTACCCTGCGATACATGAACAGTGTTGATCCTGCATGTTGTCATCTGTGATCGTGATGACCGACTGTAATATGAGACTTCTCCCGCTTGCATTGTGATCTGTAAACCTGGCTTCGAGTTACCCACCATATTTATTTTAAAATATTTTATAAATCCCTCCGTGGAATATTTAATTCCCATTTGGTGGCCTTCTGTGTCCAAAATAGTGCAAAAACATTGTGGGACAAGGTTTTCACACTGTAGCTGTCATTGTAAGACAGTGAGCAACTCCGTTTGTTTGTCCGAGGGATCAACAGTAACTAAGGGGGGCGGGGCTTACCGATAGGTCAATTCTTTATTCACTC
The DNA here is from genome assembly GCA_039654775.1 of Spinibarbus caldwelli. Classification (NCBI taxonomy): domain Eukaryota; kingdom Metazoa; phylum Chordata; class Actinopteri; order Cypriniformes; family Cyprinidae; genus Spinibarbus; species Spinibarbus caldwelli. Next base: position 2,835,219 of record CM077237.1, read on the forward strand.
CACTGGCTTCCAGTTTCTTTTAGAGTTGATTTTAAAATTTTATTGTTTGTTTTTAAAGCTCTCAATGGCCTTGCTCCATTCTATGTAATTGAGATGCTGGCTTTCCGTCAGCCAAACAGGGTTCTTAGGTCAACAAATCAACTTTTCCTGGAAGTCCCGAAGTCACGGTACAAACACTGGGGTGATCGGGCTTTTTCTGTAGCTGGGCCCAGACTCTGGAATAAGCTTCCCCCCCGATATGCGCACCATTACTGACCTGAGCTTTTTTAAAGCTAAGCTTAAAACGTATTTATGTAGACTGGCTTTTAATATCTAGCAATGTTGTGACATTTTTGTGTATTTTATGTAATTTTTTGTTGTTGGCTTATATTTTTTTTTTTTTTTGCTCTCTTTTTATTGGAAAGCACTTTGGTTCACCTTGAGTGTTGTAAAGGGCTGTATAAATAAATGTTGATTGATTGTTGATTGATTGACATCTGCGTTCATCCATCAATGCTGATGAAACCGCTCTAAACTACTCTTGCACTGCAATTCAGAAGTGATGCTGCACCATTATTGAATCTATAACATCATAATGAAATGATGTTTTAGTTGAGCTGTGGGTTTGAATTGAATTGAGCCGTCTGAATCGAATTTGGTGAGAGTAAAAAGAAGGAAAACATCATTTTTTGCGACATCCTCACTGGTTACACATATTGCACATAGTCTGATTTAGGAACAGATGACTTTAATGAGGTGTTTTTTTTAAAGAATCAGTCACAAATCAGTCAGTTGTAAAGCAGCTCCTTCAAAAGTTCTAAAAGAATCGTTAATGGAATCATTAAAAAAGCAAAATTGTAATTCAAATCAAAACTGATCTCAAAGTTGTATTTACCAGAGAAAATCTTTATTGCTCAGAGGTTGCTCTTGCAAATCTCAAGAAATTTAATGGAGGGCTAATATATGTTTTAAGAATTAACTTTGTCTAAAATGTTGGTGCTTAAATTAATTTGGAAAAATAAAACAGTCACAGATTGTTGTCAAATTGAAAGAATGAAATGTGTGAGACATTAGGCTCTCTTCTAAAGCTCTAGACAGTGTTATTTTAGTATCATTGATATAATATAGTTTTTTAATATTATATTTCTGTTTTCATTTTAACTTTAGTTAAACTTTTAGTAATTTTGTAGTGTTTTGTCATTTTATTAGTTTATTATTTAGATCTCTTCTAAAGCTCTAGACAGTGTTATTTTAGAGTAATATCACTGATATAATGTAATTTTTTTAAAATATTATATTTTATTGTATTTTTATATTTTCTGTTTTCATTTTAACTTTAGTTAAACTTATAGTAATGTTCTAGTGTTTTTGTCGTTTTATTAGTGTTTTTTTACTAAGTTTTAGTTTAGTTTTATTTGTTTTGGTAACTTTAGCTTAAGCAAATATTAAATAAAACAAGTTTTATAAGTTTTTCAAGTTTGTAAGTTTAACAAGTTTTTTAATATTTTCTTTTATTTCAGTTAATGCTTATTTCAAGCAATGAAGATGTTTTAGTAACACTGGCTAGAGGGTATCTTTCTCAGGAGAAGAATCTGAGAACCAGGGGACTTTGATTAATTGTCAAACAAATAATTGCAATTAATGATGTAACTGTCTGTTTTGCGAATGTTACTTAGAGTATAAGCCTAATATATTATCAATATTTTACTTGGAAAAACCATCTCCATTTGATCTGTTTAATCTCATTGCTGTTTGGAAAGCAGACATTGAGACATTAGAGATCTCGTGTGGTTTTTCTTTGCTAATGATTTGGTCCAATGAGTGGGAGGAGCTTCACTGTGGGAGGAGCTTCCCAGTGCAAATAAAAATAGTCAAGGGGCTGAAAAATACCTGACACTGACGCATAGTGTTGTGGACAGTCACAGCTGTTAGGACAAAATCTTCAGTTATCATGGACAAGATGTGATTCATAAAGTTCATAAAGTTACATCCAAAATTCTGTTTCTGTCGAAGATGTGTTACATTGTAGATGTAAAGTGTGCATTAAAATACACTTAATAGAGCAGATGGTTGGAGAGGAAGCAGATGCACGGTTTGTGGACTGCAGTCACTGCAAACTCCACATACGGCTCGTGTTCTGCTAGAAAGATGAAGGGTTACTTCGCCCTTATGTCATTCCCGAACTTGTCTGATTTTCTTTCTTTCTTCCAAGGAACATATGGACTACCTTTGTGTTATGTTTAGAGCTCACCAGCATCCGTTCCCATTTATTTTCATTATATATTCTGCCTAACAATTTTTTCTGTGTTCCATAGGTTTGGAACTACAGGTGCATCTCAATAAATTAGAATGTCGTGGAAAAGTTCATTTATTTCAGTAATTCAACTCAAATTGTGAAACTCGTGTATTAAATAAATTCAGTGTACACAGACTGAAGTAGTTTACAGTAAGTCTTTGGTTCTTTTAATTGTGATGATTTTGGCTCACATTTAACAAAAACCCACCAATTCACTATCTCAACAAATTAGAATATGGTGACATGCCAATCAGCTAATCAACTCAAAACACCTGCAAAGGTTTCCAGAGCCTTCAAAATGGTCTCTCAGTTTGGTTCACTAGGCTACACAATCATGGGGAAGACTGTTGATCTGACAGTTGTCCAGAAGACAATCTTAAGCCCTATTTGGACGGTAATTGTTTCTCAGGGGGACGTAAGTGATTTTCACCATTTACAGGGAGTAGTTGGTGATTTTAATGCCGTCCGAATCCAGGATGTCGGTGTTTTTCTCTCACCACCCCCGTAAAAATCCCCAGCCGAATTACCTACTGTTTTTTGACAAACACCAAGGTTGTGTGGTAATTTAATTGCCGTCCAAATCCACATCTCTGAGTTTACGAGAAGAAATCGATTCAAAATTCAGTGTTTAAACCCTTTTTGAGCACTCCCGAAAACCGTGAGAGCTAACGTTGTATTTCAGTGAAATTTGCATACATATTTATTTCTGAAATGCAGGAAAGTATTTAAAAGAACAATAGGCTACATCATAACTGCTCTACCACAGCAAGTGAGAGCAGAAAGAGAAGAAAAGCATGTAAACATTCGAAATGGGTCTTTATTATGGCAGCAGCAGGTATGCAATACAATTTTAAAATGTGTATTATAAACAGATATATAATGCGAATAATTATATACAACTATAGCGCGTCTATTTTCCTATTTTTAAACAGGAGATTTAAATAATCAAATAAAAAATAGGATTATATATTATAAAATATGCTTGGAATAATAAGAATACATCTTACATAATAATAAGTATTTTTAAATACATTTTACACAATAATAAGAATAAATTTGTAAATAAAATTCATTTTATTTACCACAGACAATCATGTGAATGGCCACGTGAGCAGCGCGTTCCCGGGTTCGTGGATCACAGAACTCACTCCTCCACTGTGAATAAATCGCCATCCGAATCCATGAGTTTTATCACTGAGGTGATATGTAAATTTATTTTTACAGACGTCCATATGAGAAACAATTACCATCCCAATTGGGCTATTGACACCCTTCACAAGGAGGGTAAGACACAAACATTCATTGCCAAAGAAGCTGGCTGTTCACAGAGTGCTGTATCCAAGCATGTTAACAGAAAGTTGAGCGGAAGGAAAAAGTGTGGAAGAAAAAGATGCACAACCAACCGAGAGAACCGCAGCCTTATGAGGATTGTCAAGGAAAATCGATTCAAGAATTTGGGTGAACTTCACAAGGAATGGACTGAGGCTGGGGTCAAGGCATCAAGAGCCACCACACACAGACGTGTCAAGGAATTTGGCTACAGTTGTCGTATTCCTCTTGTTAAGCCACTCCTGAACCACAGACAACGTCAGAGGCGTCTTACCTGGGCTAAGGAGAAGAAGAACTGGACTGTTGCCCAGTGGTCCAAAGTCCTCTTTTCAGATGAGAGCAAGTTTTGTATTTCATTTGGAAACCAAGGTCCTAGAGTCTGGAGGAAGGGTGGAGAAGCTCATAGCCCAAGTTACTTGAAGTCCAGTGTTAAGTTTCCACAGTCTGTGATGATTTGGGGTGCAATGTCATCTGCTGGTGTTGGTCCATTGTGTTTTTTGAAAACCAAAGTCACTGCAACCGTTTACCAAGAAATTTTGGAGCACTTCATGCTTCCTTCTGCTGACCAGCTTTTTAAAGATGCTGATTTCATTTTCCAGCAGGATTTGGCACCTGACCACACTGCCAAAAGCACCAAAAGTTGGTTAAATGACCATGGTGTTGGTTTGCTTGACTGGCCAGCAAACTCACCAGCCCTGAACCCCATAGAGAATCTATGGGGTATTGTCAAGAGGAAAATGAGAAACAAGAGACCAAAAAATGCAGATGAGCTGAAGGCCACTGTCAAAGAAACCTGGGCTTCCATACCACCTCAGCAGTGCCACAAACTGATCAACTGTCCTCCATGCCACGCTGAATTGAGGCAGTAATTAAAACAGAAGGAGCCCCTACCAAGTATTGAGTACATATACAGTAAATGAACATACTTTCCAGAAGGCCAACAATTCACTAAAAATGTTTTTTGTATTGGTCTTATGAAGTATTCTAATTTGTTGAGATAGTGAATTGGTGGGTTTTTGTTAAATGTGAGCCAAAATCATCACAATTAAAAGAACCAAAGACTTAAACTACTTCAGTCTGTGTGCATTGAATTTATTTAATACATGAGTTTCACAATTTGAGTTGAATTACTGAAATAAATGAACTTTTCCACGACATTCTAATTTATTGAGATGCACCTGTAGTCCTGTTGTGATTATTGATTCATCTGATCATAGTTATTTGATCTAATTGCAATTATTTGAGATAACCATTAATATTTGCCATTCAGACAAATACATTAGGCAATCAAAGATCAACATATGTAATGGCCAGAAAATGCTCTGGTTTTACTGTTATTTAACATTTGTATCATGACAAACATTCTTGGTCCTTAGAGTTTCACACACAGTTGATGCAACTATTTTTATTTTATTTTATTTTATTTTTTATTATTCAGGTTTTCTTGGCTCCATTGTGAACGTAGAGTGGACTAATATTACAGATGAACATAAAGATAAATATTTTAACCTTTAACTTTTTTATTTTTTTCACAGCATTAAAGAAAAATGTATGGGTCTATTTAACCATGTTTGCAAAAATAGAAATAATGTAGAAGCCTTTAAATGACATAAGCAAAACAGATCATTAATAATCACAGTGTAGCAAATTAGCTCCAAAAGGGAATTGTATATAAATAATTACAATTAATTATGATTAATTACAATTATTTATATCGGCTGACAGTAATAACTGTAGCAGAGTTAAATTGCCATCAGCTGATCTGTTCGTCCAGCGAACATTCAGTGTAAATTCATATCAACTCTAAGAAAGGATATTTTCGTGGCCACAGAAAATACCTTCCTATTAATGCATTAGAGCATGTAGCGAGGGTCAAAATTGTAAAGGGACAATTATTTGCAAGGCAGAATCAGAAACTCATGTAATTTGTGCACAAGAGTTTTATTAACTAAACGCTAACACACATAACTAATCTAAACAAACAAACAAATAACATACACTCACGCATACATACAAAGTGGAGCTAAAGTGGATGAATGAAGCCATTAGAGAAAAAAGAGAATGCAGTTATGGAAAGAGTCAGTTAACCACCCGAGTAAAACCATCAGCGCCGTTTATAACAGGGTCTATAACTTATACTAAACCTCTGTTTCATTTAGTTAAATGTACTATACTTGCACTGCCTTGATCGTTGATGAGTGTCCAGATTGCAGTCTCGGATGAAAGTTTTGATGGTTTCAAGGTTTTGGACTTGCAATCACCTTCTTCCTGGTTTGAAGAGTGATGAATTCCAAAGATGACTCAATGGTGATTGGGAGTTTCTTCCCAGGTGAAAAGTGAAGAAGAGTTAAGAGACATCAGCTAAGATCCAAGAATCTTTGTTTGAATGGAAAGACAAGGCCGCGAGGCCTGGCACAATAACTTAAGGGTCCAGAAGTGTTCTAGCTCACATCTTCCTCATCCTCTTAGGGTCTAACAGAACCGCTGACTGGGCAGCGTCACTGATGTGAGAGCTTTATCTGGTATAGAGGACACACCTCTGGGGTGTCAAAGAGCCAATGGTGACTTGAACTTTTGGAGGGAAGGTTTTTACGAATCTTTGTCTCTGAGCATGGTAATTTGCATGGGGTTGGATTTAATAGTTGATATACAAACTATTAAAGATTCTTAGAACACTAATATGTTGCATAGGTATCAACATGTAATATACACTGTCATTTAGATCATCCGAAGACGAATTGATAGAGACCAAACATAGAATAAATGGGGTGATATTAACTAGTGAGCTATCATAAGCATGTATAAAACAATATACAGTACAAAAGACAATATACAAGAACAGTAACAATATACACAGTGACCTGAAGGATATGGGTTTTAATTCAAAGAAAGGTTTTTCTATGAATTAAATAGAGAAGAGTCCACTTTTATGGGCATTATGTCTTTCCTAAAGGGAAATGTTGCTCTGGCCGCATTCCTTTGACCAATAAAACTAGTGTTATCAGATGGGTTGCCATGGAACCGGGGGCCTGGAGTCATTGAGAGACATACCAGCACTCAGTATGTGTATTGGGTGGGGGGTCTGTGACCATTTGTTAATCTAATAACTAACTGATTTGTTAAATCTGATGAACAAATGTGTGTCTGATTGGTCCAAATGCTACAACAGTTATTTGTTTGACCATTAAGCATCAGCCCAAAATTCATTATTTGGAACAGCAAGTGACGAAATAATGAGAGAATATTGATTTTTGTGTGAACTGTCCCTTTAAATATGTCTGCTGAGATGCATCTCCATCATTTCTCTGACTTCTCATTCCCTACAGCGTAAACCACATGCAGAGAGCAGATAATTGGCTTTGAATTTTCATGTGTGATTTGAGATGAAGGTCTTAAGATGTTATCATGTACAGCATGTTAATCAGTGCAGTCTTGTTACACAGTAATGCAGTTCCTCTGTGTATCGCTGAGCCGGTCTGGAAATACATCTGTGACATGCAGTTACTATTTTATTCTCACCTCCTCTGCAGAGTTCACTAAAAACTTTGGTGTGAAAGCTGTGATGAAGACCTCTGTCCTGCTCACGTGGGAGGTGCCAGAAACGTACAAGTCCCAAGTGCCTTTCAAGGTGAGATGCAGCAGTTGTGAAATAGAAATGTAGTGTAAAATGTCATTGTGTGAGTTAACCTGTGCGCCCCCTGCTGCCAGATCCTGTATAACCAGCAGAGCGTCGAGGTGCAGGGCGACCTGAAGAGGAAGCTGATCACGCGCCTGCAGCCGGACACGGATTACTCCTTTGTGCTGATGAGCCGCGGGAACAGTGCCGGCGGACTGCAGCAGCAGGTCTCCATCCGCACCGCCCCGGACCTGTTCGCCACCAAACCGGCCCTTCATAAACAAGACCCAGAGGAGGGCGGCAAACTCACCATCACACTGCCCAAAGTGCACAACAGCGCCCTTGTCAGGTCAGTCCGAGAAACTTAACGCTATAGAAACATAACTCCATAATCCATAATCTTCTGCAGCCGTTAATGCTGCACTGATCATGAAACTGCTTTCATCATTATAGCAACCATGAATCTGGATCTAGCAGCTCCTGAATTGGAGTGAAGCATGGCACTGTGTTAATTTACACACGAGCCGCTCATGATCCAGTGTTTTCAGTTTGGTTCACTGCTGAATAAAAATGCTGCTGCAAACACTCCATCTTTACAAGCTCTATGAGTTTCACTTAAAAAAAAATTCATTTGAAATGCACCAACCATCTTCCCAAATTTTTATTTATAAATCAATATTAATGTATAAATCAACAAAAGAAATCATTTATAAATCAACAAAAGAGAAAAGAAGCTTTAAAGTTTACACCAAAAAACTTTACCAATTTTACTGTTGTTCTGTAAAATAAAATACAATTATTATTATTATTATTATTATTATATTAAAATACTTTTTTATTTTACAGTACAAAAGTATTATTACAATTGAAATATATTCCTTTATTTTTTGTTCTTTTTTATTTACAGTAAATATTTTTTAAATGCAAATATTATTTTGAATAGCTATTATTACTATTAAATACTTTTTTATTTTACAGTACAATAATATTATTGCAATTGTATTATTTCTTTGTTGACATGTTTAATTTTATCATTTAAATATTAATAAAATAAAATCCAATATTAAAATAAAAATATTGATTTAAAAACTATTATTATTATTATTATTTTTATTATTATTAATAATAATAATATTATTATTATTATTATAGGCATATAGAATAGGGAAAAATAAGGTTTTCCTTTTCTTATTAGCTTATCAGATGTCTGGGTGAAGAATAGCTGAGAGTGACATTGCTTGGCTGTGAATAAATAAGTAAATATATGAGACGAAGAAAATGTCACAAAAGCACTTTGTTCCTCTGAAATATATTACAACTCTGCACTCTGACCACTTCAAATTTCACTACATATAGTGTTTATTTTTCTCTAGTGCTATTAACAACATGATACATTACATTGTAGCTACGCTGATGATGATTGATATGTATTTTACCTGTAATTAAATCTGCAAAATAAATTCTGCTGCAGACGTACATGTCGAGATGAGTGATTCCCCAGGTTTCTATTTCATCTTGTCGCTGAGTTGTTTATACCCACAGCAGTTTTATTTTAGCTTCTTTTATTCATTTAGTTGACAGATTTGTTGTTGCTATTGTTGTTTTTGCTTCGTTTGACATGCCAAAAAACAAATTTTGGGCATGTTTTTCTTTATAAAAATATCCAGATATTGTAGAATTGTCTCTTTATTTTTCCCTAGTGTGAATAAATGGGTAACCATGGAAACCAGGATTTGTTTTCCACCATGCAAAACAATGTTTTCTGTATAAAATGTATTGCTAACTGTATCAGTGGTTTGCATTGCATGACTTAAAAAAACACATAAGAAGAGAGATGGTGTATGTACATTACTGGACGTACATTGCTTGTAGACTAAATTAAGTGCTTTGACAATAAGCAGAGAAAAAAAACACACAAAAGTAATGTTTTCTTTTGCATTTACTGACATTTGATGTCAAAGTAAAAGCAACCATAATCATTACTGTTCATCTAATGCAGCATTGTTAGCACTGTTATTCCTCAGTGTTTATCTTAAAACAGCTCAGAGATGATATGTGTTGGCTCTCAGGCGATGTTTGCTGGAGTCTCAGAGTCTCAGAGGCAAATATTGGACCGTTATGTTTTAGCGAGACTGAGGCTGAAGGTTAATACTCCAACACTTCCCATCCCAGGTCACAGGAGCGTCTCGCATGGCTTTAGTTGACTGCAGCGAGCTGGATTTGGTGTAATGCGGCACAGTTTGAGCTGGCTGAACGCTGCCCACAGGATCGGTTCTGACCAAAGACAGCTCAGAAACGCTTTAATTAGAAACTACCAGACATATTTCCTCATCAAAGCCAGAGCGAGATTGTTAGCGGCAGTTCCATCAGATGTTATAGACATCAAACAATGCTCTTGCTCAGGCCTGGCATGAGAGCGTGGGAATTACTCAGCCGTTAATTGGGTTTCAAGTGTTTGTTTCAGTCACTGAATGAGCCACAGGTGGCACGGCTGTCACAGATTCATTTAGAAATGCAATCAGTAATGTCCAACCAGACGGTTTCATCACAAACAAACACGCTGAACCTGTGGATTGTGAACTCCAGAATCTGTCTTCATCAGAGATGAAGAGGGTCATGCTTTTCATTATCACATTCTGTTATGTGTGAAACAGGTCTAACTTATGAACAACATCGTTTGAGTTGTGTAGTGATGACCTGAATGTGACAGTACTGAATAAAATCTACCATTTAAAAGTTTGGGGTCAGTAAGATTTTCTTTTATTTAGTAAGGATGCATTCAGTTGATCAAAAGTGACAGTAAAGTCACTTATGTTTATAATGTTACAAAAGATTTCTGTTTCAGATAAATGCTGTTTTGAACTTTCTGTTCAACAAAGAATCCTGAAACAAAAATGTCAGGGTTTCCACAAAAATATGAAGCAGCACAACTGTTTTCAACATTGATAATAAACAGAAATACTTCTTGAGTAGCAAATTTTAAAATATATTTATATAAAGAACAGTTATTTTAAATTTTAAAAAACATATTTCAGAATATTGCTGATTTTTCTGTAATTTTGTTCAAATAAATGCAGCTTTGGTGAGCAGAAGAGACTTCTTGCAAAAACATTACAAATCTGCCTGACCCCAAACTTTATATGCATGGTAAGGAAAAATGTATCATATTGTTAATGACTTGTTTTCTTTATTGTTAATGTTTGTTTTTTTTGTTTTCTTTGTTTCTCTCTTAGGTGGTTTTATATAGTCGTGGTACCAGTAACTACATCCACTCTACGCCGTTGGGAAAACCCAGAGGATATGGATCTGGATGAGGTGAGTTTGTGATGATCAAATAAAAATAACATTAACAGATGTCTCACACTCTGTTAGCTTATTTATGTTATGAACATACATCAGATGCAACTATTTTGTTGTTCCACTTGTTATTTTTCACGTCTCTCAGTTCTGCATCTGTGCATCAGCTGTTGAGACACACAGGCACTTTGAGGACTCTTAAAAAGCTTCTCTTGGCATTTTTGCGTTTTTGTTATTACTACTGAGCTTTCGGGCTCCAGCACAGTTCTGCTTTCTCATGAGTTTGCTTGCTCTCAATAAACTATCGTCTGCAAAATAGGGGAAACTTTTCAGGTGCTGCCTACTGAATATCAAAACGCAGCAGTGCTGTAAAAATCACAATAGTGTCACCAGCGTTTTGAAGCAGCCCGTTTTCACGCAGCCACACTCCCCCGAGTTGCCCCTTATTTATGAGCGTTGCCGAGTCAAATGAGAGGTGTATTATTGGATCGCGTGTTGTGCTGGTGTTTATCACTGTGCTGATATTATACTCAGTGCAGTCCTTGTTCTCTCTGCCGCTAGACCCCATTTGTTCAGCTGCAATCCTGCGCCCTTGGATTTGATTCAGTCTCCACCAAATGTGCTTTACTAAAGCTAAAGAAGCAGCGGTCTGTTGGTTATCATGGTAGTGGGGAGAAAGAAAAAGAGAGAAAGAGTGAGGGATGGAGGGATGGCGTAACAGGGGAAGTGGTCTATAAATAAACAGATAAATGTACTGGAGAAAGTGTGTGTGTGTCATTTTGAATTAATGATGCCTGTGACTGAAGCACCTGGGGCTGATATCTGACCTCTGACCTCTGGGTCACAGTCCAGCTGTTTCATGGACTGAAAGTGCCAATCAGCACAGACCTAGAGGACTGCTGGCCAATATATATATTGTTCAAAAGTTTGAGGGTTGGTATGATTGTTTAACGTTTATTCTGCTCACCAAAGCTGCATTTATTTGATCAAAAATACATTAAAAACAACAAAATTGTGAAATATTATTACAATTTAAAACAACTGTTTTCTATTGTAATATATTGTAAAATGTAATTTATTCCTGTGGTCAAAGCTGAATTTTCAGCATCATTACTCCAGTCTTCAGTGTGACATGATCCTTCAGAAATCATTAAAATATGCTGATTTGCTGCTCAAGAAACACCTATTATTATTATACATGTTGAAAACAGTTGAGCTGCTTCGTATTTTTGCGGAAACCATGATACATTTGTTTCAGGATTCTTTAATGAATAAAAAGCTCAAAAGAACATGATTTATTTGTAATAGAAATCTCAACAGAAACATTTAAAATGTCTACTGCCACTTTTGATCAAATGAATGCAGTTTTATATATATATATATATATATATATATATATATATATATATATATATATATATATATATATATATATATATAATTGCAATAATTTTGAAGTATTAAAAAATTAAACCACAGTGTGACCCTAATGTGTCTTTTATTTAGTGCATTTAACTTAATCTAGTTTAATAAGTTAGTAAGTTATGTGCTTCATGTTGATGTGTTCTCTGTGATTTATCAGCTTTTGGGGAGTCATGGAGACTCAGGTGTGAGAAAGAGGAGGAGGAGACAAACTCAGGACTTCATGCGGCCTTACATCGCTGCCAAGCTGGAGAATCTTCCAGAAACCTTTGTGTTAGGAGACGAGAAAACCTACAACGGCTTCTATAACAAACCTCTACCTGGACAGCAGCAGTATCGCACATTTATACTGGCGGCACTGAAGGATCGGGACTCGGTGAGTCATACACACTAAGGATGGGAAGATTCCCCGATTCACTCGGTGCATCGGCAAAAAAAGTTAACGATGCGATGCATTGGTTTAAAAAGTGTGCATTGGATACAAGTTGGCATTCGTATCGCGATGCATCGTATTTAACATAGTTGCATCGGTAAAAACCGATTTATTTTTATATGATTACTAGTGGATGCGCTACACTTTTATTGTTTATAAAGTGACCAATAATCTGTAACCAATATTTTATATGTAGATTGATTTCTCCTCTTGAAACTGTTTCTCAAGCGCGTTCTCTCATCACCGCTGCGCGTGAATATGACGAATCACAACAACACTACGGAGACCCGAGGAAAAGTGGGGATTAAAGTCCAAAACCTGACTTGAAATAACCTAACAAATCAATCGGGGCTAAAGTGGTTATAAACGACAATGTAAGTTCACACAATCTAACTAATTTGTGCACACTTTTTCTTAAGCAGCCCTTAATGTCGATCATGGATCAAATCGATCCACCATGGCAAACAGCGAATATATTTGTGCTGTTTAATGCGTTTGAGACGTTTTGTTTTCCTCAGTGCATAACTAACGTCACGAGTATGTTTTTCATCTGTAAATGTTAGAAAGTCTTGCAAATATATCCATTTTGCTGTCAGGAGTGGGCTTACGCGAGTGGGCGAGTGCTGCTGAGCGCATGCGCGCTAAAATAGGAGTGCAATAATTCTGAGTCAAATATGCATTTTATGATAGCAGTAACTGTACAGGGACTATTGTAATGGGTAAATAAAATGTAAGCTTATACAGTCTTAATTACTAAGCTCAGATGAGTTCATGTGTGTTTCTTATAGCAGTTAAAATGTAGTTTTAATTTAGTGATTTTAACTTTTAGTTTAGTGATTGTTAATGCTTTAAAGAGTAGTAATGTTAGATTGTAATGTTCTAATGCTATCTGTTCTAACTATAAAAGGTACAGCTGTTATAAAACCAGAGAGAAAGGCTGCATGGCTATGATAGTATGTGAGAGAGTCAGTGGTAATATCATTGCATTCCTGTTGGTCAGTGTTAGAGGAGCTCAGCTTAGCCTGGCAGTTTGCCTGCGCTGAACCAGGTTAGCTTTCCAGCATAAGTAGCCACAGTGACTGAGGTTGATCTTTGTTAAATTTGCTTTATGGAACCAAATCATTTGACAATGAGTCAGACTAACTGAAATAAGCCTGGCCTATTTGGTACACTTGTTTTATGAAACAGGCCTCGAGGCGTTAGAAGTCAGAAGACACACGTTAATTTATGATTTGCTGTCAGTCTGAACCAAAGAAATAAAAGCGATCATATTTTTTTCCATTGCATCATATTGCATCAAATCGCATTGTGTTGAATCGAATCGAAATCGAATCGCACTGCATCGTAATAGGGGTGAATCATATCGCATCGCTAGCTGCCTCATATATATCTTCAATGTATCGTATCGTTGGCTATGCATCGAGATGCGTATTGCATCGGCCTCAGTTATGGAGATGCACATCCCTAATACACACGCACACATATACTAGTTTCTGAGTTTTATGGGTTCATTCCATAGACAAAATGGTTTGTACTGTACAAACTGTGTTTTCTATCCCCTTACCTAACCCTACCCTTAAACCTAACCTCCCTTATAAAACTTTCACAAAATTTCATTCTGTATGATTTATAAGCTGGTTTCCTCATGGGGACCTAAAAATGTCCCCGCAAGGACAAAATGTACTGGTATTACTATACTTGTGGGGACATTTGTCCCCATAAAGTAGGGAATAACAGGTACACACACACACAGATGTACATTACGCATGTGAGACCATATATAAATATAACTACAGTGGGTACGGAAAGTATTCAGACCCCCTTAAATTTTTCACTCTTTGTTATATTGCAGCCATTTGCTAAAATCATTTAAGTTCATTTTTTTTCCTCATTAATGTACACACAGCACCCCATATTGACAGAAAAACACAGAATTGTTGACATTTTTGCAGATTTATTAAAAAAGAAAAACTGAAATATCACATGGTCCTAAGTATTCAGACCCTTTGCTCAGTATTTAATAGAAGCACCCTTTTGATCTAATACAGCCATGAGTCTTTTTGGGAAAGATGCAACAAGTTTTTCACACCTGGATTTGGGGATCCTCTGCCATTCCTCCTTGCAGATCCTCTCCAGTTCTGTCAGGTTGGATGGTAAACGTTGGTGGACAGCCATTTTTAGGTCTCTCCAGAGATGCTCAATTGGGTTTAAGTCAGGGCTCTGGCTGGGCCATTCAAGAACAGTCACGGAGTTGTTGTGAAGCCACTCCTTCGTTATTTTAGCTGTGTGCTTAGGGTCATTGTCTTGTTGGAAGGTAAACCTTCGGCCCAGTCTGAGGTCCTGAGCACTCTGGATAATGTTTTCGTCCAGGATATCCCTGTACTTGGCCGCATTCATCTTTTCCTCGATTGCAACCAGTCGTCCTGTCCCTGCAGCTGAAAAACACCCCCACAGCATGATGCTGCCACCACCATGCTTCACTGTTGGGACTGTATTGGACAGGTGATGAGCAGTGCCTGGTTTTCTCCACACATACCGCTTAGAATTAAGGCCAAAAAGTTCTATCTTGGTCTCATCAGACCAGAGAATCTTATTTCTCACCATCTTGGAGTCCTTCATGCGGGCTTTCATGTGTCTTGCACTGAGGAGAGGCTTCTGTCGGGCCACTCTGCCATAAAGCCCCGACTGGTGGAGGGCTGCAGTGATGGTTGACTTTCTACAACTTTCTCCCATCTCCCGACTGCATCTCTGGAGCTCAGCCACAGTGATCTTTGGGTTCTTCTTTACCTCTCTCACCAAGGCTCTTCTCCCAGAAGGGAGAAGCTCTAGGAAGGGTTCTGGTCGTCCCAAACGTCTTCCATTTAAGGATTATGGAGGCCACTGTGCTCTTAGGAACCTTAAGTGCAGCAGAAATTTTTTTGTAACCTTAGCCAGATCTGTGCCTTGCCACAATTCTGTTTCTGAGCTCTTCAGGCAGTTCCTTTGACGTCATGATTCTCATTTGCTCTGACATGCACTGTGAGCTGTAAGGTCTTCTATAGACAGGTGTGTGGCTTTCCTAATCAAGTCCAATCAGTATAATCAAACACAGCTGGACTCAAATTAAGGTGTAGAACCATCTCAAGGATGATCAGAAGAAATGGACAGGACCATGTGTACTTAGGACCATGTGATATTTCAGTTTTTTCTTTTTTAATAAATCTGCAAAAATGTCAACAATTCTGTGTTTTTCTGTCAATATGGGGTGCTGTGTGTACATTAATGAGGGAAAAAAATGAACTTAAATGATTTTAGCAAATGGCTGCAATATAACAAAGAGTGAAAAATTTAAGGGGGTCTGAATACTTTCCGTACCCACTGTATATATAAACCTTTTTTTGATGTTTTTTTGTATAGCGCTTTTCACGATACAAATCGTTGCAAAGGAGCTTTACAGGAAATTAAGTTTCTACAATATTTATATATTGTAGAAACTTAATATATTTAATATATATATATATATATATATATATATATATATATATATATATATATATATATATATATATATTTGGCATCATCTGAGGTCCTCTGAGGGGTTGGCATCATCTCTTCTCAGGTGTTTGGTCATCTCAGATCATTTAAAGGGATCCCCGGGTATTAAGACATGTATAGCTTAATATAACGTAAATGATGTGTCTTATTTAAATATGTAGTAGAAAACCCATGAAAATGTATGTTATTTAAAAAAATCGACAGTTTTTGAACTATGGGGAGCGCCATTATTTTATGTGCACAGTACATTCTGCGTCAATGACGTCAAATGGTTGCACTCGGTGAGCTACTGACGCTTTTTACTGCAACACAACTCAGAATACACAACTCAGAAAATAAAATACTGATATGATACCACATTGTGTGGCTTTTGGTTGTAATTTTCAGTCGAAGGGCGACAAGAGAAGCAATGTAAGACTTCACTGCTTTCCTAATGATATGAAGAGGAGAAAAGAATGGGAAGATGCCTGTGGACGAATATAACTTCCTAAAGACCCGCTTCTTTTTTCTCTCCACTTTAGCCCTGATGCCTTTGAGTCTTTTAGTAGACCACAGCTACTGAAAGAGCTTACAAACGGCTGAGACAAGAAACGCTAGATGCCATCTGTTAGGATGTAAACATGCCGACGCTAATCATGACGCGTGGACGCTAGAGGAGTTTCTCAGTGCAGATTTCCCTCAAGATCCGGGCATTTACACTCCTTGTGGGGAAAAATCCATGGTACAGCATTTGGTTTAAACCTATACTTAAATCCATCGCCACCTGTAAGCTCTTTCAGTAGCTGTGGTCCTCATATTAGTATTTTCTTTTCCGACTTGTGTATTCCAAGTGGTAAAAATAGCAACAGGTAGCGCTAGTAACTCAACGAGTGCAACCATTTTACATCATCAGAATAATGGCGCCCCCCATAGTCCAAAATATATAAAACAATGTGATTTTTTAAAATAACATTAATCTTTAAAAGGTTTTCTACTACATGTTTCAGTAAGAGACATCATTTACGTTATATTAAGCAATACAAGTCTTAATACCCAGGAATAAGGGTTGGATCCAGACTGAAACTTGTGTAATTCCTAGTTACCATGAGATGTTAATCCTGTGGCAGAAACAGAGAAACAAATAGAGACATAATTAGCGTAGCTGCTGTTCCATCCAAGCAAAAATGATTTGTTCAACTTAAGCTAAAGAATAATGTGGGTTTGATCAGATATAACTGCAGTACAAGATTATGAGATGCATTATGTGAATGCTTGGCTAAAGAGATGTGTCTTTAATCTAGATTTAAACAGAGAGAGTGTGTCTGAACCCTGAACGTTATCAGGAAGGCTATTCCGGAGTTTGGGAGCCAAATGTGAAAAAGCTCTACCTCCTTTAGTTGACTTTGTTATCCTAGGAACTACCAAAAGTCCAGAGTTTTGCGGCCTTAGGGA
Organism: Spinibarbus caldwelli; assembly: GCA_039654775.1. NCBI lineage: Eukaryota > Metazoa > Chordata > Actinopteri > Cypriniformes > Cyprinidae > Spinibarbus > Spinibarbus caldwelli. Next base: position 2,852,556 of record CM077237.1, read on the forward strand.
GCGTGATGGATTGTAGCATGGTAGGAGACTAGTTAGGTACGCAGGAGCTAAACCATTAAGGGCCTTATAGGTAAGTAATAATATTTTGGAACTGATACGGAACTTGATAGGTAGCCAGTGCAGAGACTGTAAAATTGGGGTAATATGATCATATTTTCTTGATCTGGTAAGGACTCTAGCCACTGCACTGCACCTGTAGCTTGTTTATTGAAGATGCAGGACAACCAGCTAGCAGTGCATTACAATAGTCCAGTCTAGAGGTCATTAGGGCTGTAACTAACGATTATTTTTGATAATCGATTAGTTGGTCGATTATTTTTCCCGATTAATCAATTAATCGGATACAAAAAGCTACATTATATTCTTCTTTTATTTTATTGACAAAAACACTTCCACATTCTACCCAATGTTCTTCAAACAAACGTGCCAACTGAATGCTATGAAAACATACAGTGCTTAACAATTTATTAGACCACTGTCATAATAAAGAGAAAACACAAGTATTTTAGGAATCTGCCAAAGAATTGTTTATATCTAAAAACGTTATTGTCATTTATTGGGCAAATAACAAACTGAAACAACTACATTTTTATTCACATGAAAAAAATAGCCTCCTGCCTTTCATAACAGCATGCATTCTTGCTGGCATTGTTTAGCTACTTTTTGACTGTAATTGGGTATCTGAAAAAATCTTTCATAGATCTTTCATAGATCTAGATCTTCATTCTTTCATAGATAACAGAAATAATTATATTATAGCATTAGAAATAGCCCACTGTCACTAAAGAGCTTACGCATATTGGAGGACTAACCAATACAGATAGCTAAAAAATGATTTTAGTAAACACCAATACTGTTAGTTTAGAGCAGCAGTGGCACAAAGCTTACATTATTTGTTATAAACCTTAAATACATTTGTTTTAATAAATTTGTTAAGCACTGTATAGGCCTATAGTTTAAATCTCTTCATCAAAAATTAAGATAATAATAAAGATAATAAAGACTAATAAAAACACAAACTCAGTGTTAACCAAATTTTTGATCACAGTCACGTTTACTGTAAGTTCTTTATCCTGTAAAAGGCGGCTATGAAGCATCTGATATTTATATTCAGACAACTATGGTGGGTAAGTCGTGGCCTAATGGTTAGAGAGTTGGGCTTGTAACCTGAAGGTTGCCGGTTCGATTCTCACACCGGCAGGAATTGAAGGTGGGGATTGTGAATGAACAGCACTCTCTCTGCCTTCGATACCATGACTGAGGTGCCCTTGAGCAAGGCACCGAACCCCCAATTGCTCGTCAGGTTGACGTTGGACATGACGTCGGACAGACGTTGCATTTTGGTTGAAAATGAAAATCGGGTTGACGTCAAAATTTGATCTTTTTTTGCAAGAAGGAGCACAATTGAGCAGACACAACTTTTTCTAAAATTTTAGACATAACGGAAGATTTGAAATGGGTCTGTAATTTGCCAGTTCACTAGGATCTAGTTCTGGTTTCTAAATAAGAGGCTTAATAACCGTCAGCTTGAATGGATTTGGGACATGACCTAAAGATAACGATGAGTTAATAATATTGAGAAGTGGTTCTTCTGCTACAGGTAACAACTCTTTCAGTAATTTAGTGGGTACAGGATCTAATAGGCATGTTGTTGGTTTAGATGCAGTGATAAGTTTATTTAGCTCTTTCTGTCCTATAGGTGTAAAGCACAACCATAATTTATTTCATCTAGTTGTTTCACTTTAAATGGCTTCCCATAGAAAACCATTATAAGGAAAACACTGAACCGTTAAGTAGATTGCGTTCATATTCCGGCCTCATCTGCTTGACTATGTAAACTATGCATCGTTAACTATAGAGATTACTGAATTTGATCTTTCAGTATTATCGTTTTAAATATATTACGGCACTTTAAGTGTTTTTACAATGTTTTGTCGCACTGTTTATGATTGAAATATTGCCACGGGTGCTTAATATGGATTGCAAATGGCCAAAACTTGCATTTCGTTCAGAAATACCTTCGTTTTATTCTTTTGAGAGGTGATCTAAATATTTGCGGCTGGGAAACAGATGAAAAATTGACAGGCTTGTGCTGTGGTTCTATGGATATTTTGCCCTCCAAGTCTTCGAGCCGGTCACGTGACTGAAAGCTATGAATAATATCCGCTTGCGCTTGGAGCCGCTGAATCATGTAATGGCATAACAACAAAACACTAAAGCAGGGGAGGAGCAGTAATGTTTGAAAAGAGCGGTATATAAGCACACAGACATGTCTATTCTTTGTTGAATGTATTAAGCAATATATTAAATGTAGAGGAGAGAAAATTAACCTAAAGTATCGATCTAATCAGGCTAGTATCGATCCGATACCGATACCAACGTTGGTATCGATACTATCGATATTAGGATCGATCCGCCCACCCCTAATTTCAGTAGCTCACACAGCAGGAAGGAAACACATTTCAATACTTTCTCTCGTAGTTATATCGTCGGGTAATTACACTATATATAAAATGCGGGCATCAGGGAGCCGCTATTAATATGTGGGGCACTGAAACTGCTTTCAAATGCACGATCACTTTTTACTTTCGCTTTCGAGATTCACGATCGCACAAACTCTGTTTACTATGGAGCGGCAGTACTTACCACACATTTTACAAGATCAGATGCTTGTCAGTGGTGCTCAGGATCTGTAAATCATTCGCCATCATCCTCAGTCATCTCTCCTTACTCTGTTTATGTGGTAAGTGAAATCTTATGTACTGCAATGTAACAGGCTACCGCTAGCAAGGAGCTAACTATGTCCCTTTAGTGGCTAGCGTTATTTTATTAGAACGCGTTATTTGCTTTCTGTGCCTTTCTGAATACAGACACCAATCCATCCCTGCACTTCACATCCCCTGCACGGCCTGGAACATAACATTTATTTCCATGATCTGCCATTTTCGCTGTTGTCCTCGCTTGTTTCTTCACAATACCTGCAAAACTTCTGATGGTTCTAGAACATGGGCAGGTATATGCAAATGTTGGGGACGTAACTATTAGTTATCCCGACTGTTACGTCACAGTCGGTGTTATGTTCTGATTCGCTTATTTTTCAGTGGTCTTTTTTTATTCACGAGATTTACATAAGAAGGAGGAAACAATGGTGTTTGAGGCTCACTGTATGTCATTTCCATGTACAGAACTCTTATTATTCAACTATGCCAAGGTAAATACAGTTTTCCATTCTATGGCACCTTTAAGAATGTTTAGATATTCGTACTGTCCCCAATCATTTTTTGCATCTCAATGATTCTAAAACACCGATCTGACCAACTGTATATTCAATCTGATTTATGTTTTCAAATCTTAAATTAAAATCTTAAAATAGAAAGAATGAAAGGAGAGGATCAGAGAAGAGAAACGAGGAGAGGATGAGAAGGTCTTGTGAAAGGACAGTCTGCGGTGGGCTTGTAAACAGACTAGTGAGTGTGAAATTGGATGAAAGAGGTCGACGGCAAAACTACCGCAGCACTTAAAGAAAAACAGATTAGAGGAGGAGGAAATGAAAGAAAGAAGGAGAAAGAGACATCACATGAAGGACTGCGGCAGATCAGCAGAGAGTGTGACGGCAGAGGAGAGAGAGATGCTATCATTAATGCTGGAGAGACCTGAGCGTTACAGATGAAGAGATGGAGAAGAGGTGAAGGAGAAATCAAAACACATGAATATGCATCAGTAAATAGTGGCTGGAGTCAGTCAGAGATGCATTACTCATGCTGTGGGATGTGCTTCCGTCTGAGGTAGTGCTGATTAAATTGATCACTGTGAAAGTTTCCCACTGACAGATTCCCACAGCGCTTTTAGACGCTCTCTCACTCCACTCAGAGTTTCTCTCTGAATCTTGATTATTTAACCACAGAAGACTGCTATTTAAATATGAAGTCTGTATGTTCTGCATGTCTCTGTGACCGAGCACCGTTCTGTCTACTGCACATACTGAAACACATGTGACGCTCTGGTGTGACATGAACACATGAACTTCATCTCCAGAGCTCCTCCGAGAGTCACTTCACCAGCATTTCATCATTTCATTTGAGAAACACTTGTCAAATACAAACAGAATCTTAAAGGTCTTCACAACAAGCCACCAAAATAAAATAAATATGTCAATATAAACATACTTTACAAAGTATTAGTAGGAAGAGTAGTAGTAGTAACATCAATGGATCATATTAAAACATTATTTTAGGAAAATCATACAATCAAAATATGTTTTCATCCTTGTTTTAATTAATACAGTAAACATTTAGAAAAATGCAAAGTTTCGGTTTTTGGTTTGTAGATCATTTTCAAAGTTGAATAAAGTGTTAAAGTTTTATGAAATCTTTTGAGTACTACAGATTTAATTATAAATTTGTATTAAATCTTAAACCTAGAATAAAGAAAAAATGAAAACAGAAATTGGGGGGGTTGGAAATAAAATAAAAATAAATTTTGTTCTCATAGGTTAAAATGTTATTTATTTTTAACTTAAATTTATTATTGGATTGCTACATAAAAAGATTTTTGAATTCGATTGATTAGATATGATTTTTGCCAATTAATTTTTAAATAAATCGGTAAAACAGAATCCAGAAAAGAGAAATTTGAGAAACTACTCTGCAATTTGGATAAAATAGTACAGATTTCATAGGGCCCTACAGATCCCACTGTTCCTCCATGAGCGTTATGGACGTGTCTGAAACAGAAGAGAACTGTCTTGCTGCCCATTGAGTCAATGACATAGAGGCCATTCACAAAGAATATGCTTCTGCTTTGAAAAACACAGCACTCAGGTGGTGGAACTGGGAAAAACACAAGGTCTCGATATAGTTTTTTTAAAAGCTGAACTTATTTTAACTTGAGCGCTATGTTTTTATAACAGCATGTCATGGGAGAGATGCAATGGTCAAACACATCCATCTAGTGTGTTTACATAGAAAAACAATGGAAAAGTAGCACAGTGGAATGGACGAATGCATTCTGTGTGAACCAGCCACTAAAAGACTTTTTTAAATATGAGGGGTTGCAAAGGTGCTGCCAGGAGGTTTTCTACTGTCTCAAGGGGAAAAAAACCTGTTTAGTCTGGAAAGAGTTGGTGGACATGCATTTAAGATGATTTACAGCCTGAAAATTGATCCATTTAGTTTTATGATGTGCCATGCACATTAGCACACTCACCCGTCCCTCTGAGCAAACAACTTCATCAAGATTACAGTGCAATGAGTGCTCATCCAGTCATCACAGCTTTTTAATTCCTTATATAATTGCAAGAAAGATGAACTTGGAGTCATGAAGTGTTTTCTTTTTGCATAAATGCTGAGGAACGAACAGAAAGCAGCCAATAAGGACAAACAGAACACATAGAAACCCTCATGTATAATAAAACATAGTGAAATTAGACATAAAATGAGACAATGTTTGGACAGGAGAAAAAAGAGATCAATTGAATTTCTCAGCTGTTCCTCCTCTTACATTAAATAGGATAATCTCATGGAAAATCTCACAAATGCATCTGGGAGTTTCAGAAGAGATCTCAACAATGTCTCAATCTGTGCTCAAATTTGTCTGTAGCTTAAAAATATTGATCCACATTTCATTTCATAGCTCTACATTTATACTGTATGTCAACTATAGACTCATTTGCATCTGATTTTATGTATTAAAAAAGTCTCCTGAGTGATGCAAGAGCAACAAAAAAAAAATCCCTTTGGTTTTTCCTCACAGATGTGTCAAATTAGATATGGAATACCTGTATGTTTTCTAATCTGTGTATATATTGAGATAAAACTCACCTGGTTCATCTCAGCTTGTGAATGTATTTTAAGGGACAGTTTTTAAAAATGAAAACTCTCCCTCATGCACTGCAAAAACACGTTTTAGTACTTATTTTCTGGGAAGTCAAAATTAAGTATGTTCATGCTAAAAACAAGAAAAACTCTTGGCTGTGGGGTCCAAAAATAAAAGTTAATTCGAAGGGAAAATATGATTGTTTTTCTTAGCCCACTGGCAGATATTTTTTTATTGATTTAAGCATAAAATCACTTCATTTTGACTTTTTTTTAAACAAGACTTAATACTTTAAATCATTTTCTGTTTTGTGTATCTTGATTTAAGTAAGTTTAGATATTTCTACTGGAAAATGATAAAAATACAAAGTAGGAAAGCGTGTTTTTCCAGACCTATAAGACTTTCTTTCCTCTGCAGAACATGAAAGAAGGTATTTTGAGAAATGTCTATATATAAAGGATGAGACGGTGTTCATTTCTGGGTGAACTGTCGGTTTAAGCGCTGAGACTCTTCCGAGACTCTGTGTTTGTGCTGCGCTGCTGTAAATGAGCTCTGGGCAGCGATGGTTTCTGTGGTTCCTGGTGTCGCTTCCGGAGGGAATGCAGAAGGTGTAGCACTGATGGGATTTGGTAGATGATGCGTATCCTCCGCTTCTCAGCGGGATGGAAGAGGTTACCCCGCCCCGCTGTGCTGTCTGAAAGGTGTTACTAAGACGATTAGTTGCCAGCGTTTGTGGAAGGAGCCTGACTTCTGTGCTACTTTGAAGATGTGAAGGCTTTCCTCCTGCACTGCTCAAACACCCATCAATAGATTTCAGTTTGCATGTGATCATTGAACGTCACTGAACATCACATTGAGGCTGACAGTGGCAGTGTTGACACGTATATTGGCTGTCTCATGAAAAACATATTTTTACCTACAAAGTTCAGCCTTTAACATTTATCAACATCTATTGTAGCTTTTTTTTGCTTGATCTCTGTCACATTCTCGAACACATCCTATAAAGCCTGTATGATGGATTACAATAATGTTTATAGTGTCATTTTAAGTATTCACTTATAGTTTTATAGACATACTGTATATAATTATATAGACACATGTAATTTATATTCATTTGTCCACATGTATGAATTTCTTTACAAAACTATTATTAATTTAAAATTTTTTACTTTTCTATTTTTTTTTTTTTTAGTCATGCATGCATACTTAAATAGATGAGTTTTGACCAGATGATAAGCTGGAATATAAACAAAGAGAAGTGTTTTCATTTATTTATTACTGGGTCCCCAAACAGGGATTTGTGAGCTGTTGAAAACCTAACAATTAATTAAATCATAAAATGTAAATTTGGAAGAAAAAAAAGAGTAAATATTTACTTAAATATACTAATAAACACTTACTAAAAAAGATAAACATTAAAAAATAAACATATTTTAACTAAATTACTGAAATATTAAATTAAAAATAAATATTTGAGGTCAAAATGTTGGCATAAAAAATAAAAAGTTTGAGAATGACTAATTTATTTATCTAAACAAAGAGTTTGAAAGTTTAAGAGACAATTAAATCTTAAATGTTAAATAAATAACATTTACTTAAAAATACTTATAAAACACTTACTAAAATTAAAAATAAATATTTCAGGTCAAAGGTAACTGACTGACAAAAAAAAAAAAAAAAAAGTTTGAATATATTTTATTGCTGCATAATTCCCTTACTTCTATTTGTATTATGTTATAGTTTTGATGACTTTAATGTGGAAATATGCAAAGTAGTCATAATAAAGAATATGTATGAATATCTTTTGATCTTTTGAGTAATTCTCGTCCTTTCTCCATCCTCTCTTCCTTTCGGTTTCTTAAGATGTTCACGGTGAGCCCTTACTCTGATCCCATGATGGTGAAGCTCCACAGTGGGATGTCCCGTCACGTTGAGGACCCAGAGATGCTGTGGGTGATGGGACCAGTGCTGGCTGTCGTCCTCATCATCATCATCGTCATCGCCATCCTGCTCTTCAAGAGGTACTATTACTTTACTGAAAAATACAATCAGTCATTCAGCGATGAGATCGTACGTATTGCATTCTGCTTAAGTGACCATATTTTCTTTTTCGCCGTGTGTAGCAAACTAGAGTTTACTGCACTTCCTCTTGTCAGGTATAAATAGCCGGTCTCTCTCAGAGACATTGCTGACTCAATGTAAGAGCAGAAAATCAAAAAGTCAGAAATCTTATTTCAGTATGACAGTCAGCGATTTAACAGTTTCTTTTTTTTTTTCTTAGAACACTCATTTTCCTGAACACTTTCACAGAACTTTAATGATCAAATAACGGTAATATATTTTTTGAACTAGACTGCAGAAATGATATTTGATAACACACCTACCAAATATCTGATCTCCTCAAATTACGTCCAAGTCACAGATAAAATGTGCCCCTCTTCTCAATTATGACCAAATCCATTCGGCCTTACTGAAGAGTGCAGGAGAATCAAATGCCTAGAGTTCAAGTTAGATGTCTATTGAGTGAAAACAAAAACTCATTTTGCAAATGTCAGCTCGAATCGGAGCTCATTAGTAACAATGGCATTTCCACATTTCTGACAAATTCGCCCTACACACAGCGTCTGTGCAGTTTTCTTCCTGTGACATTTTCTCTTTTCTCTCCTCTGCTTCTCCGTCTCTTTCTGTGGGATGCAGCAAACAGGAGAGGTGGGTATCGAGCGGCTCTCTTTGATCCGATAATAAACGCTTGTTTGTGTTTGGTGTTTAATGAGAGGCAATTGAAGAGTTTAATTGAGCTCAGATTAGTGCTGCTGCTCTCCAACACGTACTAACACACAGGAAATATTAGTAACACTTTACAGTAAGGTCTTATTAGTTAACATTATTAACGCGTTAATAACTAACAAAGAGCAAGATGTTTATTTATTAATCGTTGTTAATGTTAGTTAATAAAAATGCAACTATTCATTGTTAGTTCATGTTAGCGCAAGTGCATTAAATACTATTAACAGATGCAACTTTTATTTTTATGTAGTATATAGTGTATTAGTAAATATTGAAATTAACATTAAATAAATGGTTTAGAATGTTAGTTCATGTTAACTAATTCTAATGTTAAACCAAATGAACCTTATTGTAAAGTGTTACAGAAATATCTTACATATTTACACATCCACCTGATCTCTATGTGTTTGTATACTCATGTTTGATGTCATTTCCTGTCTGCACAGGAAGCGCTCCTCTCCCTCAGCTAAAGATGAGCACTCAGCTGGAGTTAAAGATCACTTACTGGCCCACTCCTCTGACCCAGTGGAAATGAGGAGGCTCAACTACCAAACACAAGGTATGTCATGATGGACAATTTCCATGGATTTCTGTTGTTTTAATACCAAAATAATGAGTTGCAAACAGCTCATCACATTTATAACACACACAGAACTGTGTTGGAAACCACTGTGGCTTTCCTTGGCTATTGGGGGCCATTCTTGAAAACTTGAGCTGCTCACTCGAAATTCACTATTTAAAAAAAAAAAAAAAAACCTGACAGTGTATTACAGAATGGCAAATTGGTGGCTGCATATTTTACAGCTTATAACCATATATTAGACATATTAAAATGTGCTTTGTACCTAATAATATACTGTAACCAGTAGATTTTAATAATAATGCAGGAATAGAAATACATGATGAATCAGAGTGGCCTGTCCATAAAATATGGCTAATACTAGGTTATTATAGTTAACTAAAGCTAAAACCATTCAAATTTTTTATTAACTTTAACTGAAATTCAAAAAATAAATAAATAAATAAATAAATAAATAAACTTAACATTTTACTTTAACTACTTGCCAAAGCAACATTTCTCATGTTTTAGGTTAACTTGATGTACTAAAATAACTAAATAGAAATAAAATTAATAAACTATATAGACATTTTAAAAAATAAATAAATAAACAGTAAATAATAAAAAATTCAAAAACTCAACAAATTAACTAAAACTTTAACTAAATAAAAGAAATAATTATTCAAATTATAATAGTATCTAAATGATAGTAAAATAGTAGTAGTAAATAGTAAAACATTGGATGGTCCACAGAGTCATACATACAAGGACAAAACACCATCAGGGTAACACATGGGACACTAAAATAATGTAATAAACATTCAGTAAATATCAGAAAATGTAATACAAAACAACCTAATGTACATTACTTATAACAAAAATATATATATAAAAAAACAAACAAACAATTTAAATAAAATACAGTCATGTTCTGTGTCATGCAGGGAATGTCCTATTATTATTTTCCACTGAAATTTGTATGGTTTGTTTTTATTTGCAAAAAAACACATTTTGTTACTGTGTTTTATAGTAAAATTACATATAATGCAAGTTAAACCATTTTTCATCGGATATGGTTAGATAACTTAGGTGTTTACTTTAGCATTTTTCACAGTCTTTTTCAGTATAAAATACAAACATTTACATTTTACAGTGTAGAGGTTCATGTTAGTTTCTAGGGTAAAAAAAGATTGGGTAAAATAGTCCATTTTAAGGTTTTGAACTATTTTATTCATACTTTTCTGTACTGACTCTACTATCATTAGCATTTCTTTTCCCCTGCACATCATCATAGAATATGCATTGTGAGATCCTTAAAGGACGCATGCTGTATTGCCTCGAGGTCTGAAGCATCATGACTCTGCACACCTTTTGTAATGGTGCTTCTGTGATACCTTAAAATGCTCACTAGGTTTTGCAACAGAGTGTCTTTAGAAAAGCGAATCAGTTTGGGGTTGTTTGGATGTAGACCTCAGAAAGAGAGACAGAACAGCTCACTGGATTTATGGACGTCAGATTCAGCTAGAGCTTCGGTGTGAAGACAAAACATTATTCACAGAGCCGGGCTGTCAGGTGAAGGACACACTGAGGAGCAGAACCTGCCAGCTAATCTCAAACAACACACATACACACACACAGCGGCATCACATCGTATTGCTTCATTCAGTTCAGACTGAGCTTTGAACTTGATGGATAGAATTAAACAGGATGATTCACTGGAGAAAATCTTTCTCATTCTCGCTCCTTTCAAACCATATTTTGCACTTCTCCCTCTGTCTCTTTCTATTTTTCTCTCTTTTCTCTCTCTCTCTCTTTCTCTCTCTCTCTCTCAGGGGAAATTTCTGAATGCTCAGACATTTTGCTGACTTCAATAAGAATCTGCTTTTGCTTCAGTTGCAAAGTGACTCATGTTCTTATGTCAGATTGTTGGGCTGCAAGCGCACGCTCGACTGATGCGCAATCTTTCTCACGGCGAAACTGGGAGAAATATTCATGTCAACTTCCCTGCCATGGAAATTGATTTTCCTTGCTCGTGAATCTTCAAATGAGGAACCAGACTACCAGTGTTGTTGTTGCTTGTCTTCTTGCGATTGTTCAGAATTTGTGTTTCAAAAAGCTTTAGGACAATTTGAAAATGTAAAAATGGCTTACCTCACAGATAAAGGGTGTTTGTTTTGTAGATGCATGTTTGACATTACAGGCATACTGTGTTTAAAGATGTGCAAACTGTATTCCAGTGCCTCGTTCATACTTTGGGCCGTGTCATAAGAATAATGTGATACACAAGGTGCAATTTAAACATCCTGTAATGTTTTGACATGCTGAAATCCAAACAGTCCTTGATTTCTGGACCGAGAGCTTTCATGTGAACTAAAGGAAGACAAAGTGCCTTTCAGACATTAGGTTGCAATGCTTTGATTCATTCTTTGGAAGGTTGATATAGAAATTGACCTGATTTACACTACTGTTCAAGAGTTTAGGGTCAGTATGTTGTTTTAAAGAAATTAATACTTTTATTCAGCAAGAATGCATTAAATTGATCAAAAGTGACAGTAAATGCATTTATAATGTTGCAAAAGATTGTTTTCAATAAGTGCTGTTCTGTTGAACTTTCTATTTATCAAAGAATCTTGAAAATAACGTATCACGGTTTCCACAAAAAACATCGATAATAATCAGAAATGTTTCTTGAGCAGCAAATCAGCATATTAGAATGATTTCTGAAGGATTATGTGACACTGAAGACTGGAGTAAGGATACTGAAAATTCAGTTTTGATCACAGGAATAAATTCCTTTTTAAAATATATTCAAATTCAAAACAGTTATATTGAATTGTAAAAATATTTTATAATATTACTGTTTTTACTGTACTTTTGATCAAATAAATGCAGCGTAGATGAGTAATTTCTTTCAGAAACATTAAAAATCTTACCAGTACCAATTTTTGGAACTGTTGTGTATTTGCTTAATAAATAACTCTGATCATATTATTAATTAAATTTTATTTAAACATAGCAAGTGCAACTGAGACTGCCAATACATCCACAGACATGCTGCTGTGAGCATGTAAGAAATACTGCTACTGCACATAAAACATATAAAATAACCCCCATATATAATATACCTGAAATTATTTGTAGCAGATCTACACAGGTGGAGCTGGGGAAGTTGGAGGGTTTGTGAAGCATGCTGCAACTGCTACAGCAAGCACTAGCCAAGTATTTGAATGTTGAGCAGCAAGCTCATTGGCTGCTGATGTGAAAAGAAACCAATCAGTTGCGCCATGTGAATAATGATGTAGTTATATCAGATTGAGTTAGAAAGTCTCAAGGTTACATATGTAACCCTACTTCCCCAAGGGAACGAGACACTGCGTCGAACGCTTTGGGAATGCCTTCAGCGAGACCATGCTTTGAAACGTGTGTAATCAAACCAATGAATGGACGCGATGTCACGGATGGGGTGACACGTGACCAGGAAGCTATAAAAGCACATGAGGTGGATTCACCGGCAGCTTCTGGAGAATGAGGGAAGCGCTAACAGGGATGCCGGAAGTATGGCAGGAGATGCAGTGTCTCGTTCCCTTGGGGAGCCTTGAGAAGTTCCCCTTCAGGAACTCGAGCTGCGTCGAACGCTTTGGGAACGAGATGCCCACGCCACTAGACTTTCAAGTCCCTGCGTAATGTGTATGAACTTCAGCACAGCTACAGCAAAAGGACGGAAGAACCAGGAGCGGTACGAATGTCAAGGACGTAGAACCTGACAAAGGTGAGCGGCGTAGATCAGCCTGCAGCGTTACATATATCCTGCATAGCCACACCCGACAGGAAGGCCTTAGAGGCCGCCACACTTCGGGTGGAGTGAGCCTAAGGGTGAGGGAAATCTTCCATGGAGAGCCGTCGAGAAGGGAAATCAGGTCCGAGAACCATAATCGGCCCGGCCAGAACGGGGCTACTAGTAGTAGACGGACCCTGTCCCGGCGCACTCTCTCCAGAACTCCTGGGAGCAGAGCAATCGGGGGAAAGGCGTACAGACGAAGCCTCGGCCAAGTCTATACCATGGCATCCAGCCCCAGTGGAGCTGGATGAGTCAGAGAGTACCAGAGGGGACATTGCAATGTCTCTTGAGTCGCAAAGAAGTCCACTTGAGCCTTGCCAAAAACTCTCCAAATTTGCTCCACCACCTTGGCGTGAAGCATCCATTCCCCAGGCCTCAGCCCCTGTCTTGACAGGATGTCTGCTCCCATATTGAGGTGCCCAGGAATATGCACTGCTCTCAGCGAGAGGAGTTTGTCCTGGGACCACACAAGGATCTCGTGCGCCAGCTTATACAAGGGGCACGAACGCAGACCTCCCTGGTGGTTGATATAAGAGACCACAGATGTGTTGTCGGTGTGCACCAACACATGGCGATCTCTCAGGTCTGAGAGAAAGAACTTCAGTGCTCGAAATACGGCCAGCATCTCCAGGCAGTTGATGTGCCACATGAGATGGCGGCCTCTCCACAGATCGCGGGCAGGGTGGCCACTCATGACCGGACCCCAACCGGTGAGGGACGCATCTGTCGTTAGTGTTACGCAATGACAAGGAACTCCCAACACTGGCCTCTGTGACAAAAACCAAGGTTTCCTCCACATGCCTAAGGCACGAAAGCATCGCTGCGTGACCTTGATCATGCAAAGCGGATTTCCCCTTGGAGAAAACCCCTTGATCTTGAGCCACCACTGTAGGGGTCTCATGTGCAGCAGGCCAAAAGGTATCACATTGGACGCAGCTGCCATCAGACCCAGCAGTCTCTGAAACTGCTTTACAGTGAGTGACCGGCCTTCTTGCGACTGCAGTGAGGATCGACTCGATCCGAGCAGGACACAACTGTGCCTGCATCGTGGTCGAATCCCACACCATGCCCAGATAAGTGGTCCTCTGTAATGGAGAAAGCACACTTTTCTTTGCGTTTAGTCTTAACCCCAACTCTCTCATATGGGCGAGAACGACATCTCGATGTAGAACCACCGTCTGCTCTGATTGAGCTAGAATCAACCAATCGTCTTTATAATTTTGTATGCGGATACCCTGGAGTCGCAGTGGAGCCAGAGAGGCATCCACACACTTCGTGAAAGTTCGGGGTGAGAGTGCAGTCTGCAGGACCCATTTTGAGATATTTGGCAGAAGCTTCCATGCTGCCAGAAAATCTACTAAGGGAATCAGTCTCTCGAGACTGACCTCCGGTGTAATAGGAGACCTCCTCAGAGGTAGCGAGCCCCCCAGAGCCGCTACGTATCTGGGCGGACACTGGGTGCACCCGCTGGAGACTGCTGTGCCCTGAAGCACCAGTGGTGGCAGGGTTAACAGCTCGGTCTCCTGAGGGCACTGGGGAGAGACGGGCACCGTATAATGAGGTGTACACCGCTCTCCCCCAGCGGGGGCTACCCTCAGAAGCCCTGGGACACAAACATCAGGGCTTCTTTGTCGAAGACTTCTTAGCCAGAAGGACGGTCCTCAGATCGACCTTCGGTTTCGAAGTCTTCGATTGTGAGCGCCGCTCTTTTCGCGAACCCCGTTCACGTGGGGGCGTGCGAGTCGCAACGCTCACTTTCTGCGCCTCTCTGTATAAGGAGCGGGCACACGGTTGGGGGTGCTCCCGTCCAGCGGCCCCCTGAGCTAGAGAGCGGCGAGGAACAGGCCAGAAAGCGCAAGCGGGGCGTCGTGGAGGAAGACCATGTCTTTCTCTTTTATATCTGACAGGGTCAACCAGAGATGCCTCTCCGCGGCCACTAGGGCTGCCATAGACCGCCCGATTGCTTTGGCGGTCTCCTTTGTGGCGCGTAGAGACAAATCAGCAGTTCTTCTAAGTTCTTGAATATCGTCAGATTCTACTTCCTTGCCCTCATCCAGCTCTTTCAGCAGATCTGCTTGGTAAGCTTGCAACACTGCCATCGTATGTAAGCAAGCACCAGCCTGACCTGCTGCCATGTACCCTTTGCCCACCAGCGCTGATGTAGTACGAAGCGGCTTGGTGGGCAGCGCCGGGATTTAAGAGACGATGCCACAGTGGGAGACAGATAGCTCACGAGTGTCTGTTCAACCCAGGGCATTGCTCTATAACCACGCTCATTTAATCCCGAGACGTTACTATAATCAACGAGAGAGGGACTAAAGAGGCGGGCCGAATATGGTCTTCCCCACGATCTCGAAACCTCAGAATGGAGATCAGGGAAAAATGGTAAGCCCCGGTGTGGAGGGAGCAGCTTAGACCTCAAAAAACGCTCATCTAACTTGCTCTTTGACGGTTCAGCCTGCTTCTCGGCGGGCCATTCAAGATGTAACTTGGCCACAGCGCGAGTTATAAACTCCACAAGCTCCTCATACTGTGCAAACTGGGGTGGATCATCGGCGCTCTCGCCATCGCCCTCCTCGATGGACGACAGTTTGAGCGCCGCGCGCTCTCTGTGGGCTGAAGAAACCGCTCCATCAGAGCATGCTTCCGAGCCCTGGGAGGTGGCGCTGGATCCCGCGGCAAAGGAAGGAGAAAGGGACTCGCCCATCTCCATTCCCTCCACGAGATCCACCTGCGAACCCCAGGACCGCAATCACCGCATATTGAGAGATATGCAACTCTTCCCTAGTCACGTCAGAGTGTCCGTCTAAACAACCTTGAGGAGAATTGTCCTCTCTACCTTCTGTTAAAGCCACCGAGGGATAATTGCTTGATGTCCTACAAACAACAGCCTAAACTGCTGTTTACTTTTATCATACCCCGTGTCAGACTTAGACTTAGCCTTTGGCATGGCTTTATCTTTTCTCACAGTGACAGACAATGGTAAATAGGACATACATACACAGAGCGCTTCACTGAATGACAGAAGCTGCCGGTGTGTCCACCTCATGTGCTTTTATAGCTTCCTGGTCACGTGTCACCCCGTCCGTGATATCGCGTCCATTCATTGGTTTGATTACACACGTTTCAGAGCATGGTCTCGCTGAAGGCGTTCCCAAATTGTTCGACGCAGCTCGAGTTCCTGAAGGGGAACCTATTGAGTTTCATGACAGAACTTTGTATTTGCACTGAATATTTTGTGTCACCCAGAAATATATGATGTAAAATAAGTTAAATATGTTGGGGAAGCGGTTTCATGTTGTCTTCTGCTCCTCATGGGTGTTTCTCTGGCTCTTTCTGCACATACTCTGCCTCTTTTCCTCTTCTTCTCTCTTCTGTAAGTGACATATATCACAGTCCCTCCTCATCTTCTTTCTGCAGGTTCCAGTGCCTTCAGCTGCCTCAGCACTTCAAGTTAGTTTCTCTCTTGCATTCCTGTGTGAACTTTCACTACCTCCATCTCTGTGCTCCTCCTCCCTGTCCATCAAGACCAAAGCCACGCCCCCTTCACCACTTTGGCTGCTCTGAGTTAAAGCTTCACCATCTCTCACGTCCTTTCCACAGGCTGTCCGTCTCAAACACGTCAGTTGAGCAGATGTGGGATGGGAAGGAAAACAATCTGTGTTTTTTAACGTGTGCTCAGGTTGTAGTCCTTCTGTGTAATATGCCGGTGTCATTTACATGCCATTTTGATTGTACAGGACAACTCACGCCACTTTGCTATTGACCCGGAAGCGGTTCATATATCAGCCAAAGAGCATGTCCGTTCACCGCTTACATCACTGCCGCTAGTCTTAGCACATAGCATGGTGCTAAAAGCTTTGCGCCTTCTACTTCTTTTATGCTTTGGGTTGTTTTCATGTGTGCCCATCTTCCAAAAGCCTAAAAACTGTGTGAACCAAAAGTGCGTTTGTTCCTCACAGTTCAGCCAACCAAAACCAAACAGGCTAATAGAAATCTCTGCTATCGGTTCATCCTCTCTTTCTCCCTGCAGGAATGCAGGAACACCCTCCAGTTTCTGTCTGTGCTTTGGCTGACCACATCGAGCGGCTGAAAGCCAACGACGGCCTACGCTTCTCACAGGAATATGAGGTAACTGTTCCCTAGTCACGTCAGAGTGTCCGTCTAAACAACCTTGAGGAGAATTGTCCTCTCTACCTTCTGTTAAAGCCACCGAGGGATAATTGCTTGATGTCCTACAAACATCAGCAATTTACATAAAAATGTCCGCTAAGATAAATCAGGACAATGAGGGGAGGAGAGCACATCCATAATGGATTACTTGTGCAGCTGGAAAACACTTGTGCTTGTTCTGGCCTACATCTGCGTGTGGAACATGTAAATTGTAGGACAGGACACTGAAGATAAGAGTGAAGAAGTTTCCTTTAACAGTGAGGAGTCAGTGGATTTATTATGGCTGTACATTTAAAGCAGATCAGTTATAAATAGAGCTCCAAAATGCAGTTCTGGAGAAGCACATTAATCTAATTGTGCTAATCATATCACTAAGCGTTCAAAAGTTTGGTTTCAGTAAGAAATTAATACTTTTATTTGGCAAGAATGCATTAAATTGATCAAAAGTAACAGTAAAGATATTTGTAATGTTACAAAAGATTTCTATTTCAAATAAATGCTGTTCTTTAGAACCTTTTTGTTCATCAAAGTATCATTTAAAAATGTATCACGGTTTCCACAAAATATGAAGCAGCACAACTGTTTTCAACAATGATAATAATCAGAAATGTTTCAGATTAGAATGATTTCTGAAGGATCATGTGGCATTGAAGACTGGAGTAATGATGCTGAAAATTCAGCTTTAATCACAGGAATTAATTACATTTTAGCATATATTCAAAAAGAAAACTGTTATTATGAATAGTAATAATATTTCACAATATTACAGTTTTTACTGTATTTCCGATCAAAAAGATGCAGCCTTGGTGAGCAGAAGAGACTTCTTTCAAAAACATTAACAAATCTTTACCCAAACTTTTGAACATAGTGTATATTAACAGTCTCTCCTCCACTTTAACTCCATCATTATTTCTGTAAGTGCTTTGGTCTGAGAAATGAAAGTGAGTTGAGTTCTTCCATTGCTAGTTTGGCCAGATGTTTGATTTTTGGGTTCACTTTTTAAAATCTCCCCTCTGAACAGCATGTAAAGCTACCAACCACAGTTTTTATGTTTTACATGCTAGTTAAGGGTAGATCTATCCAAAATACCTGAAACCACAAAAACAGACCAACTTTATCTGTAATTATCACTGAAACACTGAAGAAACTGACAATTATCTGAAAAAATCCAGTGATTAGTTCTTTTGTCAGAAGAGCTTATTGCATTAAAATATGACTTTTGGTGGACTGATGTACCCTAGCTTCTGCAAGAGGTTGCATAAAGCCAGCCAAACATATAGAAAGTGCTAATTTTGAGCCTGATTTTGATATTTTTTGTGTGCAAAGAAAACTGCTTGTGGGCGACTGTCTGATGCTGTGTCTACTCCATCACAGACAAACAGCTAAATGTGTTCACCTTACAATCTTAGAAAGATTATATGAATGTGAACTCTTCAGCATCTCCTGTTCAGCAAGTGCTGCTCTACATTCCTCAAATGTGCTTCAATGACACTAAGAATTTGTGCATCTTCATAATACTACAACTTACACATGGATTTACAGATAGTCCTCTCTCTCTCTCTCTCTCTCTCTCTCTCTCTCTCTCTCTCTCTCTCTCTCACACACACACACACACACACACACACACACACACACACACGGTCACATCAGCATCTCAGGTAGTACCCAGATCGCCAGAGCTTGAAATTAAAGCTGGGAAACGACTCTATTAGGAGTGTAGTGAGTGTGAGAGTCACCTGCTTTATTAGACGGCAAATCCTGCAGTGTGTGTGTGTGTGTGTGTGTGCGTGTGTGTGTGTTTGGGGAAGGGGCGGGACTCTGCTGCCTGCTTGAGTTGTTATTGTACATTGAGCAGCTCTTCTGAGTACTTAAACAATCAAGACCTTAATATAGACATCAAATACTGAGGGAGCAACAGTGATCTAATCAAACGCCAAATGGCTCACATTAAACTGCAATACAAAAGAAGCAAACAGGATAAACAGATAAAGACAGGCTTATAGGAAGGGAATTGTGTACAAAGATGGAGAGAAAGTAATATACCTGTAGGTAAATAATAAGATAGAGATAGATCAGTGTGAGCCTGACATTTGTGAGAATGTCCTCACTGAGTACAGCATGCATTTTATTTGATATACACTACCATTCAAAAGGTTTTTTAAAGAAATTAATCTTCTATTCAGCAAGAACACATTAAATTGTTAAAAAATAAGGACATTTATAATGTTAAAAAAGATTCCTATTTCAGGTAAATGCTGTTCTTTTGAACTTTCTATTTATGAATAAATACGAAGCAGCACAACTGATTTCAACATTGATAATAATCAGAAATGTTTCTTGAGCACAGTGGCGGCGTTTCACAAAACCATAGGGTATTAATATTAATATTAATATAATATATTAATATTAATTGATATATTAATTGATATATTAATTAATATATCAATTAATATTAATATATTAATTGATATATTAATTAATATATCAATTTATTTGATATATTAATTAATATATCAAATAAATTAAATAATTAAACACTGCGTTGTCAGAGTTGGTATTGTGGTTTTATCAGACGCTTGTATTTAACATGCACTGGGGTGAAAAAAAGTTTAAAAAATTCAATAATTAAACAACTGTGTCGTTAGCGTTGGTATTGTATCAAACACTTGCATTTAACATTATATGAAAATCAAGCTCAAATGGAGTTAACTGTTTTTGACCACTGAATGAGGGAGATGGATTGTTTTGTCTGTCATTAGAACGGCTGTAACTGTTATCTGAGGCAGCAAGTGCATTATATGCTTTCATCAGCTTTACAGGTTATATAACGTTGATTGTAGCTATATGGTCGCTTAGTTTTCTTGTTTAATACACTATGCCAAAATCTCAAATGAAGCGCTTATGCACAGGATATTTAAAACGTACTATATAAATTGGCTAGACAGCAAATAACCTAATTCTTCTCCGCTCTTCAAACACACAAAAACATTAGCCTTTACAGACATAGTGTTTGAGTAAAGAAAACGCTGTACTATTCAAACATCAATTATTTATTTACCCTTTCATTACAAAAAAGCAGAGATCTGTCTCCTCCAGGCTGTGCGCGGCGCGTCAATCTGAATGGAGGCGGGTGAAGTTAGGAGGTTTCGCTGAGCGCTTGATGATCCAATGGTATTACGAAGTTTTACTGACAAGCTCTTTTTAATGCTTATCATTGGTGAACTATTTTTAAAACCCTCTGATTTAAAATAATAATAGCGAACTATAATAGGCTCAAGTTTGGATAATTTTTCACAGCACCTTACTGGGCTAGGGTATGGCAACTGCCATACTCTGCCATACGGAAACGCCACCCCTGCTTGAGCAGCAGATCAGCATATTAGAATGATTTCTGAACAATCATGTGACACTGAAGTCTGGAGTAATGATGCTGAAAATTCAGCTTTCCATCACAGGAATGAATTACATTTTACTATATATTCACATAGAAAACGTATATTTTACATTGTAATAATTTTTCACAATTTTAGTGTTTTTACTGTATTTTTAAACAAATAAATGCAGCTTGGGTGAGCAGAAGAGACTTCTTTCAAAAACAAAGAAATATTTGAATTGTGTATATGGAAAACATTTATTTAAATAATATAATTTAAGTGTATTTGATGTAAGTGTAAGCTTTATTTAAATTATACTGACCATGATTGGCTCATATTGGTATAAAAATGCTGAATTACATTTTTAATGTTAAAATTTGCTTTCAAACATTACCTGCGGCCATACTTAAACTGTACTCAGTACAACAGGGTTTTTTATATATATATAAATAAAACAGAGGGAGCTACCAGATGAGGAAAAAAGTCCGGCAGACCTTCAGTCGAGCTCACTGAATCTTGTTGGTACATTCATATTAACTTTGTAAATGTATTTCACTTCAAGAGACATTTAAAAAAAATACTCTGCTATTTTTATCCTTGTTTTATAATGGAGAGCAACCACAGATCAGGGCAGAGCTAACAGCACACGAGGTTAACACATCCTCAGATCATACATGCTGTATGCCTGCATTAAAACCTGTGATGTTTCAGTGTGAGAACAGGAGACCACTGAATAAGACGTGTTCCTTCTCAACACCGCTGTTTGACATGAATAGCCACCCATACAGCAGTCTGTAACAGTGCGAACGAGACGAGAGACGTGCGGATCCATATGCAAGTTTTTATTAATAGACATGGTCAAAACAGAGGCAGGGTTGAACAAATGGCAAACAGGTATATTGAGGACAAGACAGATGAGTACTCAAGTAAACAGGCTTGGTCTTCGATCAGTGAACAATATCCAGAGGGCTTGACAAGAGGAGTAATCCAGGTACACGAGTAATGGTCCAAGCAGGGGCAAACAGAGTCCAAACAACAAGACAAGAGAGATATAAATCCAAGGCAGGCTATAAACTTTAGGGCAGGCAGAGAACAGACAAGAAACGAGATACACAGGCTAGGATCAGAACACGAATGACTCCGGTAATAACCAGGAAAAACTAGACTAGGACTAAGAAAACACGGAAAGGCTCCGAATCGCAGCTATCACTAGAAGAGCGATAAACGCAGAACAATACTCGGCGATCAGAACGAGGAAGTCCGAGGCTTATGTAGAGTGTGTGATTGTGTGATGGGTCTCAGGTGTGAGCGTGTGATTAGTGAAATGGCTGCTGGGAAATGTAGTCCGGAGTGACCTGTAACAGTCTGCGTAGTGTGAGAGTCAATGTAACGGAAGAGTGACCTCTGGTGGCAAGCAGATGTAAGTCCATGGACCAGATTCATGACACAGGCAGAGTCAAGAGAAAAGACTTCACTACATAGTGTGTCAGAGAGACACTATTAAATGCTATTAAAATTAATATTTTATTGCTCAGATGTTGCTCTTTCATTCCTCAGGAGACTTAATATACTGTAGGTCAGAGCTATGTTATATTCACACCACAAACCCATTGGTCTGAAGTACTGCTCCTCATGTATAACTATCACATATGGATAAGAAAAAACTGATTGTGGACAGGGGCGTCGCTGGTGTGGGGAAAAAGGTGACAGAGTGCATAGGGCCCAGAGGTCTGGGGGGCCCGTGATCGCCTACTGGCCATCGGGAGCATCGGGACATTCCATTCAAGTAGTGGGCCGATCACCGAAACGAAGGAGACCTCCCCGATATTAGGCGCTGTTTTTAAATTACAGCGTATGCGAAACTGAATTTCAAATACTCTAAAAGCGCGAAGCAGCACTGCCTGATGCATCCGCCAGCCGCGCGTCAAAACAGAGCGGGATCAGTCACCACACAGCGCTGAAGAATGTGCGCCGCGCTTCTGACACGATTTACAAGTGATAAACAGCACGAGTTGCTTGATCCATTCAGATGTGACACAGAATTGTTATACAGTCGTG
Source organism: Spinibarbus caldwelli (assembly GCA_039654775.1). Lineage (NCBI taxonomy): Eukaryota > Metazoa > Chordata > Actinopteri > Cypriniformes > Cyprinidae > Spinibarbus > Spinibarbus caldwelli. Next base: position 2,875,159 of record CM077237.1, read on the forward strand.
TGATATGTGAACATTAAATGTTCTGTAGTGATGTTGTACGACAATGAGGTATATTGGAAAACGCTAATAGGCTTGTCAATTCAGCACCATAGTAATTTAACTTGAAGTTATTAACACTGTACAAATAGCCTATGAGTTGGCAGGAATGTATTTATTATAAATGTTACTGTTATTACATATTGGGGAATAGGCTATTTTAATTTCATAGAAGCTGTTTTGTAGTTTCTTCATTTTTTTTTTTTTTGTGAGGACCATGGTTTTACTTCGACCACCATCCTACTAATACTAGTCAGTTAAACTCTGGATACTTCTTTCTTTTTAGATGTTTAGTTCTAATGAATTTTAATTGAAGTAAAATGTTAATTCAATAAGGGCCTGATTAAAGATAAATATCAGTCTTATATAAATTAGGTGCTTATTTACAAATAATAAAGTTCTTAAAGGGAGATTCACCAAAAAATGAATATTGTCGTCATTTTACTCAACATCATGTCGTTCCAAACCTGTATGAATTTCTTTCTTCTGTGGAACATAATTTGAGAAATTCAAGAATTTTTTTGTCCATACAGTAGAAATCAAGGGTAACCAAAATGGTTTGGTAACATTCTACAAAATCTTTTCAACAGAAGAAAGTCATTTGGAACGACATGAGGGTGAGGAAATTATGACAATTTATTAGCAGTAACTTTCCAGCAGTCTAGCTCAAAATCAACGCTTTTCTGTCAAGTGCTTTTCTATGTGACAAAAATGCATTATTAAATTTGTTGCATTTGTCGTTAATTCAGTAATATCTGTCGTTTCTGTCCTATTTTATTTATTCATTTATTTTCTCCAATTGAAGGCCCTATGACCCATTACCCCAAATGTTATTTAACATTTTACGATCGCAACTCATAACCCCACCCCCCAAACATGAGGGGGGCCCATAGCAAATTCAGTGCACAGGGCCCAGAATTCCTAGCGACGGCCCTGATTGTGGATGCAGAGAAACATTAATATAATATGACAAATCCAACAGTGCCATCTGGAGAGATGTCATGCAAGTCATGAAAAAAGAAGTTGTGTGTTTTATCTATAGTGTGAACAAACTGACAGATCTCGTCACACACTCTCCTGATTAGCTGTTATTGTGTTGAATTTTGGCCTCCAAATTTCCAGATTGCTTGTTCTGAATAGTATTTTCAGGTTAGCACACAATGTTAAGATATGAAACATAGAAAGTGCCATAAGACTTGTGTGTGTTTATTTGAAATGCATTGATGCAGCCTTTGTCAGCGATCTATACAATCTTCATCACAAACACATAATCATACATAACCACAAACAAATGCACAAAATCAGATAAAAATGCACTGTGCTGTTAGACAGATTAAGCTGACAAACAGTCATCTACAATATGGCAGATGCTTCATGATTTATATTTATTCATAGGTGATTCTTCATAATCCATCTGTTAGTAGACAGAAAATCAGCCTCTGGTTGCTCTTCATTTCATATACATCTAGAAGAATGTCTCATTGATTTAGAATTAGAATGAACTGTACATGTCACCGTCCACCATCTTTAAGAGCATTCTTATCTCGCATTCAAAAGATTGGGCTCATTAAAGGGATAGTTCACCCAAAAATGAAAATTCTATCATTAATTACTTACCCTCATGTCGTTCCTAACCCGCAAGACCTCCATTCATCTTCAGAATACAAATTAAGATATTTTTGATGAATTCTGAGAGCTCTCTGACCCTCCCATAGACAGCAATGTAATTACCACGATCAAGGTCTAGAAACGTAGCAAGGACATCGGTAAAATAATCCATGTGACATCAGGGGTTCAACCGTAATTTTACGAAGCTACGAGATTACTTTTTGTGCGCAAAGAAAAACAAAAACAAATGACTTTATTCAACAATTTGTCTCCTCCGCGTCACCCTTCCGCCATTTTGGAGAGTATCACATACGTAAACATCGTATGCTGTTCTGTGTCAGCTGCACCATGTGGATACGTTTTCTACATTGTTTATACTTTGATCTGAGCGAAAACAACGTATCCGCGTATCCAATTAAATTGTTGAATAAAGTGGGGTTTTTTTTCTTTGTATTCTCATAGCTTCATAAAACCGAGGTTGAATCCCTGATGTCACATGGATTACTTTACCAATGTCCTTGCTACGTTTCTAGACCTTGATCGTGGTAATTACATTGCTGTCTATGGGAGGGTTAGAGAGCTCTCAAAATTCATCAAAAATATCTTAATTTGTGTTCCGAAGACGAACGGAGGTCTTACGGGTTTGGAACGACATGAGGGTAATCAATGACAGAATTTTCATTTTTGGGTGAACTATCCCTTTAAGACTTATTCAGCAAGGATGCATTAAACTGATCAAAAGTGACATTAAAGACATTTATAATGTTATAAAAAGAGTTCTGTTTCAAATCAATGCTGTTTTTTCGAAATTTCTATTCATCAAATAATCATGAAAAAAATGTGCACACAAATATGAGGTAGATTTCAACATTGATAATAATCAGAAATATTTCTTGAGCAGCAAATAAGCATATTAGAATGATTTCTGAAGGATCATGTGACACTGAAGATCGGAGTAATGATGCTGAAAATTCAGCTTTGATCACAGGAATAAATTACAATTTAACATATATTCAAATAGAAAACAGTTATTTAAAATTGTAATAATATTTCACACTATTGCTGTTTTTACTGTATTTTTGGTCAAATAAATGCAGCCTTGGCAAGCATAAGATTTATATCGACCCCAAAGTATCTTACTGACCTCAAACCTTTGAATGGTGTTTAATGTTTCATATAGTTGATATGTTTTGTTGATTATAACTTAAGATCTGCTGGTGGTTCTGCTAGAAACACAGAGTCTCAGAGCTGCAGTAATGTGATGCAGGGAGACTAGAGAGCCGACGTGTAAACCTCACGCTCTGACCCGTTATCTCATCGCTTTGGTAACAGCAGGGCTGGATTAGGCAGGTCTCTAAAGCGCTGGGGTGATTCCGGTTGCCGTGATCATGGGCAGGTCAAGGTAGAGATTCGCAGTGTGGAGCGTCTGCTAGATTTTGCAGCCTCAGTTCCTGCTGTGTCATCTTATTATGAATGATTCATTGGTGCATATTATTCCATGACTTTGTAAACTTTCATCAAAATGGAATGAAACTTGCTCCACCTCTGAAATGACTTCCGTTTTTAGCTGATGTCACCAAACCCTCTTATTTTTAAACCCCTTTCCTCTAGTCACCTGTCATATGAGCTTCCAGTCAGTTCCCTCATTAAGTTTATACTGTTTCCCTATATTTTGTCTTATTGAATATCCTGTTTCGCTCTGAAATAAATCACATTACAGTAAAATAGGTTTTCATGAGCAGACATGTCGTCATTTTGCTCAACCAATGGCATAGGATTGGTGGCAGGGCTAAATAATAGCCAAATAATGGCAGATGAGGGAATATTTAGGAAACCTGATGAAAAAGTTTTTATTTTTGCAAATCTGCAGAAGATTTGAATGGTTTGATATAAAACCATCTGTTTCTCATGTGATATTTAGTATTCGCACTGGATCATTTCAAAGGTTAAATGTGTCTCTTGTCTTCCTTTTTTCTGTCAGTGATACTGGTCAAGCATTCTAACAAACTTTCTCATGTTTTGTCTTTCTGTTCTGCAGTCTGTTGACCCTGGCCAGCAGTTCACCTGGGAAAACTCTAACCTGGAGGTCAACAAGCCCAAGAACCGCTATGCAAATGTCATCGCTTACGATCACTCCAGAGTCGTGCTGACCCCCATTGATGGTGAGTCAAATAACACACATATTTATAGTAGTTTGAGGTCGGTAAGATTTTTTTAGTGCTTTTTTGAGTCTCTTCTGCTCACCAAAGCTGCTTTTATTTCAAAATCACTGTTTTCTATGTGAATAGATTTAAAAATATGATTTATTCCTGTGATGCAAAGCTGAATTTTCAGTATCATTACTCCAGTCTTCAGTGCCACATGATCCTTCAGAAATGTGTGTGAAATGAGTGTGTGTAGCTGTCAAAATGAAGAGCCATTCAGCAATGACCAGTTCTGCACAGAATCTGCACCTACTGAATTCTGTGAAAGGCCGTTAACTCTAAATCATGCATGTTTATTAAATATTTTGGATAATTTTAAGGTACATTCAATGCTGTTTAATGTATTAACTCGAAAATAAATAATAAAAGTGTGCAGATTCCACGTGGGCTTACCAAGGCCATCAGTACAATGAGCGCTCAGTTCTCAGCCATTCGTTGTGTGTTAACACTGCACTGCTGAACCACAGGTGTACCGGGCAGCGACTACATCAATGGTAACTACATTGACGGCTACCGCAAACAGAACGCCTACATCGCCACTCAGGGTCCTCTGCCCGAGACGTTCAGTGACTTCTGGAGGATGGTGTGGGAGCAGAGGACCAGCACTATCATCATGATGACCAGACTGGAGGAGAAGAGCAGGGTGAGATTTCACTTCTCGTATTCTTGCCCCAGAGAGAGAGAGAGAAAGGGGTTTGTGATGACGATGAGAGATGCAGATGGCATGGAAATCATCTGTCAGGAGAGTGTTTTGGGCTTTATATGGAGCTAAATAAACATTCTAGAGGAACAGTTCAAAATAGGAATTTATAAAGACTATTAATCACAATAAAGATCACAGTAAATGATGAGAGAGATTTCATTTTCATTTTTCACTCTTTCCCTTTAGTATTTCAGATAATATCCCAACGCCTCACGGACACATGCAAACACGTGCCCTGCCTGTAAATTACATAGGAAAGAAAATGACCATAAGTGTCCTCATAAGAGTGTTGAACAGGAAGTGATGTGTGTGCATGTGTGTTTGTGAGAGAGGGAGGCGTCACATGTTCCCTCACCTGCCGTGTGACCAGATGGTCATTCTCTTTTTCCTCCACATGGTCAATCTCAATATACATGAATGTGATTCAATGCAAGCTTTCTAATGGAATTATCTACCTCACGATTCACAATTATATTATAATTTTCTGTATAATATCCATTGATGAGAGTATAGATAGATAGATAGATAGATAGATAGATATTTTTTATTTTAACTTTTTAATAATGTATTAGCAAATGTTGGAATCAACATTAACTAAGATTATTAAATGTTTTAGAAGTACTTTTCATTGTTAGATTATGTTTACAAATGTAGTTAACTAATATTAACAAATGAAACCTTACTGTAAAGTACAAAAAAATATTATTATTATCATACTTTTTTAATATGGTGGCCAATATTATAGGTCAGTATTATACAAATGTAACATTTATTTATTTATTTATTTATTTATTTATTTATGTGCAAAGTTTCAGTCTATAATATGTGCTTAAAGTTATTAAAATGTTTTAATATACAATAGAAAAAATGGTAATATACTGTAGAAAAATATACTGAAATATACTGTAGAAAAGAGAATATACTGACTGAATTGGACAGAATAAGCCTTGATCTGCATTAATATCAAGATAATCAAACAGTATGGAGAAAATGAATTTGTATGTCAAGAAGCCTCTTGCTGTGCTCTATTGTCACAATATAGAAATATATTGTGCATCGTGAGAAGAAACAGGATGATATTCGTTCCACCGTAGGAAATGCCTTTATTTCCTACTCAAATTCAAATAAAAGGTTTGAAGAAGGGGACATCAGGAACATCCTCAATAGGGAAAATGAAAAATTACATTTTGACCAAAAAAAAAATAATAATAATTTTAAAGATGCAAAAATAAAAAATAAAAATATTCTGGGAGTTGGGTTAGTCAGCCGTATTTATTAATTAGCTTGAATAAGTGCACAGATTGTACCTGTTCTTTGTCGAGGAAGGACAGCAGTGTTTACGGAAGCCCAGATGGGTCACGCTAATGCATCTCAACCCCAGACCTGCCGGCCATTACTCACACAGCCCTCTGTGCTCAGTGTGTGTGTGTGTGAGTGTTCACAGTATGTGACCCATGTGTGTTATCAGAGCCGGAGGTTCAGCCACACTTCTGGCCGGTCTGTGGTGCGTGATGCCCCCATCTGCCCGAGACCCACAGGCCTGCTTCAGCTTCAGCTGGCCTCCTCTCACCTGTCTCCTGTGCTCTTATGGTCCCTGATGTGTGATGTTTATGTGTGTCTGTGATTGCAGGTGAAGTGTGATCAGTACTGGCCGAGCCGTGGAACAGAGACATACGGCATGATTCAAGTGTCCATGCTGGATACAGTGGAATTAGCCACCTACAGCGTCAGGACCTTCGCTCTCTATAAGGTCTGTGTGTGGGGGTTTATAGATGATGTAACTGACATTTATTTTTTGATTTTTCATTTGTTTTTGATTGTACCTGCATTGAGAAATTATTTGATTTAAATTGTGTTCTGTTTAAAAATATTATGTAATGAGAACCTTATACACAAAACAACCTGAAAAGAAGTTTTAGATGTTCATTTTGATTTATGTTTGACATTTTTTTAAACAGTCAGATATGCTGCATTCACACAAATGACCAAAGCTTCTGCTCATTAATGCTGAAAATGTCTTTCTGTGATGTTGAGATGTTGCACAGCAGAACTGAATAAATGAGAATGGAAAAAGTTCCACAAAAACATCCAAATTTAATTAACAGTTGGAGACAAAACTGCCTGTTGGTAACTTACCGTCTGCTAGGATACTAGTTAACAACATTTTAAAATATTTTTTTAATTAGAAAATGATTTTATAATGATTTTATATAGGCTTTTATAGTAGATTAAATAATGACTGTACATTATATTTAAATTGTTGTATTTTACATTATATTTAACTTACATAGTTTTTGTTATTTAAATAGGTAATTTAATACACAATTTAAATAAGTTTGTCTTTTATTTTCTGTCCTTCCAAATGATGCAAGTAAAATGAATGGATGAATGAATGAATGAAGGCTTATTTTGAGAACATAGAATGAAACAGGTTTTTTTGTTTGTTTGTTTTTGTTTGTTTGTTTGTTTTTTTAGACTAATACAGTACTGTAAATGTTTACATGGGTCATTTTATACACTTTTGTTGCATTTTTCCCATATAAGTCCACCTACACTGTCAGTCAAGGGTTCCTGGACTAAAAAACTATTTTAATTTAGTTTTTCATGACCAGTTTTGCATCCTTCTGCAGACCCTTACAATCCCTAGTGAAAAATAAATATACTAAAATGTATTTGAAATACATTCATTTCATTCTAAGTATACTACAAATGCATTTACATATTTATATACTTAATAAAAATACCCTGCAATTGTTCTTTTGGTATACTAAACTGGTATACTTAAAGTCTGCGAAACTGGAACTCATTTTGTGCTTAATGCAATTGTGCAGAAGTAATGCTGAAGTACAAATAAAGATATACTGAAGTATATTTGATTGTGCTAGAGTGGAACTATCGCAAGTATACTTCAGGTGCACTTTAAATATCTTACATTTAAAGACTGATATTATTCAAAGATCATACAGTCCTCATCAATAGTGACATTAAAATACATTTTAGGTTTAATATTAAGAAATGTGCATTGTGCAGAAGTACTCCAAACAAAGTATATTTATAATTTTTATATCAGTAAGTCTCAAGCAATATGTCAGTAAATATGTTAATATATACTTAATATGAAATAAATGTTCATAGTTCATAGTTCATCAGAACAGGCCAGATGAGTAATAAATAGGTCAAAAAGTTGCAAATTTGTAAGTTAACAAGCCCATAGATGTCACAACTATAATGATTTCTGATTCATTTGTTTTTGCAGTTTAGTTCGTGGTTAGATTTTGGAGGGAGATTAACATTATAATTCTATATATGTAATTAATCATAATATGTATTATAAATAATAATTATAATTTTAAAAATATATGCTTTTATTTAAAAACACCAAGAAAAATCTTTTTTTTCAATCATATTTCTCTTTGAATGTGTTGTAACAGAATGGGTCCAGTGAGAAACGGGAAGTTCGGCAGTTTCAGTTCATGGCCTGGCCGGATCATGGCGTTCCCGAATACCCCACGCCAATTTTAGCCTTTCTACGCAGGGTCAAGGCCTGCAACCCACCTGACGCTGGACCCATGGTGGTACACTGCAGGTAGAGCATGATCTCCGCTCACTTATCTATTAGTATGCACATGTGTCTCTGAATTCACTCTACATCTAAGACTTCCCCTGTGTTTTCCATGGCAGCGCTGGCGTGGGTCGGACAGGCTGTTTTATCGTAATAGAGGCCATGCTGGAGCGGATGAAGCACGAGAAGTCAGTGGATATCTACGGTCATGTGACCTGCATGCGCGCTCAGAGGAACTACATGGTGCAGACAGAAGATCAGTATATCTTCATCCACGAGGCCCTGCTGGAGGCCGCCACCTGCGGGAACACAGAGGTCCCTGCGAGGAGCCTGTACACGCACATCCAGAAACTCACGCAGGTATCGCCCGGGGACACCGTCACCGCCATGGAACTGGAGTTTAAGGTCAGAAAACACACACAGACATCATCCTAACCTGCCACGACACAACAGGGTTCCTGTGTCAGTTTTTCTCTTCTCTCTGAAAGCAAAACACAACATGAAGGCACAAAATCACAGCCGATCAGAATGTGTTTGATGTTTAGTGTACAGCTCTATGGAACCAAATGACAAAGCAATGCCTTTTTTCTTGTTAAAACGTCTGATTAACATGCAGAAGATGTTTATCTTGTCTGGTTTTCGGAGTTGGGAACAGGGTTATTATTGATAACTTAAACTGTTTTGTTAATTGAAAAACAGCTGGAATAAACTAAAATATAAATATTAGATGATAACTTAAACTAAATTATAAATGTTTCATAAATGTTAATTATTACAACTGAAATAAATTTAAGCTGAAGCAAATAATTACTAGATATTAGAACCAGCATTGGTCATTAATCAATGAAATATAAGGAATGCTTCAAGTTAAGCTCAAGTTAAGTAAACATAATGTTGATTATTAAGTTAACTGGCAATAAATAAAAAACAAAAACTGAACCGAAACTAAAACTGAATGAATGAATGAATGAATGCACATAACAGAATTACTAAAAATGAAACTAAAATAAAAATAAATGGTAAATAAATATAATAGTAAATAAATATTACTAAAATAACACAGATTGGGAATCAAGAACAAGTGTTCATTCAAAAAACATTTCTGATGTTGTTAGCAGAACTGGAATAATTATGTAGAATCTGAATCTGAATTATTAGCCCTTACGATTCCCATCTATAATGGTTAAGCTCCATTTCATCTTTTTTTTTTTTTTTTCAGTAATATTACACTGGAACAACAACGAGAAAAACTGCTGTAGAAAGAGAAAAGACATTCACATTGAAATTTTTAGCAGAAACATTCTTACCAAAGCAAAAGTGCACTTTTAACTGCTTAAACAGTAAGTTTGGTGCTGATGGAGAAGCTGACAGGCCGTATCTGTGACTGTGGTGAGAGTTATAGCTGCTGCATGCATGAAAACACTCCTTTAACATACAACAGCTGTCCTCAGAGATGCTCCACAGCCTGAATGATGAGGCTCAGAGCCGCTTTACGTGCAGGATCATAATAGATCCGTCGAGGATGTAATCAGGTTTTAATGCTTGATGTTGTTTCACCAGCAGAAGAGAATCATGTGATTCTGAAGAGCCAGTGCAGTCAGAGCTGTGTGGAAACACATTTGGGTTTCCCTGCACAACATGAAAGATTTTAATGGGCTGTTTTTCCCATGATGCATCTTGGTGACATGCTGAGATTCAAAGAGCATGTATCATTTGAAGTTCGAGAACAAAGCCACTCAAAACACCTCATTCTCCACCAAAGAAAGATGTCAAATGTTGACAATGGAAAAAATGCTTTGGAGTTTCATTGTGGTAGTCAACATTATGCCACGAATACTGAACTTGAGCTTAACTTTTGAACTCAGAGCATTCCTTATATTTCATTAAGTAATGACCAATGCTGAATGTAATATCTATAATGGATTATAATACAGTATAATGATACCAAATCTTTTCTTTTAATAAAAAATCTACATATTTTATGGAATATTTATTCAAAACTCACAAAAAGAAATTGAAAAGGACAGTATCCTTAAGTCTAACTGGCTAAAATACTGTTTAAAAGTTTAGAGTCTGTAAGATGTTTTCATGATTTTGAAAGAAGCATCCTGTGTTTATTTGATCAAAAATACAGTAAAAACAGTAATATTGTGAAATATTATTACAATTTAAAATAACTATTTTCTATGTGAATATATTGTCAAATAAAATTTATTCCTGTGATGCAAAGCTCAATTTTCAGCATCATTACTTCAGTCTTCAGTGTCACACAATCCTTCAAAAATCATTCTAATATGCTGATTTGCTGCTCATTTCCTATTATTATCAATGTTGAAACAGTTGTGCTGCTTCATATTTTTGTGGAAACCATGATACTTTTTTCCAGACTCTTTGATTAATAGAAAGTTCAAAGAACAGCATTTATTTGAAATAGAAATCTTTTGTAAAATTATAAAAGTTTTTACTGACACTGACATTTTTTTGACTATTTCACAATTTCAGAGCAATATGCATGTGTTTTGTGTCTTCTCTCACTGCAGAAACTGGCCAACTCTAAAGCACACACCTCTAGATTCATCAGCGCTAGTCTGCCGTGCAACAAATTCAAGAATCGACTGGTCAACATCATGCCCTTCGAGTCCAGCCGTGTGTGTCTGCAGCCAATCAGAGGCGTGGAGGGGTCCGACTACATTAACGCCAGCTTCATCGACGGATACAGGTATGTGAATCAAGGTTCAGTAAATTCCACTTCTTGTCATTTCAATTCAACATCCTGTGGTGCGGCTAACTTAATTCAGACTCACTCGTGAATTGAAAGGGAGCCGGATCTTAAATTCAGAATTTTGCCTGAAGTCATAAACAGAGATCTGAGAACCAATTGAGACCAACTGTGAATCAGGCTCTGGAGAAATCGGATGAAAGACGGCATGCTCTTCTGAAGAGGTGCTGCTGCCACGAACGGCAGAGAGTCTCTCCGTCACTGTCCCCCGTCTCTTTGACTCCTGCTGGATGTGACAGCTCAGAGTCATGGCCTGTCTCGGAAGTCTGCGTCTGCGTGTCTACTGCCTTTGTGCTGCTAGTTGTCAGGACAAATTGTTCTTATTGGCAGGACTGTCCATAACTGGAGCGCTATCATCACTGGGGAATCGGCGCAGCCCTGCGGCCACAAGCTGACAGGTGATGCACACAGTTCGGCGCACAAATAAAAGGATTGCCCGTCATGAGGAGTCCGGTCTCCATGAAGAACTCAATCCATCACAGACGCACACAGATAAACGTTCAGACTGCAGTGGGTTTGAGTCAAGCCCACCGCTCCGACACAGAGCTAAGAGATAATTCCACCAATAACATTCCCAGCATTGATATTTTTCCAAAAAGTATTGTATGTTAGCCATACATATTAGTATTGTAATTTTACTATTGTTCTGTAAATTAAAATATAATAATAATAATTAATAATTAGTAAAAACAAATTATTGGTTTAATTAGTATTGTAATTTTACTATTGTTCTGTAAAATAATAATAAATACTTGTTTTTTTATTTTACAATACAATATTAATACTCAATAATAGTAAAATTTCTTTATTGGTTTAATTTTTATTATTTAAATAATAATAAAATTTACATTATTATTATTATTATTATTATTATATAATTAATAATAATTATTATTTCTATTATTTTGTATTAAAATTTAGTTAATTTTTTAAATAATAATAATAATAATAATAAATACCTGTTTTTATTCTATTTTTATAATTTAAATAATAATAAAATAAAAATTATTTTTATATATATATATTTTTTTATAATAATATCATTATTATAAAAACATAATTTATTTTCACATTATTTTTTAGCTGACCACATGCCTGGTTCTAATCCTCATGTTATTATAAAACCCATTTGGCTTTTTCCTTATTTTTTTGGAACACAAAATGAGAAGTTTAGCAGAATGATGACGCTGCTAATTACACAGTTCAGCACTCATTATACAAGCATGACCTCAAAATGCTGCGTCTGACCAATCAGAATTAAGTATTTCAGAGTGTGTAGTATTCATTTAGTATTCATGCTAAACACATTCTTATTTTGTAAGCAATTACTTTTCATATCACTTCTTTATGCAGTACAGTCTGTTCAATGGATTGTGCATTGAAAATACTTCAAGAGTTTCCTGTGAATGAAAAACTGGAAAAATGGATATTAAAATTGCATTACCTAAGACAGTATCTATGCCGTCTGCTGTGACTATAGTCTCTGAGATTCATTGATTCAGTGCAACTTTCTGCCACAGTGAACATTAACTGCAAATATCAGTGCTTCATATGGATAGTCCTTTACTAACATCCTGAATCAAGCACTTCCTTTGCTGCTGAGGGGTCATGTGAGGCGGAGTTGTGTCAAGAATCTGGGCTCATTATTGGCCCTTAATCAAATTAATGGCCAATCAAGGAGCTCCCACTGCATCTGTCGCCGTACTGAAGTGTAAACAGCGTAATTGGCAGTAATCGTGTTTGTAATGAAGGACAGAGGGAGAAGGCTTTCACATGCTTTTAGCTTGATGAGCTTTCAGCGTGTGCGTGTGTGTGTGTGTGTGTGTGTGTGTGTGTGTGTACATCAGGCTTCCCTTCAGCATATGTTGGATGAATGCGGTCTTCTCCCAGCATGCCCTGCGTGAAGATTCACTCATTCAGTGACCAAGTGAGCTGAAGTCAGTGAGAGTCACTGATCATTGACAATGTGGGCGTGTCCAAGGAAGCTACATTTTATGCAAATGAGTAGTGATGTAGCACACTGTAGTCCAAGACATTGGACATTAATTTAGGATTTCAATATAAGATATATTCACAACATTATCACCCCACAGCAATATCATAAAAAAAAATAGATTAAAAGTTCAGTTTTGATGTTGACTTGAGAAAGACTTGCCAAAAATTTGAAGGTTTTAAGGTCATGCAGTTTATCAGACAGACAGACAGACAGATAGATCGATCGATCGATAGATAGATAAAATGACATTTTAATACCACCATATGTCCAGTTACAGCCCACCAATGATGTTAGCAATTCAGCATAACCAGCAGTACAGTCACTCAGTGTCCTGCGCTGATAAAATCACTGTAAGAGATTAATGAGGCTGCTAAAGTCAGATTAGACATTTCCTGCACTTGTTCAACCACCTCAAAGATGCATTTGCTCAGTTTATCTCAAAAAGCCCTTCAGCAGAGACATGGGGATCTCACAGCAGGACACCAGCACGAGCGTGACACAGTTAGAATGATCTAGAGCTCTGCTACACAGTCACGTCTCTCTGTCTCATCTTTCTCACCCATCTCACACGCTCTCACTCGTTCTCTGTTCTCTCTCTCTCTCTCTCACTGCAGCTTTATCTCCCCGTCTGTCTGTCTTGTGCATTTATGATCGCAGTGACGGAGCAGCAGCGGCTCCTGCTGTTAGATTAGAGGAATCACTCCTCACTCAATCTACCTACGTCACTCCCGGAGAGAGCTGTTCATTAGCATTCTGTGTTGATTCTTGTGTTTTTAAACTGTATCTTCATGTGTTGTTCCTGCAGGCAGCAGAAGGCATATATCGCCACACAAGGTCCTCTCTCTGAAACCACAGAGGACTTCTGGAGGATGCTTTGGGAGCACAACTCCACCATTGTGGTGATGCTGACGAAGCTTAGAGAGATGGGACGGGTGAGTCCATGTGTCACTGTGACAGATTCTAACATTCCTGCACACTTCAGCGTGAACAAAGTCAATGTGAATGGCTCTTTGAAACCCATTTTACTTCTGTAATGTGAGTGAAACAAGATCTTCAAACAGGCCAAATGTAGGGCAGCTCTTGATTGCATCCATTGGGAGTTGATTGGATTGTGAAGCGTTGCTCATCTTTGATGTCCTGTCGACTTTAAGGCAGGGTTATATTCATTAACTGAGACTAAATCTATAAAAAAACATTTTCATTACTTTAAATAAAATAAAATCAAATAAAATAAAATTATTTTAGCTAGCTGCCAAGGCAACATTTCTAATTTTCATTTAGTTTCTAAATTCTAAAGTAAAAAGTGTACAACTAATGAAAACTATTGTATATAGACATATAAAAAAACTCAATAAAAATGTTCTAAATATTTCAAAAATATATAATTTTATGTAAATATATATATATATATATATATATATGTGTGTGTGTGTGTGTGTGTGTGTGTGTGTGTATATATATATATATATATACATAAAATTAAAAACATATATGATTATTAGTTTTAATCTTTCATTCCATGTCACGCATTGCAACACTTTTGCATTTTAGCAGCAAAACATGAAGTTTGTAGAAATATGCAGAGGAGAACTGCCCAAAGAAACAGTTGTGATAATAGACTGGATTATAATGCAGCTCATGAAGTAACTTCTTTGTTGTGATTGTGTGTTAGTCTATTCAAGGTCATGGAAAATATATGTTCATGTGCAGATGTAATGAGCAAAAGATTTACATGCATTGGCTTTCTTATGTTATGAATCATTTAACAGTCCCATCAGGATTTCACAACACTTTTTTCCTAATTTTGCATCCCAAAGTCACTGAATTTGCTGCAGCTTTTCTCAAAAATTGTGGTGATATTTGCAGCATATTTTGCATTGTTTTGCATTAAAAACCTACTATTATAATCATTAAGTAATTAGTATTAGTGTCCATAAGAGTACTGTTACTGTAAATAATTTTGTGCAAAATTACTGAAATCAGTTGTGGTTCAGCATAATGATCAGTTTGTTTGGGCTCAGATTTATGGATTTTGATTAGTTATTATTGCTTCTCTCTCAGGAAAAATTGTACAAATATGCAAAAATGCAAGCTGCTCCAAATAATGAGAGGACTGGTTATATTTGCATTCATTATTGCAACTGCAAGATCGCAAAATTCTGGAGGGACTGATTTAAGTGTAGCAAATAATAATAGCAAAAACATGCAATATGGATGTTGGTTTGCTGAAGGAAATGTCTGAATACTCTGCTGCAATTATTACGAAAAATACTCTGATTCTCGAATGACTAATGAAATGTTAATGATGCTGAAAATCAGCTAGTTGTATGCTGGCCTCAGGCTGTCATTCTGTGCATTACACCAAAGAGACAAAAGGCAAAAAACAAACAAAAAATAACATTGGGGTTTGGACAAAGCAATAGAGCTGATCTAGTGTTTGGCTCCACAGGAGAAGTGTCATCAGTACTGGCCTGCAGAGAGATCCGCGCGCTACCAATACTTCGTCGTGGACCCCATGGCTGAATACAACATGCCGCAGTACATCTTACGGGAGTTTAAAGTCACAGACGCCAGGGTGAGTCGATCAGACGTGACCGTATGACATCAGCAGTGCTGTGTCTTTAAATCAACTCTCTCTCTCTCTCTCTCTCTCTCTCTGTCTCTCTCTCTCTCTCTCTCTCTCTCTCTCTCTCTCTCTCTCTCTCTCTCTCGCTCTCTCTCTCTCTCTCTCAGGATGGCCAGTCTAGGACGATCCGCCAGTTTCAGTTCACCGATTGGCCAGAACAAGGCGTGCCAAAGACCGGAGAGGGCTTTATTGATTTCATTGGCCAAGTCCACAAAACCAAGGAGCAGTTTGGACAGGACGGACCAATTACTGTTCACTGCAGGTGAGCAACAGAATGAATGAGCGCAGCCATGGGCGTCGCTAGGCCATTTTTAGGGGGGCTATAGCCCCCTAAAATGACTACTCAGCCCCCCTAAATTTTGCGATTAGCTCCACAAACTACGAATTCGTGATC
This sequence comes from Spinibarbus caldwelli, assembly GCA_039654775.1. Lineage (NCBI taxonomy): Eukaryota > Metazoa > Chordata > Actinopteri > Cypriniformes > Cyprinidae > Spinibarbus > Spinibarbus caldwelli. The sequence goes on from CM077237.1 coordinate 2,891,067, forward strand.
GCCTCAGTCCCCTTTAAATTTCATATGAAAACGGCAGCAGACTTCGATCGGCTCCCCGTCTTTCAGCGCGTTCTTCAATCCGCAGACCGCGGTGCGCAAAGCGAGAAACAGAGGACAAGGTGTGTTTATCGATATTGTTATAATATCTGCATCTGCTCAGCTCTTTGTCATAAACACAGTTTATAAAATATCATGGGGGAGCAATCGGTTCCCAATCTACAGTAGCCTAAATTTTCGCTGCGTTCACCCACAGCTGTTTCTTCCAGTGAATATGAAGCACATATGAACGGATACTTTATAAAATTATCATGTTGCCATTTTCATTTGAAAATTTAACATTCAGTGTAATACATATTCCAGTGCATGTGGCAATTAAAGAGGTTTGCATACTTGAGCTAAGGAAAGAGGGTTGTACAGTAAACAGGTGTGTGTGATATATATATATATATACCCTCATTGGGGGCTGCGCCCCCCCAAAATGAAAACCCTAGAATCGCCCCTGAGCGCAGCAGAGCATGTAGTGTGTGTTTGTTATAGTAGCACTGGCTGATATATTGAATATTCAAAATGTTGTAAATCTATATTAAAAATGTCTCTGCCTTAGATTTATTGACTGTATCCCAAAGACAACTTTGTATCTGTACATTACAGTTTAAAAGTTTGGGGTCAGTAAGATTTTTTGTTTTTTTGTTTGAAAGAAATTGGTAACACTTTAGTATAGGGACCAGTTCTCACTATTAAATAGTTGCTTAATAGCTTGCATATTACTAGCATATAGGCTGTTTAGTAGTACTTATAAAGCACATATTCTGCATGACCATATTCTACATCTTTAATCCTACCCAACACCTAAACTTAACAACTACCTTACTAACTATAAGCAGCAAATTAGGAGTTTATTGAGCCAAAAGTCATACTTAATAGTTAGTTAATCATGAGAACTGTAAATTCAAATAAAGTGTGACCAAGAAATGAATACTTTTATTCAGCAAGGATGCATTAAATTGATGTTTATAATGTTATAAAAGATTTCTATTATAAATGCACGCTATTCTTTTGAACTTTCTATTCATCAAAAAATAAAATTGAATTTAAAAAAATTAAATTGATCAAGGTTTCCACAAAAATCATCCCAACTGTTTCCAACATGAGAAATGTAAAAAGACTTGTATCTTTAACAGCACATCAGCATATTAGAATGATTTCTGAAGAATCATGTGACACTGAAGACTGGAGTAATGATGCTGAAAATTCAACTTTGATTACAGGAAAAAAATATATTTTACTATATTTTCCAATAGAAAACAGCCATTTTAATTTGTAAAAATATTGTACAGTATTACATTTTTACTATATTTTTGATTGATGAATAAATTCAGCTTTGGTGAACAGAAGAGAAATCTTTTAAAAACTTCTTTCAACCAATTTGACTCACTCCAAACATAAGATGCTGTATACACAGTATGTGTGCTGAACTGCTGTCTGTCTCTCTCTGTCTCAGTGCTGGTGTGGGCAGAACAGGGGTCTTCATCACTTTAAGTATTGTTCTGGAGCGGATGAGGTATGAAGGGGTGGTTGACATGTTCCAGACCATAAAAACGCTCCGCACGCAGAGACCTGCCATGGTACAGACGGAGGTAAACCTAACACCCTCACATCCTCTTGCGTATAAACAATAGCAAATCAGACAGACTTTTCATTTTTAGGCAAACATTAGTTCAGGGTGTTTTAACGGTGTGTGTCCCGTGTTATGCAGGACCAGTACCAGCTGTGCTACAGAGCAGCTCTGGAGTACCTTGGCAGCTTCGATCACTATGCAACGTAACCACTCCCAGAATGCCTCAGAACGGAGAGCCGCCACTTGTTTCTGAGCCATAATCATCCTACCTATTCAGTCACCACTGCTGGAGGGAGAGAGAGATAGAGAGAGAGAGAGACTGACAAACAGACAGAGAGAAACGGCAAATCAGAAGAGAGGAGAAATCACTGGAACTTCACCGCAATCCTGTTCCTCTCTCTGAAAACAGCAGCAAACGCTTCATTCTGGTCTCTAATGCACAGCTCCTGTCTCTGTATTACCTTACTGCTTTAAGATTACGATCATTTCATTTTCATATCGATCAACATCATTGACCACTGTTTTTATTATCATTATTATTATTGTATCATCATTATGATTGGTATATCTGTCAGAAAATACAATATTTGTATCATTTATACTGATCATTGCATATCTAAGGGGTTCTTTGTGTTCTTATTTTTTTTTCTTATATTGTTATTATTATTATTATTATTCCTTTATAATTTTTTTCCTATATATATGTTCAGTTATTTTTAGCACATGTGGACATGTATTTTCACATGACCCAGGTTACTAATACTATAAGAGGTGTACTCAGAGCTGCTGATGATTTCTTACTTTTTATCATTATTATATTTTAATGATCTACTTTTATTTGGTGGGAAAGGGGGAACTTTTATAAAATTTACGATTAAAACAACCTTTTCACCTCCTGATACTTTATAAAACAGTATAATCATGTATAAAAGAGATGAAACGCTTACGCCCGAGTTAGTGACCTTAATGAACCTGCCGTCATTAAGGACACTGAATAAACCAATGAAACGAGAGAACGCGTTCAGAGCCGTTCTGCTCTGAATAGCAGTAAACGGACGCTTTCTGGAAACCCTCCATTCTCAAGTGAAAAAGACAAGAAAAATGGTGTTCCTGCTGCCACAGCAGTCTTTATCCCATGCCGGGTCAGCTGAGGTCAAAGGTCAGCTCGTTCTGAACGGCCAGGCCTCGATGCGACAGACCTGCACACACATGTACAGCCGTCACGTACCTCCAGTAGAACCACAGACATCCATCATTCGCTCCACCTAGCAGCTGAAGTGGGAAAAGTCTGCGGCAGAAAACAGACGACTCGCCTCACCGGCTGAGGCTGGAAATACAAAACCTCCCGAACTCTCCACGTGTGGTATTAACGGCCGTCCGATCATTTCTCACTGTGGCTCGTAAAGACAAATCTGTAACGTCGCGACAGCATCATCGGACTGAAAATATGTGCATACTCAAGTGTTTCTTTCCTCCTATGGCCTGAGCACAAAGGAAGATGAAAAATGCGTTCACGGGAAAAATTCATTTGACTTTGTGTTCGCATAGAGACAAAACGGCATTCAATCTGTTGTACAGGCGTTCTGTTTTCTATTTGTTAATAAAAAGGAGAGAAATATGTGTTAATAAAATGCTTAATTGGGTTTTGTATATGTTTATTGTGGGCCTTTCGCTGCTGTGTCCCGGTTCCTTCAGCACATTTGCTGGGAACAGATGGCTGGTCCGTCTCCAGTGTGTTTGTGTCCTTGCCAGAAAGCCAGAGCTGCGCAGCCAAAGCTAGTCAGACCATCGGCCTTTGCGGTTTAATGTGAAGGCATGTGAACTGGATTCTGCCTGTTCTACATGATTCATTAGTTCTGGAACACCTGGAGACATTAGTCCTCTTCCAAAAATCTCAGCGGCCAGACAGCAAAGTTTACTAATTCTATTGGAAGCTAATTATCTCGCTAATTAGCCACAAATTGTCCCCTTGGTCTAAGGTCAGAGATGTTGTTTCCCATTGTAGATTAACAATTAACAAATAATTAAGCCTAATGACCAGTTTGTAGACAATGATCAATGTCTTTGTTTATTGCTGGAGATACACAGATAATTTAAGTGCACATTTTGAACAGGTGGTCTGAAAACCAACAATTTGTCCAAAGGTTAAAATAAAAAAAGTCCATAGTCATTTAAAAATTATTTTAGATATTGAAGATGCAAAATATAGTAAATTGCAGGCATTACTGCATGTTTTTTGCACAAGTATCGTATATTATCTATTGAATTTATATATTCGTATCAGTTTTATAAATAATGTCTATTATCTATATATGCATATGGCTCTATGATATAGTATATAGAAATAAGTCTATAGTTTATATTTATACAGTATACCACATCTAAATGTTTGCATGTGGATTGAAGTAGTTAGATGAGATGTATATAGTCAGATATATAATCTTTATAAATTATACACAACTATTTAGCGTACATGGTTAATCAATACATACTATATAATCTATATAATAACAATTATATGACTAATGTGATGCATACACAGAGTTATCTATATACAAATGCCCGGTGGAGTCGATGCTCTTTACGCTCTTCGGTCTTCACACGACGGCTGCCGCGATAAACTAAGATTATTGTATACCCGTCTGATAAAATACGAACTGAATTCAGCTGGACACACTTTCCTTTTTATCACAACAAATGGCCAAGCAAGCGCAGACACTGACAAGATAACGCGATACAGTACGAGACCAAACGCGATTTCAGCAAGTGGTCTCAACAAAGTAAACAAAACAAGCGTTTCCTAGCAACGGCAACTGAGCTAAACACTAATGAGACAAGTAAATACACTTACGAGCTGCTATAACAGTATAAGTCTCTCTCTCTCTCTCTCTCTCTCTCTCTCTCTCTATATATATATCAGCTATATATAAAATGTATAGGACTAAAATTTTATGCATAAGATATTTATAAACACTGTAGGCAGGGTACATCACGTTGTCTATGCAATTTAAGTATTTTTTAATATGTAACTCTATATGAGATGCACGGAAAGAGTCCCTTTATGATGCATACTAATACAGTATATACAAATGATCTACATTATCTATAATCAATATCTATAAGGTTCTATATGTGCTATAAAGAGACGTCGTTAATCGATTTTATTTGTTTATTTATTTATTTGTTTATTCTATATCTATATGGCCCCATGAGCCATATTATATATATATATATATATATATATATATATATATATATATATATATATATATATATATATATATATATATATATTCCATGCTATCTATATGGCCCCATAGGGTTGATGTGGAGTGAGTTGATTAGGGCGCGCGCGCGGGGGAACGCCTTCTTCCATCTTTGTAAACAGTGTGCGGCGCGCATGCGCAGTCGCGCTGTACTCTAATGGAGGACATGTCTGATCTGCAATCGTCTTTTTCTGCGCTGTTTTTCTGAGTTGCGCCCTCAACACACCTCAGCTGAGCCCGCGACACCCGTGAGTTAACTCCTCTCGTCCTCTCCTGACGCATACGATCGGGTGTTTGTGTGTGTGGAATGATTTTTGTGTGTTTTAGTGTGTGAATGTCGGTGTTTACAGTAGTTAGCCACCAGGCTCATCAAAGTTTGGAGCGGATCAATAATTCATGTAATAACACAGTTATACACTACAAAAAGCCGTTAATTACACTGTGTGAATGGATATGAGCGTGTGTGTGTTGAGCTGAAGTGGTGTGTGTGTGTGTGACAGGAGTAAGTTTGTGTTCATTTGAGCGGCTTTAGCCGTCAGTGTGTTTGTTGTTGTTTTGGGGGTTTTTTCGCGGTGAGTTTGAGAGATTTCGGGGTCAAAACTTTCAGTGGTCCTGAACAGAACCTTATGATGAGATCCTGACAGATTTATAAATATGATGCTTTCTCATTAAACGCTGATGATTGATTAGATATTGTGTGTTTATCAGGCTAATGTCAGCTAGCATGCTAGTGTGAGTTTACAGGTGCTTCAACATTCATATTCATAACAGTTATTAAACACTACGGTGGGTTAATGTTTTATTACATACTGTGTGCTTGAATAAAATAGTGCAATGAGTGTATTTCTGTAAATGAAGTTGCATGTGGTTTATCATATAATGTTAATTTGATTAAAAAGGTTAATTAAGTGTATTTCTGTCAGTGAAGTCTATGATCACGTTGTCAACTGTCACAAGTTATTTTGTTGTATTATTTCATTTCTAAATCAATATGAACTTGATCAGTGTGCTCAATCAACTTTTTTCCTTGGTGTTTCTTGAATAATTGTTTGTATTTAGCTCCAACAAGTTAGAATATTTATACTTTTTCAGCCCTTATTTTTTATTATTATTGGTTATCTGGGTTTCTGGCAAGGACACCTGTTATTTATTGGTTATAATTATATTTAAATATTATGTTAAAAATATTTAAAATTGCAAAATGTATAGTTAATTATATTTCCTTTTAGATTTTTAAGTAATAATTAAAGATAGCTTTTTATTGTTTTATTTAAAAAAACTATTTATTTTTAAGTGATTTAAGCTAAATGACTTTATCTTTTTCTTATTATTCAAATATTTTGAATCACTTTAAATTAGCAAGAATATGTGTATAAAATTAGGTGATGTTTTCTGGAACATTAGTTTTCGTTGCTGTGGTGTGGTTGTTTTTCAAAAAACACATGAGTATGTTGTGTTACACATGCTGCTGAAATCTTCATCTTACAGTCCAAGTGGCAGAATGGCTTCGGACTCGGTCTCTCAAAGCTCCCAGAGTCCTGCCACCAGGATCATGACCTTTCATCCCACAAAAGAGGAGTTCAAAGACTTCAACAGATACATTGCATATATGGAGTCGCAGGGGGCTCACAGAGCTGGGATGGCTAAGGTTAGTGTACACGATTTTCCTTCAGCTCAAAATGCTGTGAGAGACTTTTTTGGGTGTTGTGGATGATCAGTTTGCATGGCTCACTGATGTGCTTGTTTGTCAGGTGGTGCCACCAAAGGACTGGAAGCCCCGGCGCACATATGATGACATTGATGACCTGGTGATTCCCACACCTATTCAACAGGTGGTCACTGGCCAATCAGGTCTCTTCACTCAGTACAACATCCAGAAGAAGCCAATGACTGTCCGCGAGTTCCGCAAAACTGCCAACACAGACAAGTGAGCAGCAAAGAATTCTTTAAAGGCTTGTTAATAAATATTTCTGGTGTTGTTATGCAGGATTAATCTATGCAAAGTGTTTTAAAGTAATAATAACATTCTCCACCTATGACGTGACTTTTTCTTTTTTGCTGATATAACTATATTGCTATTCAGAAGTTGTGGTTCTGCATTTGTTTGATCAAAAAATACAGGAAAAACGCTAATATTGTGAAATATTATTACAGTTTAATATAAATACTTTCTATTGCAATATATAATTTAAAATATAATCTATTTCTGTTATGCAAAGCTGAATTTTCAGCATTATTACACCAGTCTTCAGTGTCACATGATCTTTCATAAATCATTCTAATATGCTGATTTGCTGCTCAAGAAACATTTCTGATTATTATCAATGTTGAAACAGTTGTGCTGCTTCATATTTTTGTGAAAACGGCGATACTTTTTTTCAGGATTCTATAATTAATAGACAGTTCAAAAGAACAGCATATATATTTATACTAGAAACCTTTTGTGCCATTATAATTTGGTCATTTTAATACATCCTCGAAAGTACTAATTTCTTTCAAAAGTGCTAGTTCAAAAAAGTACTGACCCCAAACTTTTGAATGATAGTGTAAGTCTGATTGAACAAAGAAACATATTTTTCAAATCTTGATTCGTAAAAGTAAATCCATTACCATAATTGCTCATTGTACATTCTTTTTCACTCTGAGATACATAAATTTGATGCATTGAGAATGTCATATCATGTTGACTGTCACCATAATAAAATGGTTCTCTAACTCGACTGCAGGTTCTGTAATCCCAGATATGCTGATTTTGATGAACTAGAGAGGAAATATTGGAAGAATTTAACATTCAATCCACCGCTATATGGGGCAGATGTCAGTGGAACCCTCTACGATCCAGTGAGTAATCTGTCTTTTTTTATTAATGGAATATTTTTCACTATTATGTTTCAGTTACAACCGTTGTGATAATAGTGCCATGCAATGATTACAAATATATATGTGACTGTATACAGGACGTGACGGAGTGGAATATTGGCCGTCTGAACACTATTTTGGACACGGTGGAGAGAGAGAGTGGAATCACAATCAAAGGAGTAAACACTCCATATCTTTATTTCGGGATGTGGAAGAGCACGTTCGCCTGGCACACAGAGGACATGGATCTCTACAGCATCAACTACCTTCACTTTGGAGAACCCAAGTCCTGGTAATGTCACAACTAAATCTCGTTTTTGGTCAGCATTTTTGTTATTATTATAGTTTATTTCAAGTATATTTTGCTATTCTCACTTCACTTGATCAGTTCATTACATTGATTCAAACCAAAGTCATTACATTGATTCATTACATTGATTCAAACCAGGAGCTGAAACTTTTTTTGCAGATTCATTTAAATAACAAGCTCATTTGTTCATATTCACTACCAATGCATTACATTGATCAAAAGTGACAGTAAAGACATTTATAATGGTAATAAATGTTGTTCTTTTTTACTTTCTATTCATCAAAGAATCCTGAAAAACAATGTATCAAGCTTCCAAAAAATAAGAATCAGTACAGCTGTTTTCAACATTGATAATAAAGAACTGTTTCAGAAATGTTTCTTAAGCAGCAAATCAGCATATTAGAATGATTTCTGAAGGAACATTTGACACTAAAGATCGGAGTAATGATACTGAAAATTCAGCTTTGATTAAAGGAAGGAATTATATTTTAAAATATATGAAAATAGAAAGCAGTTATTTTAATTTGTAATAATATTTCTCAATATTACAGTTTTTATTGTATTTTTGATCAAATAAATGCAGCCTTGGTAGGCAAATGAGACTTTTTTTCAGCTTAAAAAGCATACTGACCATAATAATATCCATACTGTCCTAAAGAGATTTTAAAAGAATTATTACCTGGTCTTGAATTGAAAACGAGCTCTTCTGCAGGTACATTGTGCCTCCAGAACATGGGAAACGATTAGAGCGTCTTGCTAAAGGTACTGTGGTCTTCTGAAAACATATCATTAGTTTCTCCTCCTCTTCAGCTGCTCATTAACTCAGTATTCTTGTCATTTTCATTTATGCAGGATTTTTTCCTGGAAGTGCCCAAAGTTGTGAAGCCTTCCTGCGACACAAAATGACTTTAATTTCACCGTCAATTCTGAGGAAGTATGGAATACCCTTTGAGAAGGTCAGTTGCTTGATTTTTATCATCTTATCCTGTCATGCCTGATTTTATCTCGTGATTTGACTTCTTTCTGCTTAATTCATCAGGTCACACAGGAAGCAGGCCAGTTCATTGTGACCTTCCCGTATGGATATCACGCTGGGTTCAACCATGGCTTCAACTGTGCAGAATCCACCAACTTCGCCACCCAGCGCTGGATCGATTATGGAAAGCTGGCAACATTAGTATGTTATTTTGCGTACATCGTTTACGCTCATTTTCAAGTATGAGTTCAGGTATGGTACCGCAGATATGTTTTTGTTTGTTGATGTGCGTCTCTTTCTCAGTGTTCCTGCCGGAAGGACATGGTGAAGATATCCATGGATGTGTTTGTTCGCAAGTTCCAGCCAGAACGCTATAAACTTTGGAAAGCAGGAAAGGACACTGTGCCCATCGACCACTCAAAGCCCACACCAGAGGCAGCAGAGTTCCTGACAGATGGAAAGACCGAGAATGAGACAGGAGAGCTCAGCGATAGCAGCAAAGCAGAAATGCAAGAGAAGGGAGGAGAAGCAGAGGCTGGAGAGGAGCAGAAAGCAAACACGGGCGGTGGAGAGGAGGACAAAACTGAAACATTGAAAAGGGAAACAGATGGTGCAAAGGAGAAAACAGAAGCAGAGAAAGGAGGTCTGGAGGTAGAAGAGAAGAAGCCTGTTGGTGATGAAGAACCAAGCAGCACTTCAGAGCAGATCAACAGGTGTGTAAAAAGAAAATATGTTTTCGTGATCTCCATCTCAGATGCTGATGGGAGTTTGCTTTACTTGTAGTCTGTGGTTCATTTGCTGACATTGTGCATTATGAATGTGAAGTGCTCAAGTCCTCATTCACATAATTCCAAACATTTTTGGCTATTACAAGTTACTATACAAATCTAACCAGTGCAAAACTTTGTGAACATGGAAGGAACTTTTCTTCAGGAGAAAAAAAACATTATCATCTACACACAGGTCCTCATTCATTGTTCCGTTTTGTTTTACAGATCCTGATGATGATGATTAAAATCTCAAGATTGTTATTTTTTATTTTTTAGTGGCTATGTGAATGTATTTGTACAGCACTATTCACGTTATGCTGCATTGTGTGTATAGTGACAGCTGAGGGGTGTTGTTAGGTATGGCATGCACCAAAGTGACGTACAATACAATGTGACGTCAAGTGCCTGATTGTTTTTATCTAATGATTACAACACAATAAAAAATATTAAGAACACAAATTTTCGTTAAGCATTAAAATATGTTATTTTTAACTAAAACAAAAGCTGTAAAAAATAGTTTCCAATATTTGCAATAGAGCTGAAATAAAACATAAACATCAGGTGAAAACAAACTTGACGAAAGTTAGAAATGTTGCAATAGCAACTAACTTATTACTTAATTGCTAAAACTCAAATAATAATTAAAAGCTAAATAGAAATATTAATAAAAAAACTAATAAAACAAGACAAATGCACATAAAATTACTAAAACTAAAATTTAAATGAAAACTGAAAATATAAAAAATAAAAGCTTATTCAAAATATGATTAAATGCTATAAATAATACTAAAATAACACTTAGCTGAAGTTGAAGAATATGCTAAAAGATATAGTAACTGACTAGAATACTACATTTGTAAAACTAAAGTTTAATTGAATATGTAAAAAATGCATTTTGCCTTTCAGAAATTGTCTTCCCGCAGTAAATATACTTTAAACGTGCTCTTTAATTTTTATGGTATAACACAATTTGTCGCACTTCTCTGAGGGCTACATCTCTTGCTTGCACAGTAAACCAACACAGTGGTGATGATTCAGGATGGTTCATGAAAAAAAAAAAGTGTTTTTTTTTTTTTATTATTTTTTTTTATTATTATTTTATTTTAATCCTCTGATTTCCCTTCTCTTCATACAGTAGCAGTCCAAAGCAGAATGTGGGGCAGAAGCGGCTCAGACCCAGCCCTGGCGATGGAGCAAAAGAAGACGACAATCAAGTGAAGGTAGAAGAAGAGGAGGAAGTTGAGAAGAAGAAAGCCAAATTCAGCCAGACTGAGACAGATAACAAGAATGAACAATCCATCTCCGCTGACCCAGGTAGAGCCTCAGATACAGCAAACGATACACAAGCAATGTAGTGATAAAAGTACTAAAACAACCAATGTGTATTTCTGCAGGTGATGTGAAAGCTGAGGAGACAATGGAGACAGACACACCCCCTCCAAAACAGCAAGAGAATCAAGCCCCTCCCTGCTTGGAGGTGGAGCTCTCGCCATCAAACCCCACCTCCAGCAGTGACATCACAATGCAGCAAAGTGATGACATCACACCCTCTGAACCCAGCGATGTCACCTCATCCTCACAGTCTACAAACAGCATCGCTGATGAAGAGGCTCCGAGCTGTGATGTCGCTTCTCAGTCCGAACACGTTACTCAAAGCTGTGATGTCCAAAGCAAGCCCGATGACATCACTCCAAACGGTGACCTCATTGATGCCCAGCAGAGTGACGTCACGCCCCATTTGTGTTCCAGTGACATCCCTGCCGCTGACGTCACGCCTCTCATATCTGTAACCAGCAGTATCTCCTCTCTATACAGCATCAACTCCGCTCACACCTGTGATGTCTCTGCAGAAACCAGCGACTGCACTATAAATACCATCATCCCTAGTCCAAGTGAGCCTGGCATTAACTCCGCCGACACCTGTGATGCCCAACCAAAACTCAGCAACATCAACATCAGCCCTAAACACGAGCCCAATGTTAACTCCGCCCACACCTGTGATATCACCACAGAACCCAGCGACATCAACATCAGTACTGAAAACAAACCCAGCATTAGCTCTGCCCAAAGCTGTGATGTCCAACCAGAACCCAGCGACATCAGTGCTGAAAACAAACCCAGCATTAGCTCCGCCCAAAGCTGTTATGTCCAACCAGAACCCAGCGATATCACCGTCAGCGCTGAAAATGAACCCAGCATTAGCTCCGCCCATAGCTGTGATGTCCAAACAGCAACCAGCGACATCAGTGCTGAAAACAAACCCAGCATTAGCTCCGCCCACAGCTGTGATGTCCAACCTGAACCAAGCCACAACACCATTAGTGTTGAAAACAAACCCAGCATTAACTCCACCCACAGCTGTGTTGCCCAACTAGAAACCACCGACATCACTGACAGCCCTGAACACGAACTCAGCATTAGCTCCGCCCACAGCTGTGATGTCCAACCAGAACTCAGCAACATCACCGTCGACCCCAGTGTTAACTCCGCCCACACCTGTGATGCCCAATCAGAACCCACCGACATCACTATCAGCGTTGTACGTGATTTCAGCATTAGCTCCGCTCACACCTGTGATGTCCAACCAGAACTCAGCAACATCACCGTTGACCCTAAACACGAAGCCAGTGATAACTCCGCCCACACCTGTGATGTCACCACAGAACCCTGCGACGTCGCCATCAGCCCTAAACATGAGCCTCTCATTAACTCCTCCCACACCTGCGATGTCACCACAGAACCCAGCAGCATCACTGTCAACCCTGAACACGAACCCAGCGTTAACTCTGCCCCCATCTGTGATGTCCAACCAGAACTCGACAACATTACAGTCAGCCTTGAACACAAGCCCAGCATTAACTCCGCCCTCACATATGATGTCATCATTGAGCCCAGCAACATCAGCGTCGCTCCTAAACACAAACCTAGCGTTAACTCCGCCCACACGTATGATGTCATCACCGAACCCAGCAGCAGCGCCATCAACCTTAAGCTCGGCGAGTCGCGGTGCAGCAGTCAGGTGTGTCCGCCTGCAGTCCAGCACATCTTCCAGAGAATGCTGAGCCCCGCAGAGGTGCTGCACGTCCACAGCTACGCTAAAGGAGATTACAGCGATCTCGAGCCACGCATTCAGCATGAGAGAGACCGAGACAGCGACTCTGATAGCGAGTCTCAAGAGGACAGCAAGGTGCGTACATGCCGTCTGACTCTTAAGCACATGATTCACTAAAGAAATAGAGCTGCAGGAATGATGTTAATTTGCAGACCAACCTCTAAGTTTGCATCACCCTGGTTCCCTTGACAAAACTTTAATAGTATGTTTTCACTGGCATTTGGAAAGTAAGTTGTGACCAAGAAAGTTTATGATCCTTAAGTTTTGTTCATCATGATAAACTTCACAAATAAACACAACTTTTATGAATTTCAATGCCTGGAGACAGTCACCAAAGTTAAAAAGCTAAAGTTAGGCTATAACAAACTACACCACGGTTGCATGACTTCAGTGTAACCATCAGTAAGCTTCCATCTGCACTGTATTTAAAAAGCATTTTCCCTGAAAGTTTGAGTTAGGATAGTTTGCGACTAGTGAATATATGAATTTACACCTTCGCACAATGAGGTTTAATGTTCCCAACAGCCTCTGTAGTCCCATTTAGCCACTTGTTAGCAACTGTATTTTTCAAGACCAGTAAAAGCTTTAAAAATCACAAGGGTGTACTGATGTGTTTTATTTTGTAGAATAAAATGTCAAAACATTTTGAGCTTGTGATCACCACAGACTTTATTTCAGACATTTAACTAAAAACACATTCATATTAGTCAGCAGTGTAAACACATTTACAAAATGAGTTCCTGACATGTTTCTTCTTGAATGCCTGTGCTTTAGATTGTAGAGGATGCAGTAGACTCCCTATGCTGTTACTGTGCTGCATCACTTTACTGCCACAGTCCCAGCTATTTAAGTTGATGAAATTACACTCAACTGCATCACACGTCTGGATATATGCCCACTTACAGCACTATTCATCATCTGATGAACTCCTGCCATCGATTAATGACATGCGTGAATATCTCTCTTAATAAAAGTTTGTCTACCTGCTGCTTTCCAGGAGCAGTAGTAGAGTGATGTTAATCGCTTCAGGCAATATAATAATATAATAAACCTAATTTACATGGAAAAGAAAGTGCTGAAAAGAATGACAATGACTAAATTTAAATACTCAATAACAGCAACAGTAAATGCACTTCTGTGTATTTAGCTCTGAAATTGTCAGTAGATGTGCAAAACAAAAATGTTCTGAATGCATCCATGATTATTTACACATTTTATTTATTTTTATTATTTTTCTTCCAAATTTAATTGGGTATTTGTGTCACATCACAAACCCAATGCAGTTCCATCACGAATCACTAGGGGGTTTGTGTGCTCTTGTTTTTGAAACCCTGTTGTATTTTGAGTGTGTGCCTGTGTGTAATAAGTGTGAGTTTGTGTTGTTCTGCAGAAAGAAGCTGAATATCCAGTGGAAGCTCAGCACAGACTTCCCAGACTCCCCAGGCACCATCCTCTGATGAAGGACAGCATCAGTGATGAAGGTCAGCTTGTGGCAGTGTTTTTATTGTTAACTAAATATAAAATAATTAAAAATCATTTTCAGTAATTGAAATGAAGCTGAAGCAAAATAAAAATATTAGACTAAAAACTTAAACTTACAAAAAATATAAATAAAAAATAAATAATATAAAAATAAAGCTAAATAGAAATATATATATTTTTTAAATTATTAAAACTGACAAAAGCACAACAAAATCAGTTAAACTAAAATTAAAACGAAAAAATATTAATATATACATTAATAGTAATAGTATATAAAAAAATGCTAAGTTAACACTGATGTGTGATCTGTCATAAGTGTAATAGACCACTTTTCAGATCAATGTACTGCCTACGTATGTCCACTAAAATCTCAATTTGCAAACTTCTGGTATATAATTGGTATATAATGTATGTGCATGTTTATGTATTTATGTCATTTGTATAATGACATGGGTAGTACAACGTGAAGGTGATTTATGAGGACAGTTTCAGTGTCCCTGTAATTCAAAAGGCCTATAAATCATACAGAATGAGTTTTTTTGAAAATCTAAAAATGCACAAAGTTTCCTGTAAGGGGTAGGTTTAGGTGTATGGTTGGTGTAGGGCAATAGAAAATACGGTTTGTACAGTATAAAATCATTACGCCTATGGAGAGTCTCCGTAAACCATAAAAATCAAAGTGTGTGTGTGTGTGATTACTGAAATGAAGTCCCGCCCCACATCATTTCCCACAGAATATTCACTGTAGTCTGAAATATGTCAGAAGTGTGTAATTTCTGCGCACTAGCACCACCACACAGAATGACAAATGTTTTCACATTGTGCAAAATGCCAGTCCTGCCCTGAAGTCAATGCAATTTGTTTAGTTGTTATTGCTATGTTGGGTTACTCAATCAGAGCAATGTTGAAATGTTCCATACAGTCACAGTGTTGGACTCTTCAGGAAGTTACCATATGAATGCTTTAATGAAGAGTGAAGAATGGTGTAATCCAGAGATGTTCACGAGTCTTTAACTTGGAGTCCGAGTCAAGTCTGAAGTCTTTATCGCTGGAGTCTGAGTCAAGTCTCGAGTCTTTGGTCGCAAGTCCGAGTCGAGTCTCAAGTCATTTAATGGCTCGCTAAAAAAAAAATCCCATTCATAATCCTCATGTATTGAAATCTTCCTATTTACGAAGCTGTTTTATAGGCTATAGACAAAAGATATGATCTATTATCTTTTTTTTTTTTTTTTTTTTTTTTTTTTAAAGAGGTGTTAAGATGTAAGGTTAATGTACATCCAGCCTGTTATTTATGTTTTAATCCATTCCCATGTTCAAAACAGTTTTTCTGTAATCAAATTCTATAATAAGATAAGTCCTATCTACCATGACACATAAGGAAATATATGACACAGATATTACAAAACCATGCAAATCAAGTATTTCTTTTTGATAAAAGTCAGGGGTATTCAATTAAAGTTCCAAGAGGCACGGACTCTATATTTTCTTCCAAGTAGAGGTCCGGACAAAAAAAATAAATAATATAATAATAATTATATATATATACATATATACATACAAACCCGATTCCAAAAAAGTTGGGACACTGTACAAATTGCGAATAAAAACAGAATGCAATGATGTGGAAGTTTCAAATTTCAATATTTTATTCAGAATACAACATAGATTACATATCAAATGTTTAAACTGAGAAAATGTATCATTTTAAGGGAAAAATAAGTTGATTTTACATTTCATGCCATCAACACATCTCAAAAAAGTTGGGACAAGGCCATGTTTACCACTGTGTGGCATCCCCTCTTTTTTTTTTTATAACAGTCTGCAAACGTCTGGGGACTGAGGAGACAAGTTGCTCAAGTTTAGGAATAGGAATGTTGTCCCATTCTTGTCTAATACAGGCTTCTAGTTGCTCAACTGTCTTAGGTCTTCTTTGTCGCATCTTCCTCTTTTTGATGCGCCAAATGTTTTCTATGGGTGAAAGATCTGGACTGCAGGCTGGCCATTTCAGTACCCGGATCCTTCTTCTACGCAGCCATGATGTTGTAATTGATGCAGTATGGGGTCTGGCATTGTCATGTTGGAAAATGCAAGGTCTTCCCTGAAAGAGACGACGTCTGGATGGGAGCATATGTTGTTCTAGAACTTGGATATACCTTTCAGCATTGATGGTGCCTTTCCAGATGTGTAAGCTGCCCATGCCACACGCACTCATGCAACCCCATACCATCAGAAATGCAGGCTTCTGAACTGAGCACTGATAACAACTTGGGTTGTCCTTGTCCTCTTTAGTCCGGATGACATGGCGTCCCAGTTTTCCAGAAAGAACTTTAAATTTTAATTCGTCTGACCACAGAACAGTTTTCCACTTTGCCACAGTCCATTTTAAATGAGCCTTGGCCCAGAGAAAACGCCTGCGCTTCTGGATCATGTTTAGATATGGCTTCTTTTTTGACCTATAGAGTTTTAGCCGGCAACGGCGAATGGCACGGTGGATTGTGTTCACCGACAATGTTTTCTGGAAGTATTCCTGAGCTCATGTTGTGATTTCCATTACAGTAGCATTCCTGTATGTGATGCAGTGCCGACTAAAGGCCTGAAGATCACGGGCATCCAGTATGGTTTTCCGGCCTTGACCCTTACGCACAGAGATTGTTCCAGATTCTCTGAATCTTTGGATGATATTATGCACGGTAGATGATGATAACTTCAAACTCTTTGCAATTTTTCTCTGAGAAACTCCTTTCTGATATTGCTCCACTATTTTTCGCCGCAGCATTGGGGGAATTGGTGATCCTCTTCCCATCTTGACTTCTAAGAGACACTGCCACTCTGAGAGGCTCTTTTTATACCCAATCATGTTGCCAATTGACCTAATAAGTTGCAAATTGGTCCTCCAGCTGTTCCTTATATGTACATTTAACTTTTCTGGCCTCTTATTGCTACCTGTCCCAACTTTTTTGGAATGTGTAGCTCTCATGAAATCCAAAATGAGCCAATATTTGGCATGACATTTCAAAATGTCTCACTTTCAACATTTGATATGTTATCTATATTCTATTGTGAATAAAATATAAGTTTATGAGATTTGTAAATTATTGCATTCCTTTTTTATTCACAATTTGTACAGTGTCCCAACTTTTTTGGAATCGGGTTTGTATATATATATATATATATATATATATATATATATATATATATATATATATATATATATATTTTTTTTTTTAACATGTATTGTACTTTTTGCATTTAGATACATGCGAGGCCATGTGACAGAAAAACACTGTTTCTGTTCAGGGTTTTCCTCCTGAAATCTATACTATTTAAATATATTATAAGCATTATCTACTAAAAATGTCTACAATAATCAAAACATTCTCATCTTGAGCAGAAAAGAAAGATAACCAGCAGTTTCAAAGTTGAAGTTCTATCCTAGCCATCTAACAACAATTTTCCCAGTTATAATTATGATTCCTTTGAAATGTTCTTAGCCTACAGATTAATATATTGTAGAAACTTAATTTTCTGTACAGCGCTTTGCAACGATTTGTGTTGTGAAAAGCGCTATACAAATAAACTTGAACTTAATTGAATTGAATTAATAATGCTAAATGTAGATCAGAAACGTCTCGTCACATCTGGTTTGAACAGTCAGAGTCATAGGTTATTGAGAGATAAATAGATAGTAAGAAAAATAACTAGATTTACAGCATTGTTTCTGTTGTTGTTAAAATAACCGCGTCATCCGCAACTCTTAAACTCGGCGCCGGTATACCGACGAAACATGCTACCTATCAGATTGTGCTACCAATAATATATTTGCATTATTTTAAGGGTAAGTTTAGGGTAAGGGTAGGTGTGGACTGGTAGGTTTAGGGTAGGGGTATGTATGGACATTAAAAAAAAGCCTCAAAAAGCCTCAAACCACATGAATAAGATGCTGGTAGCATCTGATAGGTAGCATTTTTCGCTATCGATATGTGCTACCTATCTTTTTAATGGAAGGTAGCACAATCTGAGCGGGTAGCACAAATCGTCAGAACACCGGCGCGCGTCCGGAGAGAGAGAAAGCGCACGGAGCTGAAAGGGCTTGAATTAAGCGCGTTTGGTTTTAGATAAAAATACTAGAGTATATAGCGCTGAAAGATATTTGCCATAAACAACACTTGTTATGTGATCCGCTCCGCTGTTTTGACGCTCTGTTCACTTAAAACAGTGCTGCTGTTACGGCTCGCGGTCCGGATGGATGCCAGGGTGCGGATGCCGTCCGCCTTTTGAAAATCAGTTATATAAGTATTTAAGGATAAAAGACTTGAGCTGCTTTTAAAATATTCATGAGTCCTTTTCCTCGAGTCGAGTCGAGTCAAGTCTGGAGTCATTTCAGGTCGAGTCTGAAGTCAAGTCTGAAGTCTATAAAAATGTGACTCGAGTGTGACTCGAGTCCGAGTCACTAACTCGAGTGTCCATCTCTGATGTAATCTGATGGATTGTGTGTGCATGTGCAGAGCTGCAGGATCAGGCTGCGTCAGAGGAGGACGGGCTGGATGGAGAGGCCTGGGCGCGACCTTTGGCCCAGCTTTGGCAGAACAGACCGTATAATCCAGAAAGAGAGAGAGAGTACAACAGAGAGATGGGTCTGCGGCCTCCGTACTGCACTGTGTGTGCGCTCTTCCAGGCACATCAGCGGGTACGCCGGCCTGTTTCAGAGATCTGTGTTTATCTGTTTCCTGTCTCTGGAGTATATCAAATGTCTGACACTTCCTGTGCGACGTCCTGTTTATGTGTGTTCAGTCTGAAGGGGGCGAGAGCGAGCCGGCCGTGGTGCTGCCCGGGGGTCAGATGAGGACCAAGCCTCTGATTCCAGAGAGATGTTTCACTACCACCTCAGAGGACAGCGCAGAAGTCCAGCCGTCTACGCCTCACCTGGAGGAGGACGGCACCAGTCTGCTCATCAGCTGCTCCCTGTGCAGTGTCCGTGTGCACACTAGTGAGTACTGAGCTGACAACCTGGACTATTACAATATTTTCAGCATTGAAAACATAATGGTAAGAAATGTTTCTTGAGCAGCAAATGAGCATATTAGAATAATTTCTGAAGGATCGTGTGACACTGAAGACCGGAGTAATGATCCTGAAAATTCAGCTTTGATTACAGCAATAAATTAAATTTTAAAATATATTTAAATAGAAAACAGTTATTTTAAATTGTAATAATATTTCACATTTTTACTGTTTTACTGTATTTTTATCAAATAAATGCAGCCTTGGTGAGCAGAAGAGACTTATAAAAGTCATTTAAAAGACTTAATGACCCCAAACTGTAGTGTAGTTTGTCTGGTTATAACATGGACTTGAATGTAATATCTTTCTATTATGATGCCTTTCATTAAGCTTTTTCTAAATAAGAAAATATGCTATTAGGGAACAAGTGTCCAGCATGAATGTGAACTCCTTCAATACTGTTTGAAAAGCATCCCAAGATGCATTCACGATGCTGCTGAGGACAAATAAGGAATCTCATCATAGTTTCCAACATAGTCTGCCAGTAAAGGGTGTGTTTGAATAATCACGGGTCTGTTTAATTCAATCTGTTTGTTCTAGGTTGTTACGGTGTAGCTCCAGCGAGAGTCTCCAAAGACTGGAAATGTGCCCGCTGTAAAGCCAACGCCCTCGCCGAGGTACACCTAAACCTTTTGACATATAGTGGCCCAAGAATATTTGGACACTTACAGAAGTAGTTCACCCAGAAATTCTGTGCTCACTTACAGAAATTCTCTGCTCATGTTGTTAGAAATCCATATGGATTCTTTCACATTTTCACCTGTTAGATTGTTTTGCTTTGAAAAGTTTGAAATATGAGTCGCAACAGTATACAACACCTGATCATCAATTTGTGAAATGTTTTGCTTGAACAGTGTATTTTTCGTTAAAATGAATTGAGACTTTACATTTTCATGATGTTTCTTGTTTCTGCTTTAAGTCTGGCTTAAGTGTCCAAATAATTTTGGGCTACTCTGCAGCTGCATGAAACATATAATGGTCTTTCATCTCTCCATTCATTGATTATAGTGAATGTGTTGTAAATTGATTATGTTTGAATCTCTGATCCTTGACAGAGTTGCTGTCTGTGTTCGTTGAGAGGTGGAGCGTTGCACAGAGCCAATAATGGCAAGTAAGTAAAATGAAAGTCCACTAGAGGGTAGAACTGATGTCCTGTGAAACACACTGACCCCTGACCTTAGCAGTTTCTCTGATCTTTAATTGTTAGAAGTGTGTTTTTTGTGGATTTTGTGTGCTTTAGACAAACAAGAACCTTTTGTTTTCATGTATTCTCACTTATTACACAATTCTGGCTTGAGATCACGGGAATCTTTTATTGTCTTGCCAGGCGAGTTTCACAAAATCTCTCAAGAAATTCTGGGTATTATGTATCTCACAATCAAAAGAAAGAAATAGGAAATGTAATTTTGCCTAAAGAAAAATGATGCCTATTTTTAAGAATCAGTGCAATTTTTTTCTTTTTCTTCCAGTTTGACATTATTCATGACTGTTTAGATTATTTGCTTCCCAGACTGTCATTAGGAATGCTCATGTAACACATTGTACCACATTAAATTAAATTAAATTAAATATCATTTATATTACTGTAGTACAACAGCAAAAAATAAAAATAAAATAAAAAATAAATAAATAATAATAATATAAATATATATATATATATATATATATATATATATATATATATATATATATATATATATATATATATATATATATATATATATATTATTTTATTTCTTTCTTTCTTTTGTATTAATATTTTTTCTTTGCTGTATTTTAGAAATGAAAACCACCACAGACAACCAAGGTTGTCCCCCAAGAACAGGTGGCAGTTTTTCATGCTTTCGGTCAAACAACTTACACTTATGTCACTGGTAGATTCTATTGTGTTGGGTTAGACCCTACTCTCAAGCAAGAGCTAAATTAGTTCCCCCTTTTAAAGACTTTTCTATAACTAAAATCATTCCCAGTTCCTGTGGTGCGAACACATCAAAAAGCAGTTATTTCCGTCAATAGTTATATGAGCTATTAAATGTTCCTCTGGTGCAAAAGCCCCTATGATAAAGACTAGAAATAGTAAAACAACAAATTACAGTAATTCGGGAAGGAAATGTATTTTATTGTCATGAAAATACTGCCCCATTGTAAAAATGTGAGTGGTCCTAAAAATATAATTTTCGTAAATGTATAACGTGTAATTGCTTATTTTTATGTTTTGATTCTGTGGTGAAATGTGACTTGGAAATGATCTTGAGAGGTTTTATGAGATTCTTCCTGCTGTTTTCTTCGGGATCAGTTAATGTTGTATACATAGCAAAAATCATCATCCCAGGTTCCTAACATGTGTCTCCATGTGCAGATGGGTTCACGTCCTGTGTGCGGTGGCAGTGCTGGAAGCTCGCTTTTTGAACATCGCTGAACGATCACCCGTGGATCTCAGCGGCATTCCCTTACAGAGATTCAAGCTGGTGAGTGTCTGTTTCCTTCTCTAGAAAACATGCAGTGTGCAAACTGGGCATCCTTTCAAACAGCAACATTTCACTTCTCTGAGATGTGGCTTCACACCAAACCTCTGTTAATCAACAGCTTGATGTGTTTTAAATCATGTTGTACATCAGAACAACACGTTTTGCTGCAGATTGTAACTTCAGGATGTTGACTTTTACTGGAAGTGCTTTGGTGTAAGCGGTCACAGTGTTATTTATATCTGCACTCTGGGCCCATTCCTCATGTTACACTTCCTCTGAACTGACTTCCTGTGAGCTAATCTCCCTTGTATGTGCTTACAGAAATGCTACTACTGCAAACGGCGGATGAAGAAAACGCTGGGCTGTTGTGTGCAGTGTTCTCATGGTCGCTGCCCCACCTCATATCACCCGACCTGCGCACAGGCCGCCGGCGTCATCATGCACCCGGACGACTGGCCCTTCGTCGTCTACGTCACCTGTTGCCGCCACAAAGGGCCGGTACAATCGGAGGTATTGCTCTCTGAATCACTGTAACATGTGACTGCACTAATGTGGCTGCTAGAGGTGGCTATCAAGTTGGCCTAATAGTCTCTTCCTGTTTCCTTTTCATGCTTTTTTAAGCGTTTTTAAGTGTTCAAATAGAACATAGAAGAGTATGTATAGCTTTTTCTTTCTCCAAACCATAATTAAAAATAATACATTTAAGACAGTGTCCATGACTCCCCACCATTGCTCACATATAAATAGTGTATCGCTTTTATTTTTTTCAACATATTGGGAATTAGGGCTGCAAGATAAATCATATTCTAATCATGATCGCAGTTTCCGCTTTTTCTTGATTTATCAAGCATAATCGTCTGCAGTATTTACCAGCTAGTTATTTATCGTGAAAATGTTTAATTTTTATTTGACATTTATATTATCTTGAATTGATAACAAGCCTCCCTAAGCTTTCATGGTTGCGGTTGCCAGATGTCAATAGTTTTTTAAATCCCTCACTCACAGATTTTCTTTAAAACTGATACATTTTCTGATCAGTGTTTTGCATAATCTTTCCAATTTGGCAACCATGCACACACATTCTCTCTACATTACGGAAAAAAGTGCTTATATGAGCTGAAAACACCGGCAAACTTGTAAGAGGGAGTTTTGCAATCTCTATTGAGGTATTCTGCTCAAATAAAAGCGTAATACAGCCAGTCTGTTTGTGCAACTAAATCTGCAAGCAAAGCATGCAAGTTTACTTTCTCTTGATTTGTGCTTATGTGAAAGTGGATTAATTCTGATGAAATGTAAAAATGACAATAATCGTGAATAATAATTGTGATTATATTTTTTTGTGCAAAATAATCGTGACTGTTTAAAAGTTATTGTGCATCCCTATTGTGAATAGCCATCATATTTGTTGCTGCTGTGATGAGTGATCTCTCTCTTTCTCCTCTGCAGCGTAATAAAGCAGCCATGAGAGAGCTCAGCGTGGGTCAGAAGGTCATCTGCAAGCACAAAAATGGACGCTACTACCAGTGTGAAGTCATACAGCTGACAAAAGAGACATTTTATGAGGTCAACTTTGACGATGGGTCCTTCAGTGATAACCTTTTCCCAGAGGACATAGTGGTAAGACGTGAGATTTGATCTATTCTCTACAGCAGTTTATCATAGAAAAGGTGCATTTAACTACAGTTTGAAGTAGATTATCTAATTATCAATGGCATGGAAAACCTGGAAGTAACAGGGAATTTTGGGAAAATTGCAAAGCTTCATTTTTGTGGAAACCATGACACATTTTTTTCAAGATTCTTCGATGAGTAGAAAGTTCAAAAGGAACTTTGAAACTTTGAAACTTTTGTACCATTATAAATGTCTTTACTGGCATTTTTGATCAGTTTAATATATCCTTGATGAATAAAAATATTAATTTCTTTTATTTCAAAATCACTTACTGACTGGCTCCAAAATACTGTATATTTAAGATGGTGTATATTATAAATATTGTGTTTTGCATGGTCTCGTGTAGAACCGAGACTGCGCTCAGCTGGGTCCTCCACCGCAGGGTGAAGTGGTTCAGGTCAGATGGACGGATGGTCTTGTCTATGGAGCCAAATTCGTGGCAGCTCATGTCACTCAGATGTACCAGGTAAATGTCTAAAAGAAAAGTTCCAGCGGTTCAGTCTGCGTTTAGCCGTTTAGTAAATCACTGCTTCTCTTCAGGTGGAGTTTGAGGACGGATCACAGCTGACAGCTAAGAGAGATGACGTCTACACCCTAGATGAAGAGCTGCCCAAGAGGGTCAAATCTCGTCTGGTGAGCTCATATATTAGGGATATTGCAAGTAAAAATACTAAAATAAAAAAATAAATAAAAAAATTAGTGGTCTGGAAGTAAAAAATCATGTGTTTTCTCCATAGGGGAAATGATTTTTAAAGATAGCTTGTAAACCATTAAAGACTGTGTGCTACAAGGTTGGTTCTCGATGATATATGCTTTTTTTGAGGCTATCAGTCCACATTATTGCAACTTATTATTGAAATAATCATGATTAACAGTTGAATTCATGGTGAAAAACTACATTACACATGATTCTGTACATAAAATTCCACCAATCAGAGAGTCCCAGTGACCAAATAAAATACTTAACTATTTGTATACATATGCAGTATATATACATATTTTGCAATAAACTTAAAATATTTTATTTCTATAGATAGTCAACAATTTTAAATGAATAGTTTTATATTCCTTCATTATTTTTAATTTGATCATTTCACTTTCAGTTCTTCATGAGATTGTAGTCCTTTCCCTCATTAAAGCCGTTAAGCACACAGTCTTTTTTGCTTCAAAACAAAGTTTGTAATGTTGCTGATTGGTTTGGTTCATGGGTTATAATGCTTTAATGATTACTTTTTAAAAATCCCTATGTGAAAAATGAATGAAAAAAAAATAGTTCTGGAGAAAGTGGGTGGGCACTAATGCACTCTGTTGATTTTTGCATGTATGTGATTCAGTCTAAGGCATCAGACATGCGTTTTGATGGCATGTTTGGAGAGAAGAAGGTCCAGGAGAGCAAGAGACAGAGAGTGATCAACTCCAGGTACAGAGGCGACTACATCGAACCCGTCATCTACCGTGCCATCATGGAGTAGCCAGCGATGACACAGCCTTCACCTGAAACCACCAGCACTCATCCAGTGACTCCAGGACTCCCTGTCAGTAGTGTTCAGTTCACAGGGGTCGGACACCTGGATGGGTTTGACCGTTCTTCGGTGGACTATTACTAGCCCTAAGTCGACATCTATTCTGATATATGGGTCTAAGAGTCGAGGCAGGGTGTTTCACAGTGTCTTTCTCAGAGAATGCAGCTTTGTCATTGGGTGTGACGCCCTTTTAACCTCAGCGCTGTAAAACTGTGCCACAAGCACTCTAGAAACACATCAGCGTGAACATCAGGTTCAAGGAGTCACTCTAAATCACATTCGTTTGATACAGCATATTTGTATACTCCATTTCATAAAATATCTACTTTAAGTGAAGTGACTTCACTAAAAGTAGATATTTTATCAAATTGCATTAATTTATTTGACTTAATTGAGGGTGCTGTTTCTACCCATATTTTAGCGAACTTTTAGCGAATATTTTAGGTGCCATTGCCCTTTTATGGATGCGGATCTCCTTTTTTTTAAGATCTACGCTGTTGTAAATTGTGCAGTCGAGATCCTGATTATTGTACATTATTTGGAACATAATGAATTCAGCGTGTCTTAGAGTCATTTTTTACAAGCCTATTTATTACTGGTGCTTTACAAAAGTCAATTTTGCAATATGAGTTCCAGTGCTGTCGAAGTTTGACACCGATAGGTGTGTTCAGTTTTTGGAAAGAGGATCGCGTAGATATCGAAATGCCAAGTATCTCACTTTCACAGCTGTTCAAGCCCTGCCTTGCACTCTGGTTCAATACACTTTCATTCAGATGTTTCTGTTAATGTAGCTTCTTACTGCTGTCGACATTTTATCAGAAGCCCCACGGTTTTAATAAGCTATTTTTGCACTTCTCAGCTGTACTTTTATGAATTGTCATCTTTGTCCTTGCAGTAGCCGAGCTCTAGAGACCGAAATGCACTTCTGAAAGCTGAGGAGACCGTGGTTTGGACTGTCTAGGTGACGGCATTTGAAGAAAGTAAGGTTGTTGCAGTCCTTCAGTTGTTCGATAGATAGATAGGGCTAATCTTCACTATAAAAAAAAAAAAAGAAAATTATAAAAGATTTTTTCTATCAAGAAGCCTATTTTATTGCTTTGTTTTATAATACATGTTTAATGTTCATATACTGTGAGATAGAGTTGTATGTAGTTAATTTAAGAAATCTTGAGCTTTCGGCACGTTTCTTCTGCCTCTCGTGTTGCTTTCAAACATGAGCCTCGTTCTCACTACTCTTCTGAATGCAGAGGCTCTAGAACTTCCATACATGTATTTTGTAAAAATCATTAATGTGCATCAGTAAAAGATGTGAGCTGAAATGTTTCTTATACTGGGTGTCTTTTTTTCATTCATATTCACATTTACTGCATTAAACAACAGTAACTAGATTTACTGATTTAATAATGTATTGCATTTTATTTCTCTGTTAATATTTCAATAATATTTTCATCTTCTGGCTAATAAAACCACAGAGCAGTGTTGTGGTTACCACCAGCATACCAAAGCCAGCACCATGGAAAATGTTGAAATTATTTACAACACCCTAAATGATAATAATAATAATAATAATAATTAATGTATTTATAATAAAGTGTGTTTGTGTGTGTGTGTGTGTATATATATATATACAGTTTTCATTTTTTGGTCTGGACACACCCTAAAACAAATTTTTATTAGTTTTAGTAGTTTAATTAAAACCAATATTAGGAACTTCAAAACAAATGAAAATATTATTTTGAAGAAAAAAAAAAAATTCAGACGTTATAATTAAAGGGATAATATATCAGTAAAAAATCCAAAAACAACAAAATCCCGTTAAATTTATGTAATTAGGAGACTGTTTAATTGATGTTTTCATAGGTTATTACTGTTTGTTTAATTGACTGATAAAATGATAAAATATAGTTAAGTAAATTGGTCTTTCCTGGGCTATGCACAAACGTATAACATACAGACGTTGTTTACGGGAAAACACAACACATTTTTACATTACTTCGCAAAAATCCCCTGAAACAAGCGACCAGCGGTTTGGAGAATGGATTTTCTTTGCTTATATTAATAGAATGTGAAAAAATAAATTGAAGAAATAATTTTTTTCTACTAACGAAAGAGATGTTTGCTGGATGTCGGTTGTAGTTTATCAGCGTTCAGGTGCGTCTTACGTCATGACGAATTTTAATTGGACGTGCTTGATTAGTATCCATGGCAACGTTCTGTTGTTTTCTGTAAACCTGACTCTCTCGTCAGCATCTTGCGACGATTATTGAGCTGAGAGCTGAGTTAATCGACTGATCACAGGTTTTCCCTTTGCGATTGTGATCGTTTAAAGTGAGTTTTATTTTGTGTGGTGAAATCTGAAAACAAGAACCATGTCAGCGTGCCTTGTGTTCATTATAAGTTTCAAAGTAAACTCACTCACGACACGATCCCATTTGAAGGCCTTCACATCACTGTGAGAGAGTTAAAACAACAAATTATGAGGAACGACAGACTGAAGTTCTCTTTCAAACATTCATTCGGTATCTCACTATGGGAATCGCCTCGGGCGTGACCAATCCTGGAAGCACCAATTACACCACGTCTGTCAGTTGACAGACCAATCACGACAGTGATGCGGGAGTCCCACCTCCCCAATATATATCACTGCATGACGGTCCCTACCTCATTCTCGTTCTCTTTACCTGTGAAGATCTCGTGGAAGCTATATTTTCTGTACTCTTTCCAGGATTAGCTGCTTAACTGTTCTTAGACGAGCCGTCAAGGTACGTCGCCGAACGCGGTTATTTCTGAAAGTGGTGGTTTTTCTCTTCACTGTCACGGTGAAAATTATTGTTAAGGGACAAACGAGTGAATTAACGTGTTACGACGAATTCTCTTGTCTGTCTTCTCTAAGCGACACATTGTGGTGAGCTTAGCGGCTTGATGGCGAATGTTAGTTCTGCAACCGAGGGCGCAAGGGGGAAAGACGCCCCGCGCCCTTGTGCTTGTGGAGCTGTGATATCAGGCAAGGATTCTCATTCCCTGTGTATTGCATGCCTGGGGGTGAGACACGCTCAGGCGGCACTCGCGAACCCCGAGTGCTGTCCGCACTGTTCCCTTTTCCCGTCAAGGGTTCTGGAGAGAAGAGTGCGGGTGGCGGCCACTAATAAAGGTGATCCCTCCCTTTCTCCTTCGACCATGGTGAAGACCAAACAGCCACCTGTGTCATGCAGCTGGGGCGAGTTTATGGATGAAGTCTCCCCTGAGCTTCCTCCTCTTTTCCCGATCCTGGCAGAGGAAAGGGAGGAGGAGGAGGATGATGACGAAGCAATCACCCGTCTGTTGGAGGAGGACGGGGAGGAGGATGATGACGACACGATTCTACCGTCGACTCCCTCCCGGCCGGGAAGCGTGTTAAGCGAAGGGTCCCCGGCCTCAGCTCAGGTGGAGCTCAACCTGCTCGAAATGTGCAGGAGGGTGGCGGCGAAACTTTCTATCGATTGGCCGTCGCAGCAGGCGGGCCAGGGTACGGAGAGAGACCTATATGACGGCAAGCGACTGCCGTTACTTCCCCCGGGCTGTTAAACAGGTTATTCCTGCTGTCCCTGCGTGCGTTTCAGAAATTAAGCGTTTCTGGGACAAACCATTTTCACACAGGTTTCCTGTGAAAGGGTTTTCCAGATTGGACGTGCACAACATGGAGGAGCTAGGGATGTCAAATCCCCCTCCTGTTGAGCTGTCAGTGGCACATCATCTTAACCCTAATCGCAGAGCAGCTTTTTCTTCTGCCTCAGCTTCACTGCCAGGACGTACTGAGCGCCTAACAGCCTCAGTTTTTCAGAAGATTTACCGTTCCTCTGCTCTGGCAGTGAGAGCTTTGAATGCCACCTCTCTCCTCACTGCTTATCAAGCAGAGCTCATGGAGGAGATGGGAAGACAAATGGATGCTGGGTCACCAAACCCAGCCCTCTGGGAAGAGATCTGCTTTATTGCAGATCTCAACCTGAGAACCTCCAGAGGTGCAGTCCAGAGCTGCGGCCGCAGCATGGGCTTGGCAGTGGTGGGTGAGCGAGCCCTCTGGCTGGGACTTTCAGGGCTGTCTGACAGAGAGAAAGTCAATTTCTTGGATGCCCCGTTGGAGCCCAAAGCCCTTTTCGGCGCATCAGTTACTGCTATGCGCCAGCGGTGTGATCTGAGGAAGCAAGAGGGAGAGGCTTTCCAAGCTTGCCTTCCCCGAAAACCCATTCCTAAGGGTTCTCTATCGGCACGCCCTGGTTTTGATGCCCGTCTGTGGAGTGGTCAGTCAGCTTTCAGGAGCCCCAGACCTCCTCAGCCTCAGCAGTCTGACGCACAGCCTAAGCCAGCACAGCCAAAGGGAAAACCTTCCTTTGCAGCAGCAGCAGCTAGACACAGACCGACAAACCCTCAGGGAGGCAAGAAATGCTGGGCAACCTAACCTGTCCTCGTATTCTGGACAAAGGGACGATCAACAGCACTCTTGGAGTATCTGTTGTTATCCTCTCTCAAAAAGAGTGGTTAATTTCTCCCCCTCCTGCCAAGAGAAGGCGTTGGACTCGGGAACCATTCATAAAAATGTCAAAAAGTTCTCTTTTGACCAGTTCAGCTGTGGAGTTGGCACCAGTTCCCCCAGTGCCCCACAAAGAAATTCTCCCCCCTCCACCCACGGTGTTGCCAAGAAAGGTGGAGTGCAGTTCACAAGAAAATATCTGTGGTGTGAAAATAAACAAATTCCCTGTGCATCCAGGCAGTGGGCTGAGGGCACAGCAATGTTTGAAAATAAAAACACACAAAACCAAAATTACTCAAGTCAGAGCTGCAATCCCCAACTCCCCCGCTAGATGGCGCGGCTGCGCCATTAGTGGGCGAGGGCCGCAGCGGTCCACTCGCTGTTCACGCGGAGAGCTGGCGCGCATGCACAGTACATCCCTGGGTTCTGTCTACGATAATGCGGGGTTATCGTCTGCAGTTTGCTGTAAAACCACTAGTGTTCAACAGTGTGTTGGTGTCAGCCGCAGAAGGGGAGTCAGCTCAGGCTTTAGAGGAAGAAATAGCCTCTTTATTAAAGAAAAGGGCAGTTCGGGTCATGCCGCAGGAGGACAGCCATCACGGCTTTTACTCCCGGTACTTTGTCATTCCCAAGAGAGGGGGAGGTCTCCGTCCCATTCTGGATTTGCGGATCCTCAACAAACACCTCAGAAAATACAAGTTCAAAATGCCCACATTCAGAACGCTGTCACATTTTATTCGCGAGAAAGACTGGTTCACCTCGGTCGATCTGGAAGATGCATATTTCCATATAGACATCTACCCGGCACACAGGAAATTCCTCAGGTTTGCCTATCAGGGCACAGCCTACGAATTTATGACTGTTCTTTTCGGGCTCTCATTGGCCCCACGAACGTTTTGCAAATGTATAGAAGCGGCTCTATCACCGCTGAGAGCAGCAGGTCTCAGAGTGTCGGCTTATCTGGACGATCTCCTCCTTTGCTCTCCATCACGGCAGCAAGCGGAGACAGACACAAAGATGCTGGTGTCTCATTTGAAGAGCTTAGTTTTCAGGATAAACGAGACAAAAAGCTGCCTGGTGCCCACACAGGAAATAGTTTATCTAGGCCTCAGACTGAACTCAGACCAGTATCAAGCGTTTCTGTTAGAGGAGCGCATCAGGTCAATTCGCAGCTGTCTATCCCTTTTTCAAAAAGGGAGCAAATTCCCTTTCAGACTATGTTTGCACCTTCTAGGGCTAATGGCCTCAACAGTCTCTGTTATTCCTTTGGGACTGCTGCGAATGAGAGAGTTTCAGAATTGGACAGCCGCAAAGTGATGGTGTCAGCACTTTGCATGCGTGCTCTCCGTTACTGGAGAAACCGCTCGTTCCTCGAATCCGGGACTCTGCTGGGGGTAGTTTCCATGAGGAAGGTGGTAACGATGGACGCTTCGCTCTCAGCTTGGGGTGCAGTGTGCGAGGGCAGAATAGCGAAAGGGAAATGGCCCGTCTCGTTGCAGAACGCGCACATAAATTACCTGGAACTGTTAACAGTATTTCTAGCACTGAAACATTTTGTGCAGTTTCTGCGGAACCACCAAGTTCTGATCAGATCAGACAACACAACCACAGTGGCATATATAAATCGCCAAGGGGGCTTATGCTCTCCTCAGCTTCACAGTCTGGCACAGAAACTGATTGTGTGGGGCAGGAAACACTTTCATTCATTACGGGCAACGCACGTCCCGGGAATAATGAATGTGGGGGCGGATCTCCTGTCCAGGGGGAATCCTCAGTACGGAGAATGGACACTCCACCCTCAGGTAGTGGGCCAGTTATGGAAGAGATTCGGCCGCGCGCCCGTAGATCTCTTCGCATCGCACGAAAACAGTCACTGCCCTCTTATTCTTCTCGCTAGCGAGAGACAGTGCGCCTATGGGCTTGGATGCCCTAGCGCACCCATGGCCAAACGTACTGCTTTACGCGTTCCCTCCGCTAAGCCTGATCGTACCAACTCTAAGAAGGGTAAGAGAGTACGGCCACTCAGTCATACCGATTGCCCCGAACTGGCCGGGGAAATTGTGGCTGGCGGAGATAATGCAGCTCTTGGTCGACCAGCCCTGGCCTCTCCCGCTGCACAGAGACCTCCTCTCGCAAGTGCGCGGGGAGATATTTCACCCCGCCCCAGACAAAGTTGCTCTTTGGGCCTGGTCCGTGAGAGGTTAAACTTAAATGCTACTGGGTTGCCTCCGAAGGTGATCGAAACAGTTCAGAACACGAGGGCTGCCTCGACGTGCTCTGCTTTCGATAGGAAATGGAACGTTTTCGAACAATGGTGCGCGCATAAACGCATTGTCCCCTTTCTCTGTTTGGTCGCAGATGTGTTATGTTTTCTGCAAGAACTTCTGGATAAAGGTACAGCTTTTTCTACCGTTAAGGTGTATCTCGCGGCGATTTCTGTGTGTTACGTGGGGATTGACAATAACACTATGGGTCGACACCCGCTTGTATGCAGGTTTATGAGAGGTGCACGGCGTTTGAACAGGGTGTCAAAACCACTGATTCCGCCGTGGGACTTTCGCTGAAGACCGCATTATTGCTGGCTCTTTCAACTGCTAAACGGGTTAGTGAACTTCATGCTTTGTCGGTTCATAACTCCTGTATGCAGTTCACTATAGAGTACTCGAGAGTGTCTCTCAAAACTAATCCAGCCTTCGTGCCTAAGGTGAGCGAGTCAGCTCTAGCCTATAATCAAGTGGATTTAATGGCTTTCCATCCACCGCCCTTCTCGTCACCAGAAGAAGAGCGGCTTCACTGTTTGTGCCCTGTCCGTGCGTTGCTATGTGAACAGAACGAAAGCGCTGCGGAAGAGTAATCAGTTATTTGTCTCATGGGCTGATTCTCACAGGGGTAAACCTATTTCTCATCAGTGCCTGTCCCACTGGGTAGTGGAAGCTATTATAGTGGGTTATAACAGCATGGGTCTTAGTCCTCCATAGGGGCTTAGGGCTCATAGTACCCGAGGGCTGTCCACCTCGTGGGCGTTGTTTAAGAGCATTTCAATTCAAGGCATTTGTGCAGCGGCGAGCTGGGCTTCACCACACACTTTTGTCAGATTTTACAGGCTGGATGTTATGGAGCCGTCGTTGGCTCATTCCATCCTAAGTGTGTAAAAAAAAAAAAAAAAAAAAACACTCGTACAGATGTTTTGTTTTTCATATGTCTCCAATTTATTCTGGGAATAGGGGGGGCTTGCTTTCTTATGTTATCACACATTACTGAGTTGGTTGACATGCCTGCTTCGGACAGCATATCTGCAATATGGGAGTTGTCTATATCCCATAGTGAGATACCGAATGAATGTTTGAAAGAGAACTTTAGGTTACTCACGTAACCCCGGTTCTCTGATAACATGAGTGAGGTATCTCTCCACACTTCCCTCCTTGCAGTAGCACGGGGAAGAGATATGCTGAGAATGAGGTAGGGACCGTCATGCAGTGATATATATTGGGGAGGCGGGACTCCCGCATCACTGTCGTGATTGGTCTGTCAACTGACAGACGTGGTGTAATTGGTGCTTCCAGGATTGGTCATGCCCAAGGCGATTCCCATAGTGAGATACCTCACTCATGTTATCAGAGAACCGGGGTTACGTGAGTAACCTAAAGTTCTGTGACCTGCAAATCAGCAGCGCTCAAACCAATGAAGGTAAGTTCAGCTGCACATCAAACTAAACTAATCATTTAGAATACGAACTAATGCTTTTATTTTCAATAAGCAGTTACATTTATGACTCTGCTGCTGTACTAGTGCTGTAGTGTTAACATGACATGGAGTCAGATAGTAATATTTTGGCATTTTGATATATTTAATGGCACTCAAAGAGCACTATGTTACTGTGTGAATGAAAATAATGGTCTTATGGGTGTTTTTGCTGTCAGAATACACTGATAATGAAGCGCTTATTCCCAACAACACATCAGTCATTATCAGACTAATCCCTGTTGTTGGGCTCAAATCCACAAACAAAAAATTTGTCAAGTAAGTCACGTGACATGAGCACGGGCTCAAATCCACAAACAAAAAATTTGTCAAGTAAGTCACGTGACATGAGCACAACTTTCATCATTTAGATGTAATATGAAGAATCATCAGTCTGTCACTGGTGTTTTAGTCATTTGGACTCTTTGCTGTTTGGTTTTGCAGTAATCGGCCTGAACCAGCAGCATGTGGATCTTCACAAACAGTATGTAGAAAATTGTCTTCATGTTTAATAACTCTCTTTGGAAAGGTTCTTTGTTGAATATTTGATTCGTATGGTTATTTTTATACTCTAACATATGGAGCATCATCGACTGACTCCTCCAGTATATTACAGATAACCAAGTTTGCTATGTTTTTTTTAAAGTTACACTGTTTTTGATCAAACTGTCAGGATCGTAAGGTAAGCCCAATTCCACAGAATGGTTTTAAAGGGGTCCTATTATGCTTTTTCACTTTTTGAATTTTAGTCAGTGTGTAGTGTGTATGTTTGGGCATAAAAAGAGCTACAAAGTTACAAATCTCAAAGTTAACTCCAAAGGGAGATATTTCGGTTTTTTTTTTAAATCCCTTTTCAAGAACTACAACGAATGGCTCGTTTGGACTACAAAGTTGTTTTCCTGTATTTGTGACATCACAAATTGGTCCATTAGAATATCATTAAAATAAATCCCACCTCCGGAAATTCGAATGCACGTTTCAAAATCGAAACCCGGTGCGGGTGTTTTTATATCACTGTGTTTCTGATGGAAACCGACTGTCTTCAGAAAATTTTGGATGTCATTTTCATTTCATCTTGCATGAAATGCCTGATAAAGCAGCGTTTGGGAGCGGAGCTCTGCTTTGTGTACAGCATTACCGGGGAAACCTCGCTCTCTGCCACTTCAGAGAATGAATTTGCATATATATGCCGCCACAAATAGTGCAATTCTGTAGGACTATGGTATAAATAAATTCAACTGTATAACAGCTTCACTGCAATTCATGTTATAAAGTTAGAATTAAAGAACAATAGACATAATACATATTACCGTTGCACTTATCTGTACATAGTAAATGCAGTTATTTTTAAGCTGTTGTTGACATCCTATCTAAAACGTGATTTAGCCAAAAAAAAACAATATCATTACCACTCTAATGTCTTGCAATATCCATGAGTGCAAAGGTTCTGCGCGATCCTCTTGTTCAATATTCTTGGGGTCTGAATTGATATGGCAACTTAGTACTGAAACACAGTCTAAGCTGTTCGCCAATCACAGCGCACTGGGACAGCTAACCAATCACAACACATTTCGTTTTTCGGAAGGTGGGGCTTCATCAAACCCGGAACTAATCGAGCCATTTGTGCCAGGCTGGGGAGAAAGGTATTATAATGAGAGCATGTTCTAGTACACCCCCAAAACAAAATCAAGACTTTGTAAAAGAGCATAATAGAACCCCTTTAAATAATATTTTCATTCTATATGCACTATTTTACAATTTAACCTTACACTTTCTGTATGAATAACAACATTTGCTGTATGATTACTGCAACATTACACAATAAAACTATTATTAATTCCCTGGCGTTCACGCCTGTGTCTTCATTTTGATTGGTTTTCTGTAGACAAGCGTCTCGTTCATGTCTCATTTATGTCTCTCTGTGTCATGTTTCTGGTCTCCAAACTCTCAACTGACCTCAGTATTGTCCTAAATGAGCCTTGTGTCTCGTCACAGAGGTAAAACTCCTCTTGTGTTCATGTTTGTTTCAGCAGCAGAACGGTGATTCTTCACCAGTTTCACTGGATCTGCTTCTGAAGGTATCGACATCAAAGAAAAATACACTCTTCTGCACTGTAATGAACTTCAGTGTTTGCATATGAAGTGTCGTGATGAAGACAATAAGTGCTGAATATCAAAACACAATGTACTGTGAAGTTGCTTTAAATTGCAAAGCCACAATGACACATGGAACAGCTTCTTCCAGGAGGTTTGAGTGTTTCAGTGTTAAACATTAAAACATGCAAATGCCTGTGAAACAGACTGAGAATCTGGCTGAGGCAAATGCATCAGAAGAGGACAAACTCAAAGCTGTGATGTACCCGTCCAGTCTGTGCTATTATTCCAGCAGGTGAGTGTTCAGACATTGACAGGGACTGAATCTGTGATATATGAGAGATGCTCATGATTCTGATATTCATTAGTGAAGCGATGAAGCTGGTCGAACTGCTTCCACCAAACTACATCTGTTTCCTCTGTGGGATTCCCGGACATCACATTAAAAACTGCCCGACCAGTGGGGTAACTGGGCTTTGAGAGATCAGAGCTGCTGTGAACTTGAGCTCTTTTGAGCTCTGTTTGTTTGCTCAGAGTTTGAATGTCACTCATGAATTCACAGGACAAGAGTTTTGCTCCTCGGAAGCGCACACGGAAATGAGCAGGGATTCCTCATAGTTTCCTGGTGGAGGTGGATGATCCTGACAGAAAAGGAGTCATGATGGACAGAAGTGGGAAACACATCATTCCCATTATGGATGCGTGAGTTTACTGTACTTGGTCTTGCTGCAGGTTCTAGTGTTTGTTAAAGTCTTGTGTTTGAATCACGTTGTGTTTGATCTGTTTAGTGAGGCTTATGCGATTGGGAAAAAAGAGAAGCCATCCTTTTCACCCCAGAATGAGCCTTCATCCCCATCCTCATCCGATCCGGTTCCTGCCGCGCTGCTGTGTCTGATCTGTAAGGATCTGCTGACCGATGCTGTGATGATTCCCTGCTGCAGGAGCAGCTACTGTGATGAATGTGAGTGTCTGTTCAAGCAAACATCTGTCAGAGACAAACAGGCTGTTTCTGACAATCTTTTGGTCTCAGGTATCAGAACGTGTTTGCTGGAGTCTGACGGACACGTTTGTCCAACCTGCAGACAGTCAGATGTTTCTCCTGACAGTTTGACCGCAAACACTGATTTGCGTCAATAAAGACCTTAAACCCTGTTTCTTCTTGTAGTTCATCTTCTGCATCTTCATTTTATGAATCTCTTTTAATTCAGGAGGTGAATCATTTTAAAAATGGAACCAGATCTTCGCATTCCTACCTGAGTCCAAACAACGGCCGTCAATCCCGGTCACCCATCCCAGAATCCTCATCAAAGAGGTGTCAGGATGTAAGAAAGAATCGTTCCTGATCCAGATCTTCTCTAAACAGATATATGACTCAGAAGAGACCACGCTACTGAAAGACTTTCAGTCCTGCATTGGAGAAACCTTGTGAAGTATCACTCCCCGAGAATAAACACAAAGCATTAAAATGTATTTGTGTTTGTATTTTTCATATTGTTAACAGATATTGAATATTGCAGAATGGAGATTGTCTGTTGTTAAATACCCCAAGTTTTGACCTTAGACTCACAAATTCTACTACTTCTGTTAGTTCTGTTATGCTAATATTAGTTTCCCTATGACAACTAGTAATATAGTTAATATGTACTGCATGGTCAGATGCAAGAGCAGTTATGAATGTTTATTTATTCATGATTGTGAAACCATAACTCTTGTGAAACAAGAAGGATTGTGAAGGAAAGCCTGCCAGTACTGTCATAAGTTAAGTATTGTTGTCTCTTTGTGACGCCCTTATTTATAGCCTCAACATACCAATTGTTAACAAAAGGTCTATTCTTTTATTTAGACAAAGTTTCGATGTGACGCAGAAGCGCAAATTTTGCTGATCCTTCTGTAACAGGAAACAGAAAGGTGAGGGATCTCTCATTAATAAAGAGGATCATAGAGATCTAACTGACAAAATGAACTTCTGGTGACCTAAATTAGCATGAGGTCACTGCTCAGATCAAAGTGTGTGTGAAATGTGTTTCCTGAGATTTGCACAGTACAGCAGCCTACACACTTTCACAATATATGTCAACAGGAAATTTCTATGAAACATTTTTTAATATCAAACATGCTTTTATCTAAGAGACACACACATACCAGTCATTATTGTAGTCAAGGCCTCTTTCATTTGTGTGGTGCCACTATAAATACAGCACCTTTAATTATCACTGAAGCTCATGAGCAACAAAAACTTCTTTGTTATGCATGTGAGATTAGATCGGAAACTGGTTCATTCAGTTTAAGAATTATAGAATTGTTTGTTCTTTTAAAATTGCATTTACATGCATTTTATTTTATTGCATTTGCATTCAATTTTGTAATTTAGAAGATTTTTTTTTGACTTAATAAGAAATTGACTAAAATAAGAATAATGCAAAACGATTTGTTTAGTTTAATTTCGCTTCCTGTGCTCATAGATGTGAGAACAGACAGAGTATTGTGTTATTGTGAAGTGCACTTCCATTATCCTGCGGATAAGACTTTTTCTAAATTGTCCTTGGTTTAGAACAGACTGCAGTCAACAAGGCAACAAAGACTAAATGATCTCATGTGCACTTCCACTGAGAATTAACTTCTCTCGAAGTTGGACTTTACTGACATCATAAGGGATTTTGCCTCATGTATTTGTATTAATTTAGGTAGCAATATCTGTGCATCTTTTTAACCATCTTTTGACCCACAAAGTATGTATAGCTATGTATGCAAGTAGATGGATTTTGATTTTGTTTTATTTGAAATCAGAAAAGTCAAGAGAGTAAATGTCATGTTCGTCACCATCATGTGAACATAGATAACCACAAAACAGATTAAGAACAAGACTGATAAACAATTGACTTTTAAAGATGTAAGGGTAATACCCCAATAAAATTGAGTGATTCATGGTGCAATAAAGAAGCACTGTGATATATTGAAGGTGTAGTTCATGATTATAATATTGTCATGATTATCATATCATATTTCAGTTTTACCATGGTAGATTACCAAAATACCATCGTAGTGCCATTATATTTTAATACTTGTCTGCTAGTGACAGATCTATTGTTATTGTTCTTACCTTAGCAGACTAATACTTATAACACTGTCATATAAAGTGATACCTACACTGTAAAAAAAAAAAAAAAAATCGTAAAAAACCGGTAATTTTCTGGCAGCAGGGGCGCCAGAAAATTTCTGTTAAAAAACAGAAAAAAGACTTCAGGAAAAAAAAATAGATAAACCTCAAAAAAACAGTAATTTCTTATTCCATAGTTACAGGTTATTACTGTAATTATACATGAAATCGTTTTATAATTCCACGAAATCTTTTACTTTTAACATATAACAATTGTCAGAAAACAGTAATACACCTTTAAAATAGAATAACTATCTTTAAAGAATGATTAAGAAAAGCTTAAGTACAGATAATTACTGTTATTATAAAAAAACACCGTAAATCTAACTGTAGATATAAACTATAATATTGTTTATATACATAAAGTAACTGTAAAAGTAAAAAATAATAATAATAATAGTACGGTAAACTGCAAAAGGATTTCCTTTAATAAAAATACAAAACCATTAATTATTATTATTTATTTATTTGTTATTTGCAAATAACACATTTGGTCAGCATTTAACAACAACATTGTTAGCTTAGCAACATTGTTAGCCACTGTTTTTTTTTTTTTTAACACTAACCAATTTTTCCATTAACAGTTTTTACTGTGGGAATTACAGTTTTTTTAGAGCCATTTCTACACAATATGCATTACAAAACAAAACAAAACACAATTTAAATGAAACAAAACCCCACCCATAATACTGCTCACCCACTTATCCACCACCCATACCCTCCCAAGAAATAATTCCAGCAGAATGAAAAGTTTAAACATTACAGAATGGTATACAAAGAAATTGGAACACACTTAAACTGTATATGAAAGAGAAGACGCTGGCAATGCAAGAAGCTTTCTATTCTACTCTCTCCATTCAAAGTTTGCAATGTTTGAAATCAATGAGAGAACCGCTGTTTTTTAGATTGTTTCTTCTCCACCTTGGTCCCCCTGTCCGGATTTATCTTGAAAAGGCACCTGTGAAGACAGAAATACACCTCAATATAGTGCTCCAAACTATTTTCATAATCACCAATTCTGTGGATGAGCCATATAATTTTTATGTAACTTTTTCTTAATTTAAATATTGCCTGGATAATTTTTTTTTTTTTAATCCAGTCACTGGGTCTAGCCTTTTGGGTCATTTTGTTATTTTCATAGTGTATTTTTGCGTAACCCACTGCTGGGTTAAGTGTCACTGACAATAGAAATGATACACCTCCTCACAAAGTTTCCTGCCTGATGGGTCAAAGCATTGGCGATTTGCAGTTTAAACCTGATCATTTTTTTTCCAACAGTCATTTTGTCTACTGTCCTAAAAGAAAACTTCCTGATGTGAAGGTTTGTAATCACGTTAATTCACTTGTATGAAGTAATTGCAATACAGTAGGGATGGCATCTTTTATTTCTTTATTAAAAGTACCTTTGCTACACTAAAATTCTCATATTTGCTGTAGGTTCACTTGGATTGTAGACTGAGCAAGATGTGACGTGGCCATATTTGAGTATCTCCTATTAAGCAAGTGTGCCAACAATGACTGTGATGTGTCTGCTGCCAGTATAAACATCTCCATAGATTACTAAGGTAGTGATGGCTCCACAACAAGATTTCCATATATACATTTATAAAGCATTTCTTTCTTAAATATTGCTCAAAAATTTGAATATTGTAATCTATTGAATAGGAATAGACAGTTCATAATGTACCAATACCAGTTGTCTTCCCACAGATGCCAGAAGAGGACAATGTCTCCTCATATTGCTCCTGTAACTTCATAAATGTTTTGTATGTTGTAATGAATTTACCATTAAATAAAATTATTTAATCTAGACTATTCTTCTGTTATCTTATTTATTGTCCATTCATTTAAGGAGTTGATTCCTAAGTTAACAAGTTGTCTATCTGATCTATCCATCTATAGGTCACGTATACAGTAGTCAACATTTGAAGTGGATCAAAACCTTTCATCAAAGTTGTCCTAAAAAACTTTGATGAACTTTTTTGATCCACTTCAAATGTTGACTACTGTATACGTACATACACCTTTTTCTACAGGACACACATTTTGTAGATGCACTTCCAAGTCTTACCTCTGCATGAACTCCAGAGTTGCACCAAGTTCCACTGGATAATTTATGTTGAAGCAGTAGTAGGTCACAAACATCATTAGAAGGGCATCACCACAATTTGTGACACCATCTATCACAATGGTCTGGTCCACAGCAATCATAAAGCGTCCAGCTGTCAGGGGAGAACTACCTACAGTACACACAAAAAAAACATTAAGTTACAAGAATAATAATATCATGACTGTTAAAAGACCACAATGTGTAACCCCAGTTTTCTGAAGCAATACAATCAATATAAAAATGCAGGTGTAACACTCAATCTAACTCTCATACTTATACAATACAACAAGGCTGTAAAGTCACTTTTATGTATGGATTAATATAATGTCCTTGGTTTAGAACAGACTGCAGTCAACAAGGCAACAGACTAAATGATCTCATGTGCACTTCCACTGAGAATTAACTTCTCTCGAAGTTGGACTTTACTGACATCATAAGGGATTTTCCCTCATGTATTTGTATTAATTTAGGTAGCAATATCTGTGCATCTTTTTAACCATCTTTTGACCCACAAAGTATGTATAGCTATGTATGCAAGTAGATGGATTTTGATTTTGTTTTATTTGAAATCAGAAACGTCAAGAGAGTAAATGTCATGTTCGTCACCATCATGTGAACATAGATAACCACAAAACAGATTAAGAACAAGACTGATAAACAATTGACTTTTAAAGATGTAAGGGTAATAGCCCAATAAAATTGAGTGATTCATGGTGCAATAAAGAAGCACTGTGATATATTGAAGGTGTAGTTCATGATTATCATATTGTCATGATTATCATATCATATTTCAGTTTTACCATGGTAGATTACCAAAATACCATCGTAGTGCCATTATATTTTAATACTTGTCTGCTAGTGACAGATCTATTGTTATTGTTCTTACCTTAGCAGACTAATACTTATAACACTGTCATATAAAGTGATACCTACACTAAAAAAAAAAATCGTAAAAAAACGGTAATTTTCTGGCAGCAGGGGCACCAGAAAATTTCTGTTAAAAAACAGAAAAAAGACTTCAGAAAAAAAAGTAGATAAACCTTAAAAAAACAGTAATTTCTTATTCCATAGTTACAGGTTATTACTGTAATTATACATGAAATCGTTTTATAATTCCACGAAATCTTTTACTTTTAACATATAACAATTGTCAGAAAACAGTAATACACCTTTAAAATAGAATAACTATCTTTAAATAATGATTAAAAAAAGCTTAAGTACAGATAATTACTGTTATTATAAGTTACAAGAATAATAATATCGTGACTGTTAAAAGACCACAATGTTTGGCTTGCATGTCATTCAGTATGGCACAAGTGTAACCCCAGTTTTCTGAAGCAATACAATCAATATAAAAATGCAGGTGTAACACTCAATCTAACTCTCATACTTATACAATACAACAAGGCTGTAAAGTCACTTTTATGTATGGATTAATATAGGTTATAATTTGATAATTTAACCATTAATAATCGATCTATTCGTCATATAAAGTGCCCACATTTGTTCAGAAGGCTTGGATTAAACAACGTGTAACGTGGAGTACATTGATGATAGAGCGTCAACTAGTTGTTACCATTCACCTTCATTGTATGGACATAAACAGCTGACAACTTTCAACAAATATCTGTTCTAAAAATTAACAAAAGTTTGTAATGACAATGGTGATTACATGGCATTTTTTTCTTTTTGCTTTACCCTTTAAATTAACTTTTCAAAAATATAGGGTGGAACTAAATTACTAGTACTACCCTGATGAATGTCTGATTGCAGAAAATGCGTTAAACCTTCAGCTAGATATATTTAAGTGTTTACTAGAATCCCCAGCAAGCCCCTGATCGAATATGCCTGTTCATCAATTTTAAAAAATGCCTTTTGCTTAAATGGGAGAAAATAATAATCATACCACACACAACGATGCAAGGTGTGCTGGGCAGTTGATCAACTTCAGATGGCAGACTTGTCTCATCAACCATCAGGAACATCTTGGCCTGTCCTTCATTGAAATATTTCAGAAGCAGCATCACACATCCTGGAAGATC
This sequence comes from Spinibarbus caldwelli, assembly GCA_039654775.1. Lineage (NCBI taxonomy): Eukaryota > Metazoa > Chordata > Actinopteri > Cypriniformes > Cyprinidae > Spinibarbus > Spinibarbus caldwelli. The sequence continues at coordinate 2,933,834 of CM077237.1, forward strand.
AGCATCTAGATGCTTTGCTTTGGCAATTTCCATGCCTGCTAAGATGTCCTCGATTTTGCTCTTCTTCTCCTGGGACACGAGGTATGAAATGACTCTTTTACATTTACTTGAAACAGCTTCTCTGTCAACATCCATACCGGTTAGCTCTTTGAAGTGAACCATTATCCCGCACATCTCAAACAGATATGGCCACTCTTCTACCAGAACAGGGGTTTCCATTCCACTTATTATGTTACTTCTCTGAGTGCAGAAAGTTGCCACCATTTTATTTTCAATACTTTTGGTGTTCTTGCTTTTGTTTTTGTGCATGTTCTTTAATTCTTCTTGTGTACATTTCTGAGTCTCCTCAGTTTGACCTGGTGGCAACCGCTTTGGTTGCCAATTTATACAGCCATAGGTATCCACTCTTATCATCTTGGAAGGTCGGTCTTCTCCTTCACTTGCACTGGATGTCTGTCTTTTCAGGTAAAGTGAGATTTTCCCCCTTTTCATGTTGTCTACTCTACTCTGCAGCTGCTTGGTAAGGGAGTCATAACCACTACCTACAACTTGATCTTCAATAACATCTCTGAATGATTGAGGATACGCTGAAACAATCTTCCTGGCAATTTCACTAAGATGTTTCTTCCCTGGTGTAGGGCAGATGGTCAGGATCTCCCCTACCATCAGCCGAATCAGTTCACGTCTTTCACGTCCGGTTGGCCGCTCTTTATTTTTAAGCTTTCTAGTAATTTCTGATGGCATTTTACTCCAGGGTATCTCAAAATTGAAGTGCCAATTGTTGTCCACTGGACTGTGTCTATGAGGAGTTGAGACAGGTGGAATTATCTGGAGAGAGCACAAAAAGTATTTAAAAATACTTCATTAAATTTTAGCATTCACTAATATTCACAGATTATCACTCCATGTAAGCTTCAGATATACCCAATGTGACCATTTAGTAGCACAATTCGATTAACTATTTCCCTCACAACATTTCAGCTTTGTATATCAATTACACTTAATTTACTGACATTATTTATCAAAATCGTGTTTTTTTGTTTTTTGCTGTAAACCAGAGTCAACGTTGACTTATTTTAAACCAAACAAGTATCTTTTACTAACACTTTCTAACGCTTAACAAGAGTTAATGCTACATATTCCATAGCAGCGATTCTTTAGTTAACCAACACGCAAACAAGGCCGCAGAAAATACAACACAAGGATAGAGTTCTTAGCAATTAGGATAACGTAACGTTAGCAATTTTATTAGGTAACATTAATCTCTGTAATTAGGTAATGTTAAAACTTTAAGCTAAAACTCAGCTGCAACCTAGCTAACGTAACGTTTGACCTAACTTATTTGCCTTTTTTTCCGTCGTCTATCAAAATGTACACTTTGTGAGTTGCATGTTTGAATACGTCTATAAATGGTTTTAAGTCAAACTTTGCAAACTTTGCAAACTTTGCCACCTTGCAGGGTTGTTCTGATGCCTTAAAAATGATTCTGCAAATTGTGTTCTGAACACAGAAGTGCGTGATATTTCGTTTGCAGTGGTTTTGTAGCTTTTTTTTTTTTTTTTTTTTTTGCAATTAAATTGCAGGTGTGTGTTTTTTTATTTACTCATTTTACGCTTACTTAATTTTACTTAATTTACAAAATTATAATGCACGCTGTAGGCCTAAGAGACTATGAAATATGGTATAATTATTCTTTATTAAGTAGATCATATCCAGATTTTGGTGTGACACAGATGAACAAATAACACTATACTAAAGCATAAAGAATATGTCTACTGATGGGTTTTGGAACTATTGCCTAATGTTCAAGTCAGACCAACACTCTGGCCTTTAAAAGAATTGCAAAAGACAGAAAATAACAGCACTGCATTTAAGCAGGTATTAACAACTGTCCATGTTGTTTTCTATCATTTATAACCTTGCATAACAGCCTCACTGAGCACCTTTGGTACTTTGGGCTATGTGGTACTGTGTAGTCTCATTACCTTAAGGTAGTAGATAAGCTATAAAGAAATCATGTGAAAAAAGTATGATAGACAAAGATGGCTACTAAGAAAAAAGAAAACCTTGTTAGTCAACGGAGCAGTAGTCGTGTCTCACGGATTGGTTACACTGTATTTTGATGACTCCCGACTTCACATTGCAACTATCTGTACAGAATAATAAGTGATTATAATTAACTTTCAACTTTGATAGCTCCGTTTTTAACAGTTCTCTGATAATCTGTGACAGTGGTGTCAGAAACTGACAAAGCTGTTATTCATGTTTTGAAAGAGGCCAGCACACTGAAAAAAAATGATGCTTTTTTTTTTTTTTAGATAAGTGGTTGCAAACAATTTATTTATTTATTTTTTTAAAGTTAGTCAACTAAATTAGTTTATGTAAATGTAGCTAAAATAAATAGATTGCAACCACTTACCTTGAAAAATGTAGTAAATTCAATTAATATTTTTTTTCAGTGCACTTTATTAAAAAAAACTTTATTTTTATGGTTAATTTTTTTAAATTGTCATTTAAAACCGGTAAAAAACAGATATTTAGTGTATTCCGTTTATACAGATTTTCTTTGTTAAATCATGTTAAACATTTCAATAAACAGTTTATTGTTGTAATTTTAATACATGGTTTCTGTAATTAAAAAAAAAATGGAAAACACTGTAAAATGTATTGGCAAAAACTGTAAAAAAAAAAAAAAAAACTTTTTTTTTTTTTTTTTTTACAGTGTAGCCTATCTCAAACAGCACAACACTGTGTTCGCTCAGCTATGCGTGTGTGTGTGCGTGTGTGTGTGTGTGTGTGTGTAGTAGTAGTAGTGGAGTATCATGTGTTTTAGAGCTATATGGTGTGTGTGTGGTTTGGTTTATATATTCTGGTGGGGACTTAAACCTGAATACACACAGACTCATGGGGACTCGTGTCATGGTGGGGACCTAAATTGAAGTCCCCAGGGGTACAAAAGCTTATAAATCATACAGAATGAGTTTTTTTGAGAAAGTAAAAATGCAGAAAGTCTCCTGTGAGGGCTAAGTTTAGGTGTAGGGCAATAGAATGTACGGTCTGTACAGTAGAAAAACCATTACGCCTATGGAAATCCCCACAAGTATAGCGAAACAAGTGTGTGTGTGTGTGTGTGTGTGTGTGTGTGTGTGTGCGCGCGCGCGGGTGTGTTTAAGCCAATAGCTGTTCAGGCCCCACAGAAGGTACCCTCCTTCCTCCCTCAACCTTCATGGCATTAACTCTGTTTTCGCTTCCCTTCGTTTACTCGAGCTGATAAGCGGAGCTGAGAGATAAAAGACATGTTTTTTCCGTTCCTCCAGAAGAGTCGTAGCGACCGACGTGTGAGACATCGGTGTGTTTACGGACATGTTTACATTATCGCTGTATTTCTGTGAGGTAGGACAGTTAGCCTCTCTCACACACAGACACACGCTAAGCGTTTTGTTGACATTTTGTCTCTTGGAACGGCTGAGGTGTCGACCTTTTCTTATTAACGCAGTGTGTAACCGTCACCGTGTGGCTGTGTATTTCACATGAGCTGGTGGGGCGACAGAATTGAGGTTTTGAGGTTTAGCTAAAGCGCTAACCGGATGTGTCGGTTACTGTAGACCGGTAACGTTAGTTTCCTTTGGTTACGAGGCTCAATCGGGTTCTTGAATTGTTAAAAACGTTCATTAGTTGTTAAAAGTGGAGTGTTTTGGTTTTTGGTGTTTTTGAAACGTTGAACTAATTAGATTTAATTTGATACCAATCAAATGACCAAAAAGTAATCTGGTAATGCGATTTTTTTGGACATTTAGCACTGTAGTTCCATGTATTTGGAAATACACCATGATAATGAAGTACCTGGGAGTACCATGTAAATAACGTGTTGTTTTATCCTTTTAGAAAGTATGTTTCAGTAAAGATCCAGTTGTTACTTTAATTTATAAAATATATAGTATTATATAAAGATAACACATTAGATTAGGAAACACTTATTCACTTTTAATTGCTTTCCCTCAGTAAACGCATAAATTTATGTTTATTGAAAGCAATTACTGTTAGTTACTGAAGTAGAGTAGAGTTAAGGGATCTATAATATGGTCATATGCAGAATAAGCCATGTGCTTTATAAGTAATTAACAGCCAATATGCTAGTAATATGCATTCTAATAAGCAACTAGTTAATAGTCAATATCTTAATTTGCTCAAGCTTTATATTGTATTTGATAAATTATTTTATATATTATTCATAGTGTCTATTATTATCATTTTATTGGAATATGTTATTGTAGTTATTATAAAATATAATATCTTACATTATAATTGAATGCATGTAGAATGTAGCATGCATGTAGGATTGGTTCTAAATTACAAAAGAAGTTCCACTAGGACTTTTCTTTTTTTACTAGGGATACCTGTTAAAAAATAAAATAAACGTGGGTTGCAAACATGGTGATTTATTTCCTATTTGAGGTCATTGTCAGAAGAGACCAAGTTGTTATTTTATGTAAATTTGTATTATGTTAATATATATTGTCCAGTTATAATTTATTATAATTATGAAGTATATTATAAAATAATATATTATACAATTATAGTATAACAAAAATATATTAACCCGTTATTGTATTATATTATAAAATATATATAATTTTATGTTATATAATAAAATAAAATATATTCTATAATACAGTGTAATTTTTTTATATGTTACATGCAATTATATATGAAAATTCTCATAGGGATCCTTTTGAAAACAAACAAACAACAACTGGGATTGCAAAAATGGTGATTTATTTTATTGGGAGCTAGTATTAAAGAGACCCTGTTCTTATTTTAACATTATATTAATAATATATGATTTCTTTTATATTATATGTTATATTAATGTTCATTCTTACAAAAATGTATCATGATATCTGCGGTTCACACCAAAATGTCATATTTGGTTCATAATAATAATGAGGAAGCTTCTTGTAAACTGTTGAAATCTTGCCACATGAAGCCTATTTATAGATTACCTAACAAAACATCTGAATTAACTGGTTTTATTTTATTAATTTGACTGGTTATACAGACCACGTTTAAATCAGGTAGAAATAACTCCTTAAAGAAACAGTTGTGTGTTACCGCATTTTAAGCAGCTTCTATAATATTTGCTTACATCAACAAAATAATTTTGAAAGGTCAGAGCAATTTCTAATAGTAACTTTGTTTGGTAGAAACTGTGGTTACTCTGGTAAGTGTTTGAAAGTGAGTGTGCTTCATTTCACCTGCAGGCCTGTTACTGCATGTTCTGAAGGTCTGGACGCATCCACATATAAGTTGTTGTTCCTGACCCATGTTGAACTCATCAGTCATGTTACCTAACATTTTACTCATTGTTTTAAGCCATTTAAAGTTTAGATTTTAAACTGTTATGAATTGAAAGACCAAACATCAGTTTGTGAAGTTGACGTTTGTCTTGCTTATCAGTGTGTTGCGTGCTTGTGGTTTCAGGTGACTCAGACCAGATGAAGCCTCGTGTGAGATGATCAGGATGAAGGCCACACGGAGCTTCATGTTTTTAATTTTCCCCATCATGGTGCTGATATTCCTCTACTATTCGTCTGGCAGAGTGCACCTACGGAGCCCAGTCCAGAAATCTCGTGAGTATTCATGTCGTCATATGACTGTTTTTCTTACGTGGAACACAAAAGGAGAACTTCCGACGCACAGGCCTGGACGTTTCTTGTAAATCTAAAGACCTTGACTAGCTGGTTATGTGTGAGTTCGATTCAGGTTGGATCCTTTAAATGAATTAAAAATGATTGTTTGGCTACATGTGGTCAGTACAGAATGAATCAGCATGATGCAGTTCTCTAGCTCTAGTTAGTCACACACATGAATCCTCCTATGTGTGGTGTCATTTAGAGTAAACATTTGCTTTTTGTTTCTCTGAGGTGCTTTTCGTAATGTTAACAGAATTTTTCATTTCTCTGAACAGTGAAATGTCACAACTTTTGCTTCTCTAGATCTGGTTTTCCCCACGATAAATAATGCCTGAAATTAAGACTGTTGGTTTCAAAACCTTTCTCACTGTCTTCCTGTTTGGCATCAGATCACTGGGGAAGCCATGATCTTAAACGAAGACCCTAGAAAATAAAGGTTTGGTTTGTTATGATGGCCAGAGGAGGGAGCTAAGAGCCCATCGCTGTCCTTGTTCACCCACTGGAATAAGTCAAAAAGTAGCAAGCAGGCTAAAAAGGGTCAGCTTTAAGACAAAATAATATGCAAACTGATCTTTGCTGTGATGGAAGTTTGCTCAGAATTACTCAGTACGTGTGTTTGTTCAGAAAAAATATCTATTTTTGTCTATTCAAATATTTTGTGTTTCACAAAAGCTCCTTTTAGATTTGCTGCTGATAACTGTTTTCACTTATGGTTTCTTTTACGCTCCAGGTTTAGGGTGATCGTGATACATTGTAGTTTCACATGCGTAATGCAGCACCACCACGATCGTATGTCACAAGATAAAATTAGAATCTGTGGAATCTGATATCATCTCGTCCTCAAAACCAATGCAATGAATAAGGGAATTAATTATACAACTTGAAATAATTTGATTCCTATAACTATTAGCAACAAAGAAACTTCTGTTTAAGGGTGTTTATTGTAAAATGTATTTATTCCTGTAATGAAAAGCTGTATTTTCAGCATCATTACTCTAGTCTTCAGTGTCAAATGATCCTTCATTCATTATCAATGTTGAAAACAGTTGTGCTGCTTCATACTGTGATGCATTTTTTTAAGGATTATTTGATAAATAGAAAGTTCAAAAGAGCAGCATTTATTTGAAATAGAAATCTTTTGTAACAGTCTGTACTGTCACTTTTAATTGATTTAATGGATTCTTGCTTAATAAAAGTATATATTTCTTTAAAAAAAATCTTACTGACCCCAAACTTTTGAACGGTAGTGTATATTGTCACGTATTATAAATTGATTTGTGATTAAAGAGCAGATATCTTTCATGTTTGTGATAATGAAACATTGGAAATACAAATCTGTAGTCCAAAATTTGTGCTGCTAATACTAAAACTAAAATTTGGTACTCTTGTCAGCTTTGTAATAGGAGCCAGATAGTGTGACCAGCACTTGGTTTGACTACATGCATGAAAATGTGCAGTTATTACATTAAAGAGACTAAAAAATGACTGTAGTTGGTGTAGTCCGGTTGATTCAGTCATTAAACCTTGTTTTTGAGAGACCAAACCAGTAAATGTAGATGTTACCATGTATAAAAGACCTTTGATTTTATGTTTCATGTAATCATTTATGGAGTTCAGGTAACAAAGTAATGACAAATAATACAAGCCTCTGTGTTTTAACATACATTGGAACTGGGAATAATCTCAAATGCTCAGCATTTGTTAGTAATTTTTGCTGCGTTTTGCTTTTTGGCACATACAACAGACAAAAGCTTCAGGACTTTTTCTCTTTCACCAGGCTGCGTCACTCTAAAACTGAACCACAAAATGCTACCATATTGCTTACTGTGTAACTAGTGTAATTCATAATCGTGTACAGAAAATCAGCTTTTCTCTGTTCACAGTCACACACAGATGTTTCTAGGGCTGCTGCATTTTGCACATTCCTTATACAGATATGGTGTGGTTTTCTATGAACATTCTTGGTTCCCTCTAAAGTCCACCTGGCAGAAACACTTGACTGTAAATCAGAATTGAATTTAGCCTTGATGTATTATTATGGATGTTTGGTACAGTTGTCGCACTGTTTTATCAGATCGGAGTCCAAGAGATAAAACGGATTTATCCAGTGAAATATCCCTGTTTATCAACCCTGTTTTCTGTCAGTCACCAACTCTGCAGGTCAAGTGTTTGAACACATTGTTGATATTCTTGCTATTCTCCTTTTTTTTTTTTTTTTTTTTTTTTTTGAATCAAAACTATTTCTGAATTTTTTTAAAATTTATTTTTAAGTAATGCATACTTAAAGAAATAGTTCACCCAAAAAATCACCCTGAAATGTTACTCAACCTCAGGCCATCAAAGATGTAGAATAGTTTAGCATTAAATCACTTGCTCACCAATGGATCCTCTGCAGTGAATGAGTGCCATCAGAATGAGAGTCCAAACAGCTGATAAAAACATCACAATAATCCACAGATAATCCACACCACTCCAGTACATCAGTTAATATCTTGTGAAGTGAAAAGTTGCATGTTTGTAAGAGTTTTTAACTTTTAAACAGTTGCTTCTGGCCAAAATGTAAGTTCATATTCGATAATCACGCTTCCTCTGATGAAAAAGTCCATCCTTTGTTGTCTCTCACATCAAAATCCGGCCACATATGTGTTTAGAACTGTTTTAGACTGTTTAAGCTTGTAAATGGTGTTTGATCTGTGCATATTTCTCCCCTGATTCAGACAAAATGACTCTTTCACTGAGAAAGCAATAATATGGATAGAGGACTCGTATTTTAGATGGAACAGGACTCCAGACAAAAAAAAATAAAAAATCGAGTAAGGAGCCTTTGGCTCCTATAAGAAAAAAACTTAGGCGCCAAATTATTTTTTTTAGGTGCCACAGAATAAACGTGTTTTATTTATTTTATTATTATTTTTTTAACATTTCAATCATACTGTCATTTGTTTATGTCTCATCTTTTCTTGACTTTAATCCATCTTGTAGATGAAGGTTCACTTAAAGTGGGAACTAAAGGTCTTTTTCAACTTGAAATATACAGTCACAAAGAATTGTTCATTACACAGAATCTGTACCAATATCATGGACCAGAAGCATCACTTGGCCATTGAGTGTAGTTTGGGCTCCTCCTCAATGCATCCTATAAATGTTGTCATATGTCTTTCACACATTCAGTCTGTTTTTCTTCATTAGTAAAATGCAATTTTATAGATGGAGTTGAATCATGTAGACAACAGGTTAAGTAAAAATATTAATATGCAATTGCACATAAATATAGCAAAATGCTCTTCTTTATAGTTATTTTTCTAGCTGAGCTTTTGGACACTGAATTCCGAGGTAAATGTATTATTAGTTGCAATGTTTACAAGCTTTACATGTTTTCCGCAGTTTGAAACACCGAATGAGCTTTTACATGAGACATTTCAGTAAGTTGTACTGAGTATCTCTTATAAAATAGCCTACCTTTTGATGTTAATTCATGTTAATTATGTAAAGAGAAAGATATAATGGGTTCACTTGCCGCTTGAACCGAGGCGCTAAAGCAATCGCACCTGCCGCATTAAAGAGCGCCAAAACCGTATTTATTGTTAGAATTTCGTTATGAATTTGGCATAATTTTAAAGCTGATACTTTGTTTATTAAAAAGTAACAAAGCACAAAGCTTTTTGCGATCACTGAACGGAAAGTGCGCTTCAAATAATATGAAGATCACTCATTAACCGAACAGCATATAGACTAGAGCTTGATAAAAAAAGAAGCCATATTAGCATTGATTATAAACGAGAATTGCTATGATATTGTTAATGTCCACACAGCTGACAGCTTTACCTGTTGTAGTTTGTTCAAACTGGACGAAACAGACACTGCTTTTCTGCACTTTTACTTCGCACATCTCCGTCATTCATTTCGATCTCTCTCATGCTGCACAACTGGAGCTGCTCTTAGCAGGTGTGCCATCAGCAGAGATGAGGACTGTTTAACTCTTTTTTTCCACTAAAACTTTGATGCGCATCGTCTCAGTTTAATACGTGAACATAACAAAAGATGTGACCGCAAAACGATCAGGAAAAAAGGCATTACATGCAAAAAATTTTAAGTCATAACATGTAAATATATAAAGTCACCAGTGGCGACCTCAGCAAAAACATCACTCGCAAATTAATATTTTTGGTCGCAAATGCGACCTTTTTTGTCGCAGTCTGGAGCCAGCAATGATTTGAAGTTAAAAACTGAACTGAACTTTTAAACTGAACCGAGCTTGACAATGCCATCACTGAATGCAATGATGAGCTGCCTTTAACTGAAAATTGAGTGTTTACTATTGTCCTTTTGCATTATTGACACACTATTTTCCTATTTGATACTGTAAAGCTGCTTTGACACAATCTGTATTGTTAAAAGCACTATATAAATAAAGGTGAAAGGTGAAAAACATGTTAATTATGGATTTGTTTCTTACAAACCTACAGCTTTTTACTTCACAAGATGTTAATTGATGGACTGGAGTGGTGTGGATTATCTGTGGATTATTGTGATGTTTTTATCAGCTGTTTGGACTCTCATTCTGACGGCACCCATTCACTGTAGATGATGCATTGTAATTTCTCCAAATCTGTTCTGATGAACAAATTAGCTTATCCACAACTTGTATGACTTGAGGGTAAGTAAATGTTCATTTTTGGGATGAACTATTCCTTTAAGCACAGTTTGTGTCTACAAAACTAATTTCAATATTTAAGCAGAAGTTTTTCAAGATCATTGTAAGATTCAGTCAATTGTGTCCAGACTTTTAACTAGTAGTGTAAATCATTTTGCAGTAGCTAAATTGGTTTATTAGCTGGTTAGTAAATTTGTGACTTGTTAAATGCTTGCATTGCAACATTCCTCATGGTTTTTCAGGAACTGCAGATACCGGACGTGTGGTAACTTATGCTTTTGTCCAGTTTCTCTCATACATATAAAAGAATGCATTGTTTTTAACAGTGTGTACTGCACCATTTGAAGGTCTGTTTGTGTGGTTTAGTTGCATTGTACACTATGAGTGTTGTATTTGTTGTCTAATCTGCTAACCAGTGTATCAGATGTTGAGTGAAGTCGCGGCCTTGTTTTGCTGTCATCACTCTTGTCCAGGGGCTGCTGTTAAACACTGTTTACAGAGACACTAAAAGCATCTGATCTCACTCAAACAGAGGTGATGACATGCCTTCTGTATGCTGAACTCACACTCTTGTTTTTCAGAGGCTGATTTGGATAGGTTACTCTCCGTGGGACGTGTAGTAGCTTCAGGTAGAGGTTTACCGTATACTGATTCAACAGTAATGTTGGGAGATTCATCCACATAATTCCATTATTAAGGGAGACCAGTGTTGAAAACTCTTGTGCTGCTTCATGTTTTTGTGGAAACCATGATACATTTTCCTCAGGGTTTTTTGATGAATAGAAATCTTATGTAACGTTATAAATGTCTTTACTTTAATCTTTGATCAATTTAATGCACTTTTCCTCCTGCTGAATAAAAGTATCCAGTTTATTCACCCCGAACTTTTAAGATTGTATAACTCTATTAGATTGTATATGTAACAAAGCAGGTTTGAGACAAATGCTTGTTTTCTCAAGCAGCCTAGTTCAACACTGTTCAAAATACAAGAAGTTTAAATTAAATAATTAAATCACTAAATTGCACGTGTGGTCTCCCAACATTATGAAGCTTCTCCACTGCGTTTCTTTCACCTGGACATTCAGTACAAAGACACCTGTCGTGCTTCTGTCTGATGAAATAATGAATAAAGATTTATATTTTTTTGCCAAATCAAGCACTGGTGAAAAACTCTTCTGAACACTATTAAAAAGTCATAAACCTGGATTGTTTTATATGCTGTACTAAATATTGATCTATTAATATGGAGTAAATACCATTAGTACAGTCCTCCCCGTATTAAAATCTCGATCACAGTAATGATACTACTGCTACTACTTATAATAATAATAATGTTTAAAAATAGGGATATTGTACTGATAATGATACTGACTTTTTTAAATGAGTAAATCAATAACAAAGGTATTTTTCCTGCAAGATGCAACATAAGGTCTATCAACAATATCTGTGACCTGCAAATACATTCTTGTTGTTTATAAAAACAAATGTGTAATAAACCTGTAAACGTTTAAATCATGCAGCTATTCCCCTCTTTCAAGGGTGTAGCCATTAGACGTGTCAGCATGTCACAGATGTTGTCAGTAGAGCTTAAGCTGCATTCGACCCAGAATATTTCTTGGGTTAGGCAGTGATAACAGGAGGCAGGTAGCCGACAGAAGCACTGTGATCTTTGTAAGAGTCCCTGCGCAGTGATTTCTGCTGTGACTAACACCTGCTACAGCTACTGTGACCTCTAATGCAACATCACTGCTACCGACCGCACTAATGCAGTGTCCAGAAGACACGTCTGTACCAGCATCATGTGCACCGACCTGCCCAACTGCCCCGAGAGCTCATGTGCCTGCCTTTCTTTCTTTTCTTTTTTTTTCTCAGTTTGTTAGTTCTTTCTTTGTTTCTCTCATTAGTTCACTCTTGTTTTTAGTTTTTTCTTTCTTTTGTTCTTTTTTCTTTCTTTCATTAGTTTTTTTTTCTTTCATTCTTTCTGTTTCTTGGGTTCCTTTTTCTTTCTTTCGTTCTTTCGTTTGTTTGTTCATTTGTTGTTAGTGCTTTAATTGTTTCTTTTGTATGTTCGTTCTTTTCTTTCATTTGTTAGTTTGTTCGTTTGTTCCTTGTTTCTTTAGTTCTTTAGTTTATTTGTTCTTTTCTTTCTTTCCATCATTGTTTCTTTCTTTCATTCTTTCATCCGTTTTTTTTGTTAATTTGTTGTTAGTCCTTTGTTTCTTTCGTATGTTCATTCTTTTGTTCTTTCGTTTGATTTTTTTGTTTGCTTGTTCATTGTTTCTTTTGTTCTTTCTTTAGTTTATTTGTTCTTTTGTTTTTCTGTCATTGTTTCATTCATTCATTTTTGTTCATTTGTTGTTAGTCCTTTGTTTCTTTCGTATGTTCATTCTTTTGTTATTTCGTTTGTTTTTTTTTTGTTTGCTTGTTCATTCTTTGTTTCTTTCGTTCTTTCTTTAGTTTATTTGTTCTTTTCCTTTTTTCTGTTGTTTCTTTCTTTTGTTCATTGTTTTTTCAGTCCATCATTTTTGTTCTTTCTTTTGTTCTTTTTCTTTCTTTTGTTCTATTATTCTTTTTTATCTTTCTTTCTAAGATTAAGTGTTCAGCTTATTTTATCAAAAATATGTCTTGAAATATGTCAAGAATATGTCTTGACCTATTTTTAAGGGTTCTTTCTTTGTATGTTTATCAGTTTTCTTTTGTCTGGAAGTACAAATCTCGGTAAAATCTTTCTGTGTTAAACATGATGACATCACTGTTCTAAAATAGGACTTCATGGATTCTAAAACCTTTATTACCTGGTTCAATGAACTATGCAGTCTAATGTTGCCTGGCACCTACATCAATAATATGTTTGTTGATCTTACTTGGTAGCAGTCAGTCCTCTTTTTATGATTTCATTAACATCATATATTTAATCTTTATTCATTTTGTCAGCTTGCATAAGGATGTGTGTTTATTTTTTGTCATCCTTATCATTCTGTGGTCAAATACTCTTCTGTATTTTATAGCTAAGCTATATAATTAACTTGCATAGCTGTGCTAGTCATATCCCTTTTTCACACTCCTTTTTTTATTCTTACACCAATCAATATTTCATGTCCATATTGCAACTGTACATAGTTTCATCTAAAGTTCGTGAAATGTTCATCCAGAAACATACTAAATGCAAGAATGCAAATGCTTCACTAATGCATTGCAAGCGCACATCCTACATGTAGTTAGCTATAGGTAGATAACTATAAACACATTCGTCAATCCCATCATTCCTTTCAAATTAACAGTTCACTAAAGTGAGAAAGCTATGCATACTTGCATTGTGTAATCACTTGTGCTCTTCAGTATTTGTATTTTCCTTTTTGCGTAGAGTGTTTCAGTATTTTCCTTCCTGGATATTCAGAGTCAGTGTTGGTAGCCACTGAATTCCATTTTACTGAACAGTCATATTCAATTTGGTTCAATTTATTGTTTTTGTGCTACTGACTGGCACTAATGTACCACCCATGTTGGTCTATAAACAGCAATCAGCCTCTCACATTTTTTTCTTTGTAACTGCAATAACAATCTCGTTCTTTATAACCTGCACTCTTAATAACAGATACTTTTCTGCTGAAATATTTCCATCCTTTCCTGTTGGCACTGTGACAATAACACAGTGCATCTCTCTTTCTCTTTCAGGGACATAAACTCTGTTGATTTCTTGTATTTCTTCTCTCTTTAGAATACGACAAGCAGGGATTCCTTGCCAAGCTTGACAGAAAACTGTAAGTAACATTGTTGAGGGCGTGGGTTCTGCGTGAGCATGAGGTTCTGTTTCAAAACCTAGTGATTTGTCTACATTTGCAGCATTTCAACATGCACTCATAATGAGAAAATACCTTATTTTTTTTTAGGCAAATCTTAAGACAACACCACGTATTTTGAAAAAGGCAATTCCAGAATGTATAGTGGCAAGTCTGCTGAAAAAAAAAATCTATTGGTTTTACTTATAATTCATTAAATAAAATAAAATAAAATAAATGGACTACTTCACCCAAAATTTGTATAAAATATTTATGGTTCTTAACTTTATATTACAGCTACAGAGAGTAGAAACATAATGTGCAATTTAAATGTGTGTGTGTGTGTGTGTGTGTGTATATATATATATATATATATATATATATATATATATATATATAATAGTAATAATCTAAAATTTTAAATTTTAATATTATTAAACATGATAATAATGTTATTTTAATAATGTTTTTAGATACAATATACATTTGATTAACTAATTGATTATTAAAGAAGCTGGTTTCGGTTTCAGTTATTGGTTAAATTAAAACTTTAATTTCTTTTTGCATGTTTTGTTTAAAAAAGGATGTTGATGTATCACCAGTTACTACATGATATGTATAAAAGCCCTTTGGTTTAATATATTTCATATAATCATTATTGGAGTTCAGGTGAAAAAGTAATGACAAGTAATACATGCCTCTGTGTTTTAATGGACAGTAATCTGTAATCTATTTCTATATGTAAGTTACTCTAATATATAATATTATGTATTACTCTTAAACTAATGACAAAAATAGTTCAGTCTAATCAAACTGGACTACTTCACTCAACATTTAATGCTTTCTTGGAGTCGAGTCTTCCATGACTTTCTATTTGTTTGATACAGAATTGTTGTCCCAAACCATTCCATTTCAGTTAGGATGTTGCCTTAGAAGGCAGCTGGCTATGTAGGCCAAGACCGCTCACTAGGTTTCGTAACATAATTTCAGAGTGTGCATGTATGTGTGAGTTCACTTTGGCCTGTACTGTCCAACAATTTGTCTCTCTTTATAACTCGGCTTGTTGTTTATTTGAGCTTTACTTTGGAAGAATAATTAATGGCGCCCTAAAGCATTTCTAATGAATGATCTCTTGGCTCTCACCCAGCCTTGTCTGATTTAACAGTCCTGATTGTATCTGTATGGGAGGTCCATTTACCCGAAGTAAAACATGGCTCGACCTCTCTTATTACCATTAACGGCCACCTGTATAAATGGCACTGTCAACAGGTCATCTTTATATGTCCAGCACTCACAGTATTGATGTAAGCTTACTAGAAAGTTTCCATTTGCCGGCCTGTGAATTAGTGGGTTTATACTGGCTCTCATATAAAATAAACTACTCCTCACACAAGTTGACATCTCATTGAGCAGCCTTTTTTGTTGTACATCCTCTGGGCACCGTGAGCTCGACACAGCTGCTTTCCCCTCTCTCTAGACCCCAAAGCATTTAGTAAGATACAGAGCTCTCTTTTATGCATGTTAATCTGCTTGAGAATGAATGGACTTCCATAATTGTCCAATTTAAATCGTTCAAATTTTAAATCAGTATGGTCTGGGGCATTTTAAACTCCACAGATTTATTAGAAATTAAATGATAATTCTTTTAATTTGCAGCCATATTTCGAACAAAATCTATATTGTGCATGTTTTGTATTTCACAAAATGACTTGGTTTTGGTTAGGATAATTTAATGTTGCACTACTGTTGAAAATTATGGGGTCGGTAAGATTTTTTATGTTTTTGAAAAGAAACTGCATTTGATCATAAATACAGTAATTTTGTTAAATGTTATTATAATTTAAAATAACTGTTTTCTATTTCAATATATTTAAAATGTAATTTACTCCTTTCATGCAAAGCTGAATCTTCAGCATCATTACTCCAGTCTTCAGTGTCACATGATCCTTCAGAAATCATTCCAATTTGCTGCTTAAGAAACATTTCTGATTATTATCAATGTTGGAAACAGTTGTGCTGCTTCATATTTTTGTGATAAATGTAATGCATCATTACTGAATAAAAGTATTAATTTCTTTCACACACAAAAATACTGAAATTGTACGCTTAAGCCATGCATTTATGGCTTAAGGAAGTTTGCTAGATTTGAAGTAGGGTTGCACGATATATTGCATGCGATAGTCATGTGCATCTCATCAGTAAAGCCGGTTCTGTGATTAGTAATAAATCTCCATCACCTGTTTTCAGATGGAGCGGCATTTAATACACAGAGCCATAGTTCACTGACAAGCTACGCAATTCGTGCATAATCGCAGATGAATTGCATGCGATAGTGAACATGATATTTCGTAGCTTGTCAGTGAACTACAGCTCTGTGTATTAAATGCCACTCCATCTGAAAACAGGTGATGGAAATTTATTACTAATCACAGAACCGGTTTTACTGACGCGATGCGCATGACTGTCACATGCGATATATCGTGCAGCCCTAATTTGAAGTGATAAAGCAGTAAATATGTGTTGCAAGTGTTGAAAATGAAGACAAAGTATTGTGACACTTTGTGAACCACTAGTGGAACATGTCAGTAGTTAATGTGATTACTTTGCTAGGACACCTACTGAAAATTATCTTCTTCTGTCTGTGGTTCACAGGCCTTTGGAGCTGCAGTATAAATATGGTAATCTCAGTAAAAGCGAGTGTAAACTGGGTTACGTAGAGGCCAAGATGACTTCAATCTATCCAAAGTAAGCTGATCTCATCGTACATTGTGAAATACTGGAAGTTCACAGTTTCATATTTGTAAATGTGCATGCAGACACACAGCTCATTCTTTTGCTATTTACAGGCCTGCAGTTTAGATAAATAATTTAGATTTAGATGAATAACATTCACATTAAGACCAGGAACATGAAAGTTAAAAGAGTTTACTGTTCTTGACCTTTCCAAGAAATTACAAGATTTCTTTTTCGGTTCTGTACAAGCATTGCTGGTCAGTTACTGGCAAGTGGGTTATTGTTGCAGATACATCAACTTGACCAGATGAAATCATCTTGAAAGTGCACAAAACAATCTTATACTGGTAACCAGCATGTTAGTTTTAACCATGCTTTGCAGGTTTATTTATTAGTTTTTCAGGAGTGAGAACATACAGTAGAAAGGAAGAGAACAATTATCACAGTTTTGTTGGCTACATAAGACTTGACCTTATTCTTCTTTTTATAATCGTGCATCATTTCATGTGTGTTGTGTAGTTTGTCTTAAACCCATTACACAGTGAGGATGCAATGCTGTTGAGAGGAGCATAAAAAGACGTTTCCTTTCTCTTTTAAATAATTCAGTGTCTGAGAAGATTCCCCACTGTGAATGCTCTTTATCCCTTATGTGTTGATTTAAGGCATGTTTCAGGAATGTGTCCACAGAGCGCCTCACTGGCATCAGAAATGATGCAGATCTTTTTTTGGGTCTGTTGTGCTCCTCTGGGCTCCCAGTGCGTGCTTCTGATTCACACGACTGACACGCAAAGCTTTCCTTTAGCCGCAAGATTTTTGCCTGAAACTCTGAGATTAATATAAACCACAGTTCTTGGTTCACGTCAAAACACATTCAGAAATCAAAATACATAGTTAGAGATGAGTTGTGAAAAATGGGGCCCAGGGCCAGATCACATGACTCAGGTTGGTCTTGATGCTGAACCTTTCTGGTGTAAGTGGAGTCAGATGGGAATATTAAATAGACCATGACATCTACAGTGTTTGTTGAGACACTAAACCTACAACATTTATTTAGCCATGTAATTAGCATCTGACACGCATTGTTGAACATGATCTGGGAACCTGTTTACAGCCTGACCACTGCTCTGGAAATAAAAGCAAAAATTCAGCCAACTAGTAATAGTCAAGCGCATACATGTACGTGCTTAGAGCATCACATACCGGTTACGTTTAATTTTTAAATGCATCCTCTCATAAATAGCGTATGAGGCCACTCTTTCATAGCTCAAAAGTCTTATTAGTTCAGTTGACCTCATTTGTATTGAACTTTGATCCTTCATATCGGTGTCCTTTAAAGAGATATAAATAAAATTAAATGAGTCAATAATTAACATAGGTCAAAGACGAAAAGGGGTTTTCAAATATCAAAAAAAAATGAAAGTTTAATACAGCTTTAAGTTTTGTTTTTGTTATTCATACATTAGAATTTGTCCTGTTTAATTTGATTTTTTTTTCTTAGCAAAAATTAATGACTATCATACATTTTTACCATGATTTACAGTAGACATCCACTAAAATGTCATTCAGTGTAACAATAGTTCATATACCAATAAATCTTGTCAGGCGTATTTAGATGAATCATTAAATGACATTTAAAGTTCAGGTCATAAAAATTAAGTTAATATATCTGTAAATATATCTGTTACACTGAATAATGAATAATAATGTAATAATGTAACATTATTTCACCCATATTTTGAAATTTTATTTTCACAAAAGTTATTTGAAACATTAAAGTAGACACTTTACTTGCATTTAATATGTTTTCTGTGTATATAAAATCAATTTTTAAATTAATTTGATGCAGACAACAAAATAGGACATCTCATCTTTGACCCACATACAGTAAAATATAAAATAAATGTGTATGGCAGCTCAGATTAGTAAATTTTGTGAGAATCTGATGAGAAATGTTTGAGTTCATATTGAGATCTCTGATTTTCAAGTGCAATTTTAGTAATTTAATAACTTTTGAAACTGTTATTGGCAACAATCTCTAAGAAACACCTGCTGAAACTTTCTGAAAAGCTTCATCTCAACATTTTTTCTGTGAAAATGTGGCCCTTTTAAAATTGGTATTATTTTGAAATGAATATTCAATTATAATCTAGGACTTGTGTATGCAGTAATCCTAGTAATTATGAGGGGTTCACATGCTTTTTTCACAAGTGTATGTGTTTGGAGGTTTGAGGCAGTGAGAAACGCGGGAGTGTGTGTCACCTTCACTTAAAATGTTGGGATGTGAGGAAGCACAGAGTCTCGGTTGTGGTCGTGGGAATCATATACACCGGACCACCTGTGTCATTAGTGCATTACTCCAGGGGCCGGACAGCTGTGTACAGCATGATGGAAGTGTTCAGGTGTTGTTTTGTCAGCCAGTGAAATGTTCGGTATAGTTTGTGACGTGGAAAGTTGTATCAGGTGCACGCTGGGTGGAGGATGTTGACAGAAATCAAGGCGTTTCTCCTTGAAATACAGCTTTGCCAGGTGGTATTTGTGGATGGAATAGGAGAGTTTTTCCACTGGCAGTGTTAATGATTGTTTGCATTACATGTTAGGTGTTGGTACTACATAGCACTGAACAATAAAGCCGTTTTTTTGTAAAGAAGTAGTCAAGACCAATTGTGATCTGTTGGTGACATGATTCCTTTTTATACTCACTTGTTTTTTCTTAGGGAACGACTTTGGAGAGTAACTAAAAGTAACTTCACAGCATTTATGATTGTAGCTATTTTTAATAGTGTAGCTTGTCTAGTTGCATGATTTTTCCAGGAGGTAGTGGTATCTTTTTTTTTCAGATCATTTTAATTTTCAGTTAAGCACATTTTCTGTAATGCATCTGGGCATTTTACTTGAATTTTTTTCTCATTAAGTTATAATATAGTAATTGTTTCACAGTTATTGTTAAAAATTATTATTTTCTTATTTAAAATGATTTAAATTCTTAATTGTCATTTTACATAATGTCACAGTACACAAAAAATGTTTAACAATTAATAAATTTTTAATATAAATATACATATTCTATTTTTAATCATTTATAATAAAACATAAAATATTAAAATAAATATTTTGTTAATAAGTAATATTATAAATAATAGTAATAATAATCAATTCTGTCAAGGAATATAGTTCATTAGTATAAATACTCTAACTCTAGATTATTTTAATGTAACCATTTTAATGGAAGAGTTTTATTTGGTTGTTAGAATTTGTAATGTAACCCAATGTCATCAGAGCAAGAATAATCAATTAATCTAGTCATGTTACTTGGAGACACTCTGATACTGAGAATAATGACACTAACTAGTGTCATAACTAGTATCATATTGCTTAAATAGCCTATGTAGTGTTGGAAGATCAAATTCATCTTAGTGAATTGATTTATTCAGATGATTCATGTAAATTGAAAAACAGTTCCTTGATCGCTGTGAGTCATACGTTCAGTCAGGTCAGTTTCTTTTCAACTTCTTTCCTATAAGTATATAACCTGTCATCATTCACATTTGCATTAAGTATAATTAAATATAGGTCATTTCAAGTGCACACTGCTTTCTATCCATTTAAAAAATAAGATTATTGTTAAAGTAATAGTTTCCTTTCACAACTTAATATAGAATTTTTGACCAGTTTTCTGCTACAGCCAAAAAGCTAAAAACAGCATTTCGGATGAGAATTTTAGGTGGAAAAATTCTATGCATCCTTAGTTTTTGTGCCCAAAAATATTATGATTGCAAAAATAAATGTCATCTCACAGTTCTATATTTAAAAAGGTTTTGCTTCCTTAAATAGCTTCACTGTAGTTAGCTACTGTTTGTCTAATGTAGTGTAGATAATTGGTTTTTCAGAAGTGTAGCTGGACTGTAGTCTAACGTCTGTAAGTGAGCAGCTTGTAGCTTGGTGATCTCAGCTCGTTATAAGTCTCTCTGCTTGTTTTGAGGAAAGGTCAAGTTTAGGCTGGACTTCTTTACACATTCCAGTGCTCATCTCTTACGAACCGATAAACACACCGGTAGCCAGTGGATTATGGGTAATGCGAACCGCGTAATCCTTTCAGATATTCCACCGTTTGAGATATTCCACCGGTTATCAAAGTATCGCACCTCTATTTTTCATGCAGGCTGTGGAGTGATTAACTTCCTTTTTTAACTTGTTTTCTCTCTTTGTCTTTTATTTATTGTTTTAGGTTTTCAAAACCAGCCCCCATGTTCCTTGATCCAAATTTCAAGCGGCTATCAAAGATCAGCATTTACCTGCCTCCGTTTGGAGTAAGAACACAAGGTATTTCTTTCTTTCTGAGTCTGTTTTATTTCACAAGAGGAGGGAAAAAATAGTTGCAATGTTAAAAAAGATAGATAGATAGATAGATAGATAGATAGATAGATAGATGTGTGTGTGTGTGTGTATATATATTTATATATATATATATATACACACACTATATTGCCAAAAGTATTTGGTCACCCCCTTCTAATGACCAGGTTTGACTACTTTAGTAATTTCCATGAGTACAAATCTTAATGTTTAAGCATATGATGATATTCTCGGGAATTATGTGCTTCTAATTTTAATGCAACAGTTTGGACAGGACCCTTTTCTATTCTAACATGACAATGCCTCTGTGTATAAGGCAAGGTTCAAAAAGAGTGTTTAGTGATGAGTTTTTGGCTCAAGGTCTGCATTTAAAGTCACACCAGAGGTGTTCAGCTTGGATTAGGACTTGGCTTTCTGCAGACCAGTCAAGTTCTTCCACACTGACTAAACCAATCATTTCTTTTTGAACCTTGCCTTATACACAGAGGCATTGTCATGTTAGAATAGAAAAGGGTCCTGTCTAAACTGTTGCTTTAAAATTAGAAGCACACAATTCCCTAGAATATCATTATATGCTTAAACATTAAGATTTGTACTCATGGAAATTACTAAAGTAGTCAAACCTGTTCATTAGAAGGGGGTGACTCAATACTTTTGGCAATATATTGTATATAGTAAAATTCTTTAAAAATTATATGTATTTTTAAAAAAATACATTTTAATGTAATACAGTTGGATATAATGCAGCATTCAATTTAATTATTGGCCCTTTGTATTTAAAAGTTTAGGCACCTATATACTAAACTGCTCTGGTTAAGTACCTCTGAGTTGGAGGTGTTTTCCAGTTTTTTCCATTGTCAGCGCTGTTGGTTTCATTAACAGATGATCCAATTAAACATGTTAACATTGTATCTTGTGTAAACAAAAGAACAATCATAACTCAAACACTTGATTCAAACGGGCCTAGTTCTCCCTGAGGAGGTCAAATAAATTAGTGTTTCACAAGACATGCTTTGTAATTTCAAACACGCCTGTGTTTTTCTCACACAACCGCTGTAAAAATCACAAAGGAAATCGCAATCTGTTGTTCATTCAGAGGTCCTCTGAGAAATCTAATGCCGGTCGGATAGGAATCTCAGTGATTGTTGTACATTTGTATTTTCACAATTCTTCTCCTCACAAATATTTTCCCACAAATATTGCACATTTTCAGACATCCATGATTGTATGAAAGTAAGTTTTGTTGTACTTCATCAAGAGTCCAATATTAAGGCAAGAAGCATCGTTCTAATTTGACGACTGTTCAGAAATAGCCTTGCATCTTAAGAATTCAGTTATTTTCTTTGTTTAACACTGAAAAACATTGTCATATTGCAACAGTCCAAGCATTCGTTCTGCACATTAATAATTTTATTTTTTTATTTTTATTTTTTTCCCCCAGTATTTATGCATAGTTGCATACACTACTGTTCAAAAGTGTAGAACAATTAAGATTTCTAAATCATTTTGAAATGCTGCATTTATTTGAAAATAAGTAATTAAAAACTGCTATATTTTGAAATATTATTACAGTTAAAAATAGCTTTTTTCTATTTGAATATATTTTAAAATGTAAATTATTCCTGTGATGCAAAGCTGAATTTTCAGCATCATTACTCCAGTTTTCAGTGTCACATAATCCTTTCCGAAATATGTAATATGCTGATTTGGTTCTCAGTTTATTATCAATTAATATTGATGCACAGTTATTAATAATACTTATTATCAGTGTTGAAAACCATTTTTGCTGCTTAATATTTTTGTGGAAATCATGATACATTTTCTTTTTTCAGGATTCTTTGATGAATAGAAAGTTCAGGCTTATTTCTAAAATATTAAAAAATCATAATTATTCCAAAATTTTAACTGATAGTATAGGTGCATAGATTAAACATATTAAGATGAATTCATGTAGCTTAAAAAAAAAACAAGCATCAAACACCAATAAGTCTAAGGATATGCCAGTATTTTCCTATAGATTAATGTTTACACATGACTTACAAATTAGAAAAAAATAAATATTAGGTAGTTGGGTTTGTAGATGTTAAACTAATGTCCACTTAACCAGTCACCAAGGGCTCTTTCAGGTAAGGTGGAAGCCATTTTCCCGTGACATCTGTTCAATCACATTTTCAGTGGTTCTTTCATCCGGTGTGCTTAAAGGCATCTAAACCAGAAACATGAGGCATTTCTGCTTTCCAATCACCTTCATTCATGTCTACCCTGGAGGTTTTGGGTGTAATTACCTTCCAGCCTGATTAAATCACAAATGTGCATGTTAAGTGATGAGTTTTCCTCTGACTTTGGCAGATGGTGTGGGACATTAAGAGCAGAGCTGTCGGCATCTCTGCATCCGTCCTG
Organism: Spinibarbus caldwelli; assembly: GCA_039654775.1. Lineage (NCBI taxonomy): Eukaryota > Metazoa > Chordata > Actinopteri > Cypriniformes > Cyprinidae > Spinibarbus > Spinibarbus caldwelli. Next base: position 2,957,446 of record CM077237.1, read on the forward strand.
CTAATGTTTCTCAAACCGTGCCTTTCAGCAGAAACACTTGTACTTGAATTACATGTCTGTGTGGGAATTACTGCTGTCTAATGTGCTCTAATGTGATGTTGAGATGAAAACGCACTTGGATTAAACTTTTTGTGTTGCAGACGTGAATGATGCCTTAAATAGTGTGGCATGTTGAGGAAAGGAGTGCTATTAGTTTTCCAAGTAATCTGAATCACATTGTTTGGCAGGCAGACTATATAAAAGACAAAAGGTGACGCAGATCACTGGTTTTGTTGTTGTGGAGTTGACGTTCAAATCCTGTTCTATTATCTTTAGCATAAAGAGCTTTTTTCTCCAGTGGAATGCCTTTCGGTGGAATGTTTTACTAAAAATAGCACGGCGGATTGTGCATAAGATAAAGGGTTTTCTAAACTTAAGGTTTTTCCTCATTCTTGATGTATTTGAATCTGTTTTGGCAGCATTTGACCAGGCTGCTTTAGAAACGTCCGCCGTCCAAAATGAAAAATTTGCTGAAAATTTACTCACCCTCAGGCCGTCCAAAATTAATAATTAATGGGTTGGTTTGTTCATCAGAACAGATTTGGAGAAATGTAGCATTGCATCACTTGCTCACCAATGGATCCTCTGCAGTGAATGGGTGCCGTCAGAATGAGAGTCCAAACAGCTGATAAAAACATCATAATAATCCACAAGTAATCCACACCACCCCAGTCCATCAATTAATGTCTTGTGAAACCAAAAGTTGTGTTTGTACGAAGCGTTTTAAACCGTTTCAGCAAATGTTTAATTTTGGATGAACTATTTCTTTAATGCAATCCAACATTCATGCATAATTCACAAAGATCTTCCATCCTAAATATTATGTACAGTTAATATAACTGTGACCCAAATCATGCTGCATAAACATACTATGCTAAGGTCACGAGGAATGAGTGGGCAGTATGACTATTGAATCACACTATGAGTAATATTTGTCAGTGTAGATGCCTCAATGTGCTGTAGTTTGGAAACAGCTCATCAGAGCATAAACTGAGCAACTGTAATCTTTAGCTTACTATAAAGTTTAGTTATTTCTGTTAATAAATCAAAATAAAAAGCTGTTGTGTTCAGACCTCTGAGGCTCTGGTGTGTTTTTATGTAGTTTTTCTCTCTAAATGAGTAAATAATTGATTTCTCTGTCCACAGAAAAAATCATTGATCATATTTTACAAGCTACAAAGAGATATTCACTGGGTTCAGAACTGGACAGGTAATTAATGTGCACATAAACACCAAAACACAATCTCACTCACTCCTTTTCTTTTGCAAGAACTATCCACCAAACATATCAGTTGTTTATTAAATGATGAACCATGTCTCATATATTAAAAATATATATATTTTCATTCTCTAAACTTTTAATGCTGTACAGCTGGTTTTGTCATTTTCTCCTGTAGTATAAGTTGTAAGAAGTGTATTATTATTGGCAATGGAGGCATTCTATTCAACAAGTCCCTGGGCTCCCAAATCGATCAATATGATGTTGTTGTAAGGTAAGTTATTACAAAAGTAAAATATTTTATTGATTGTTGCTTGGAATTTTTTTTTCTCTCCTAACTTTCCACTTGATATTTGGCATGCTAACACAAATCATTTGTTGTTTCAGAAGAGGAGCAAGTTATTACATTTGATGAATGATTATGAATAGAAACATAAACAGTTAATTATGTTCACAGCTGAATCTTGTACATTAATCGCAGAAAGTAAATGGAGACAGTTTGGATTTCATGTTGATTTGTCCTCTGGGTTTAGACTGAACGAGGCTCCAGTCGCCGGGTTGGAGAAGGACGTGGGCTCGAAGACCACCATGCGTATCACCTACCCTGAAGGAGCCATCCAGAAACCTGAGCGCTACGAGAAGAGCTCGCTTTTCGTCTTATCTGCCTTTAAACCCAATGACTTCAAATGGCTGCGTCACATGGTGTTTCATGAAAAGCTGGTAAGGCATCCAAAAATCTGACCACTCATACCTGATAAATGGACTCAAGTGCTCTTTTTTTTTTTTTTCTTTTTTTTTTTTTTATTATTATTATTATTTATTATTTAATAATTTTTTTTTTTCAAGTTTTGTGGCTTTGATTTTATTTGTATCTAGCAATAGGAATGCAGTATTCTCAGATCTGTTTTTTAAAATGCTTAGTGCTGTTCCACAGATTTCCTTTAAAATCAGCACAGAATGCTTAAGAAAATGTCTGCTGATAATAAATCAGTCAAACTGTTTAAAGAGGATTTAGAAAGAGATTTAGCTGGTGTACACTTTTACCAGTAGGGGGCAGCAGAGTGTGTGCGCTGAACAATAATATTAAATATGAATGCCTAGGGTCAAAAATTTATTTTTTAAGACATTTTTAATTTTAGAAATAAGCCATGTTCTTTATTTTTTTCATAGAATGTTTTATTACAAAACAGCTATAATGTAACCATAAATATCAAACTCTCTTGCTGGAAAACAATTGTGTACAAAGTAGATCATTACTGATGAAGCTTCAACACATTTTTACTGATGCTTTCAAGTCATTTTTGCAGTTTTGTTCTCCTTTAGAAAGCTAGATATTATTATCTTGTTGACAAATCAGCTGAATTTGCATTAAAAAAGCTTAAGGAGTAAAAACGTGCAAGGTCAGTGAGTGTGACATTTTCAAGACGTTGCTGAGTCAAAAGCTGACCACTTCTAAAGTTCAGTTTATGAAATATAGGACAGAGGTTTGTCACCACAGGTACCTATGAAACTGCATTGGCATTGTGGTGAATGGAATAGAGACGGATGTGGGCTTTGTGTTTGATGTGTCTTTGATATGCAGCTGTGTGTGAGGCTGATGTCTTTATGAATCAGCCAGTGTAGTGTTTCCTCAGGTGACTGACAGGAACTCAGTGATGTGCTTAATTGTGTGGTCTGGGCTGGAGAATGGGCACCTTATCTCCCGGGTTTGGGTTTAGTCAAGCAGCTCTCTCTCTGCGTTATCTCCAGAATGCTAATGAAAATGGCGCACACCTCTGGCCTCTCTTCTGTTAGAGGACCCTCTCCCATGATGAAAGCCGACTCTAGTTCACTCAGTTCAAGGACATTTCCGCATTATTTGGATCCCCAGGTCACAGTGCTCTAATAAAAGTCACCGGTGTGTAACTGGTCGTGAGGAGTTACTTGTAATATTTCTGTTGCCACACTTTTAGCACTGGATATTTTTCAGTGACTCTGTGTCATTATCATAATAATATATTTTTTTATTATTATTTTATTTTTATTTTTATTTATTTACTTATTATTTTTATTTATTTATTTATTTATTTATTTATTTATTTATTTATTTATTTATTTTTTGCAGCCCTGAGTGGATATAGTGTAGTAAGCAATATTTTACACACATGTAACAATTCTTCTCCAGTGATCTTTTTGGACTACTTTTAAAGAAATGGCTGGTAAAGTCAGTCCCGCTGTAGAGTGCAAGCCACACACAGATCGTGGGAGATAAAGTCAGTGTCTGACTTTTATCCTCATAAGGTTAGTAGCTGAGATTTGTTGATGTGTCTTTAGAAATACTCTATACAGCACTGTTTCCCTTGGGCAGCAGCTTGACTGAAACTTTCTCTTTCTAAAAACACAGATAACGTGACTTCTGCCTTCTATATCCTACTCCATTAGAATTCCCACCGCCAACCGAAAAGCCATTAGGACTAAGAAAGGATTGTAGGTTCAGAGAAGACAAGAGAAACAAATTAATCTCTTGGATCTGGGACATAAGTGTTCTGGGGTGAAGGCATCATAAAAAATAAATTTAATAAATTTAAAGCCATGAAAAAAAGGGTCCTAAAGTATAAAAAAATGTCTGATATGCTGATTTGGTCCTCAAGAAAGATTTCTTATAATCAGTGTTGAAAACAAATTAATATTTTTGTGGAAACTGGTGTTTTTTTTTTCTGGATTCTTTGATGTATAAAAAATTCCAAAGAACAGAATTTATTTGAAATAGAAATCTTTTGTAACATTTGTAAATGTCACTTTTGATCAGTTTAATGTATCCTTGCTGAATAAAAGTATTCATTTATTTAAAAAAAAAAAAGTCTTATTGACCCCAAACATTTGAGCACTATAGTGAACCACTGGGTTAAAAAGTGTTTAAATGGCTATTTTTACAGTGTACAGTAAATGCTGCTTCAGATGGCATTATAAAGAAAGCTGTAGACGAAATATTCATTAATTATAGCTGTACATAAATATAGTACAGTAACTATGATATTTTAGAGGAAATGTTTACCATGTTCAGTTTTTGAGTATTTAGTGAAAAGCATGACTAGTATATATTAGTTGGTCTTAAATTCTTTAATTTGCTTCTAAAAGTCTTAAAACGGTTTTATGTTTCATTCTCTTATAATACAGCTTACTCTGAAGGGGGAAAAAAATAGTTTCATGCCATAGCGTGCGTTTTAAATAGATCCATTACCATTTACTGCCAAAACAGTGATTTACTGAACAAACTGAACAATAAATGAACCAATTTAAGTCGAATTTATGTGTAATTTTGCGTAATGATAAACAGACTTAAACCGAAAAACTCTGCGGCAAAGAGCAGTGAAATAAATTCTTCAGATAATAGTTTTCAGTTAAAATGTCTCTTCCACTTTGAGAGCATTATCCGTCACTGACCCGTCCATGTGAAACATTCATTCACATCCTACTGCATGCTACAATCACGGCTCTAATTTACACATGAAATTAAGCGGAACGTGTTAATTCGGTGAAGGTTTTGAAGTGTGCAGACTGTCTTGTAAATATTCTTCCGTTCAAAACATTCTGACAGGAATACTGATGAGGATAATTCGGAGGTCAGAGATGAAGTAGATGTTTTTCCTTTGTGTGTGTTTATTGGCTGTAGTCTTCACTTGTGATTCTTTGACGCAGAAATACTCTCATTACTTGAATCTCTGTTGATTTGGAATTTAAATGGCAGCTATGTCTTCTGAAAGCAAAAGAGCAGCCAAGATATCTTGTCGTAAATGATGCATCAAAACAGCTAAATCATCAGTAGTCGTAGCGCGACCTGTTTAGACTAATGCCACCATATGTGAGATGTTATGCCAGCCGAAGATCTGCCGAGGAGGTTTTGGTCGCGTCAGCTGTCCTAGCTGTGGACGGGTCGTCGCTGTCCTCTGCTTTTGTATCCTCTTTGAAATCAGCTTCAAACACGGCCATATAGAAAGGTAAACATGAGCAGGTGGACAAGGGGCCAATAAACTAGCTGCTGTTGTTTCCGCTGTTGGTGCAATGAGTCATGTCGCGCTGCTTTGGATGACTAATTGCAGAAGTGAAGAGAAGGAACATTGAAAAAACATTTTACAAGAGATGATTAAAAAGCTAGAGAAGAAAAGATTATATTTGACAAGATAATATTTAATTTGGCTAAGATGATTTGATGCAAATCAAATTTGAGAACATTCAGAAAGTTTTGAGAGTGAGAACATTCAAGAAGGTTTGAGATCATTTTGAGAACATTTAAGAAGTATAGAGAAAATGTAAGAATATTTAACAACAGATTTGAGAATACTTGAGATTTGATGTGGCTCAAGAAGAGAAGGAACATTGCAAGAACATTTCACAAGATTTAAAAAATTATATGTATTTAAAAAGATAAAATTTAATTTTAAGATGTTTTGATGTGACTCAAATTTGAGGTAATTCAAGATGGCTTGAGATGTTGAGAACATTTAAGAAGCAATTACAGAAAATTTAATTTTTTTAATTTAATTTGATTTTAATCAAGAAGAGAAGGAATATTGCAATAATTTTTCACATGCAAATGTTTGATTTTGAAAATATTTAATTTGACTAACAAATTTGAGAACATGTACGAAGATGTGAGGAAAAACATCTCTAATCTATTCTTAAATGTTCTCACATTAAGAAGATCTGATGTGACTTGAGAAGAAACATTACACGAACCTTTTACATGAAGTGACTGAATTTGAAAAGATGATTTCATTTGACTAAGATGATTTGATGTGACTGAACTTTGGGAACATTGAAGAAAGTCTGAGATAATTTAAGAACATTTAAGAAGAAGAGATTATTTGAGAAGAATTTGACTTTTGAAGAGAAGAGAAGAGAAGAGAAGAGAAGAGAAGAGAAGAGAAGAGAAGAGAAGAGAAGAGAAAAGACATTTTGAGAACAATATTGAGAACATTTAGGAAGAATGATTTAGAGAAAAATTAAGAAGATACAATGTGACTCTAAATGTTTGAATGGTCTCATCCGGACCATTCCTGTGATACTAAGCATGCTGTCTAGGTAGGCAGCTCGCTATGGTTTGGAACAGAGCTCAAGTCTTATGAATCATTAGATGCTTTGTATGACGTCTTCAGATTACACACTGCAATACAATGGTGTTTATGAGTGTCAAGTGTCCTCAGAGTCTGGTGACTCAGACATGAGGAGACAGAGGGCTGGGGGTCAATGTCAGGGTCGGCGGCCCCTACCACTCCATAGACGGCTGCAGCAAACCACTGTGGTTTATGAATGCCACAGTGTGTGTCAGCCCCTGCTGGAAACTGATGGATTCTGTGATAACGTCTGCGACTCGCACCTCCAGAGTGTCAGAGCGACTGAGAGCGGCCATTGTAGTGAATGAGCCGTTATGGCTTCCAGCGCAGGGAAACACAGGGCCCACTCCACGCCCACAGGTTACAGCCTAACATCATCACTCAAAAATCTGTCAGGAACTCTTTTAACCAAAGGAAGGGAAGTTTGGAGTTAAAAAACTAAAGGGTTTGGGGATTACCCATCAGAGAAAGTATGTGAGTGTGTGGATGTGCACATCAGATAGTCGGATATGACCGAAAGTATTGACTTGTGATTCAGTAAACTCAGAGTTCAGTCAGTGACTCATTCATTACGTTGATTCAACTTCAAAGTCTTTTTCAATTTATTTAGAGATTCATGTGCTTGAGTAAATTAATCTTGAGTTTCCGGAAGTCAAATGTCATTCATTTTGTCCATGGAAAAATTGAGTTTGAAGTTTTAAAGATGAAGGGTTTTTGATATCATCAATTGCAATGAAAAAGTTAATTTATTTTAATGAACACATACTCTTAATAAATGCATTATTTATTCATTCATTCATTTAACCAGTTATTATTGAAGATTAAATATATTTTTTTATGGATATATTTATTTATTTATCAATCAGTCAATTTACATGTAGTAGTAAACCAGTCTTCTTTATTGCAGTTTACAGTTGTGCTCAAAATTATTCATACCCTTGGTAAATATGATCAAAGGAGGCTGTGAAAATAAATCTGTATCATTAATCCTTTTGAGCTTTCATTTTAAAAATTTACAAAAATGTGGCCTTTCATTAGAGAATAAAAATTTAAAATGGGAGAGAAATCTCATTATGAAATGAATGTTTTTCTCTAATACACATTGGCCACAATTAATCATACCCTTTTATTCAATACTTTTTTGCAACCTCCTTTTTCCAAGATATCAGCTCTGAGTCTTCACCTATAATGCTTGATAAGTTTGGAGAACATCTTACAAGAGATCAGAGACCATTCCTTCATCCAGAATCACTCCAGACCCTTCAGATTCACAGCTCCATGTCGTTGCTTCTTCTCTTCAGTTCACCCCACTCATTTTCTATAGGGTTCAGGTCAGAGGACTGGGATGGCCATGGGAGAAGCTTGGTTTTGTTCTTAGTGGCCCATTTTTGTTTTGATTTTGATGTTTGTTTGTGGATCATTGTCCTTTTAGAGGATCCAACCACAGCCCATTGTAAGATTTCTAGCATGGACAGTCAGTTTTTAATTTTTTGTCTGTTGGTATTTGATAGAATCCTTGATGCCATGATGCCAACAAGATATCCAGGATCTCTGGCAGAAAAATAGGCCCACAACATTAAAGATATAGCAGTATATTTCATTGTACAGATGGGATACTTTTGTATCCCTATGTGCACCAAACCCATCTTGAGTGTTTGCTGTTAAAAAGCTCATTTTTTAGTTTCATCTGACCATAGAAGGCAGTCTCATTTGAAGTTCCAGTAGTGTCTAGCAAATGAATATGCTGGAGTTTGTTTTTGGATGAAAGTGTTTTCTTTTCTAGAATTTTTCTTGAAACCCTCCCGAACAACATGTAGTGATGTTTGATGATTTTTTTTTTTTTTTTTTTTTTTTTTTTGAGGCTTTCTGACCCCAAGACTCAACTGTTTTCTGCAATTCTTCAGCTGTGATCACTGGAGCGTCTTTGGCCACTCAAACTCTCCCTCACCTTGCTTTAAGAAAAATAGACTCACGTCCTCTTCCAGGCAGATTTGTAACATTTTCTGTTGATTGGAAATTTTTAATTATTGCCTTGATAGTGGAAATGGGAATTTTTAATGCCTTAGATATTTTCTTATAGCCACTTTCTAATTTGTGAAACTTAACAATCTTTTGCTGCACAACAGAAATACATTCTTTGATTTTACTCATTGTGATCAATGATCAAGGGAATTTGGCCTTTGTTTCCCCTCATATTTATATTGCTGTGAAACAGGAAGCCATGGCTGAACAATTTCATGTTCCTAGTCACCCTGGTGTGATGATAAATGCAAATATGAATGGGAATATACTTCAAAGATATTTCAATCATAAGAATTTTTTAGGGGTACCAGTAATTGTGGCCATTGTGTACTAGAGAAAAATATTCATTTCATAATGTGATTTTCCCACACTTTGTATTTTTTTTTATTTATTTATTTTTTATTTTTTTGCTTAAATTAAAGGTTAGATTTTTTTTAATTTTTGAATGAAAGATCAAATGGATAAACAATGCAGAGTTATTTTCACAGCCTTCTTTGATCATATTTACCAAGGGTATGAATAATTTTGAGCACAACTGTAAATATCTATTTTATTTATGTAGTTAACCAGTCTTAATTGCAGATTAATTATCTATTTTGTGCATTTATTTATTTATAATGACAGAATGTGCATGTTATCTCTTTTTTAAGACTTTATAATAAAATTCTTTCTTTCTTTCTAATTTATTTATTTATTTATTATAGAAATGTATTAAGTATTTTATTATAAATGTACATTTGCTGGGATTATTGTGACAGTGTGCTGGTTTATTTATTTAATTTAATGTATAGATTTATGTTTTGATCTGGTTCCTGTGTAAGTGTCTTTGGATGTGCGTAAATTCTCACCTTTTAAAACTCTATAAAATAATTCTTTTTAAAACTCAGATAATTGGGAAAATATTTCTGGAGCTAAGTTTGCAGAAGTGGGTGATCAGAAAACTTTTTCCTTACATTTAAATAATTTTTTAATGGTTAATTATTTTAAGATATATATTTTTTATATTTATATGTATATATAAATATTAAATATTTTTATATTTATATGTATATTCATCTGTTTATATTTAATTTTCATTGTATATTGGGAGCTCACATTTCAGCCAATATCTAGCTTATATTGCCGTAGCGATGTACATTCAGCAGTGTGGTCAGATTAGTTTTCCACTTGTTGCTACGGCAGTGTTGAGTGACTGTGTCTGTAATACAGCACAATGAGCCATTTGGATGCACTATCAACCGCATCGGCGGACATACATCAGCCAGAGTTCAGAGTTCGTAATCATTAGTCAGCTCTTCTGCAGGTCTGTTTCAAGCAGCTCAGTGACAGGTATCAGAGAAACTCAGCGTACAAAGGCCTCATGCGATGTAGGAGGTGGATCCTGCCACTGGGTGATTGATACAGGGTCTTCCTTGCCTTTGTGGCTTTGTCTGCGTTTCTTGTTTTTCATGGGGCTTTTAAATGGCCCCTCTCCTCTCCACGGTGCAGGGTATTGTGTTGATCTCTCTCTGCCTGAGCCACTTCACATTTTCTAACCTGTGTGTTTATGACCGAACAACAGGTCGATTCACCTCTGCTTCAGTGCTCGCTCAAAATATCTCAGCATTTTACCTGCACCTGCTTACTGCATCCTTAGTAATGCTGGCCAGTCTTCAAGTATAGTGATGACTTTTATATAGTCACTTCTGAATGTTGATGTTTTTTAAGACTTAAAAAATGAATGCATGACAAAAGTTTTTGGTCAGTAAGATTTTTTGAAAGAAATTAATACTTTTATTCAGCAAGGACACATTAAAGTGCTCAAAAGTGACTTTAAAGGCATTTATAATTTCAATTTCAAATAAATGCTGTTCTTTTGATCTTTCTATTCATCAAAGAATCAACAGAAATATGAAGCAGCACAACTGCTTCATATGTTTTCGACAATGATGTTTTCAACATCGATAATAATTAGAAATGTTTCTTGAGCTGCAAATCAGCGTATTAGAATGATTTCTGAAGGATCATGTGACACTGAAAACTGGAGTAATAATGCTGAAAATTCAGTGTTGTATCACAGGAATAAATTACATTTTAAAATATTTTTAAATAGAAAACAGTTATTTTAAATTGTAATAATATTTAACAAATTTTCTGTTTTTTGATCAAATAAATACAGCCTTGGTGAATATAAGAGACTTCTGTCAAAAACATGAAAAAACGGCAGCTACTGTTGGAAATCTGTGTATTCAGTATCATATGCAATGCACTATCATTATCTAGAACGGTAGGACTTACTCATGCAAAATAACAAACCTGACATAAATTACAATGTAAAAATCTAAAAATGTTCAAAAAAGGTCAAACTAAATTGATAGCATTTAGTTAGTTATAAGGGAGGAGTTTGTGCACGTCTTGAACAAGGCCACTGTGACTGATAGCTGTGATCATGTTATGCCGCGACACGTGGTTTGTATTACACCTTGTATCACACATGCTTTGTGTTACACCAGAAAACCACAAGTAAAGCTCCCTGGGTCAAAGACCTTGTTTTTTTGTAGTTGTGCGACCCTCTGTAAAGCCTGTCCCTCCCTTGAAAAGAAAACACGGGCAGGACGTAATTACACGGCGTGTTTATTTGTAGTACCGTGACTTGGGATGCCGTTTGATGAAATCCCACCGGAGTCGTTGCTCCAAAATGTCAACTGGAGTTATGGCTTCTAACAGTCGCACTCTCCCAGGTGTGTCCGAAAGATCCTTCATATTAGCTGCAGGTGAAGTGGGCGTCCCATGAGGAGAGTGAGATCTCTGTGTTCGGACACGCTCTTGGCTCTAATGCTTTGCTAGCGTCACCCTTTTTATTCTGATTATCAAAGTGAGCGGCTTATTTACTCAGCTGAGAACGTTATTCAGCGGCCGCGAGTGACTGTTCTGTGTCAGCTTCACTTTAGGCCTTTCTGCAGTTATAAAAGCGTATTCACAGAGCATGAGTGTTTGAAAAGAAAAGCTGCTAAAGGCCGTCAGCGAAGTCACGCAGGTTTATTCTTTTCATGTTTCTTGTATTAATTCAGTGTCTTCTGTGTTCCGCTCTTGATATCTTTCAGCGGAGTATGGAGGGATTCTGGAAGTCCGTGGCACGTGTCGTTCCCAGAGAACCAGAAGACATACGGATCCTGAACCCGTATTTCATCCAGGAAGCAGCCTTCAGATTCATCGGCCTTCCGTACAACAATGGCCTCATGGGAAGAGGGGTGAGGAGCAAACACTGAGTAAATATTAAAGCAGTGAATTCAAAACATACTGTAGTAGACAGAAGTAAAAACTTTCTCCTCTTTGAAATAAGACCAGGGGCCAGTTGCATAAACACGTCTTAGGAACTAGTTAGACAACAGGTAATCTGTCTAACTTTTCATATTCAAATTAGCCCAGTCCATGTTTTATTTATGAATCTGTAAATGATCTGTGATTCATTTACAAGTCTGATTTGCTGTAAACATATATTTTCTGATTATTACTGCAAATTATATTTACATTATATTTATATATGTGAAAAATGTCCAAAAATGTGCTTTAAATTGTTCTTAAAATATACACACACAAATACATACTGTTTGGTCAATTATAGAAGAAAGTTATGACCAGTCTTAAAGAAAAAAAAAATAGTAGATAATTTGATTTAAGACTACTCTAAGCAGTCACAGGTTTATTCTTGTTTAGTATGTTAAAGTTCTATGTATGTGTGTGTGTGTGTATATATATATAATATGCATGTAAAATGTATTACTTTACATTTATTTTCTTATTTATTTATTTGTTAAAATATTTCTGTATGTGTGTGTATATATAGATATATATATATATATATATATATATATATATATATATACATTTATTTATTTTATTTTATTTTATTTTTACACCTGTCTTTAGAGTTGCATAACAAGTCACTCTTGCATCTATGATAGCCAGATTGATACTTTTAGATGATTCTCCCTAAAGGTTGACTGACAGACAGACAAACATACAAACAATAAATAAATAATACATCCATGTACATTATAAAAATGTACTGAAATGACCCTAAACTCTCTCACACTGGCCCTCGGTTGAGCCTTGTTGAGCCCTCTGAGATGATGTTGAAATGAAGTGTTGGACCGTCACATCTCCATCTGATCCAGAGTCTGTTTGTGCTCTGCTGCTATGGAGATGCGGTTCAAGGGGCTCGAGCTATGATGCGTTTCCTGAGTTATCAGCATGCAGGCGGAGTGTCTGGGGCCAGATTAGTCCAGAGAGTGTCTCTCTGTGGTGATAAGACTTTCACATTGAGACTCGTCTCTCCAGCCTCAGTGGATCAGGTGGCGACTGGATGATCCCTCTCTGCTGATACACACACACACACACACACACACACACACACGTCCCGCTCTGTCTGTGTCTCTGATAAAGTCAGTCACACGGTGCATTATCTGTACTGAAGTGTGTGAGCAGTGCTCTCGACTAGCCTGAGTGTCCAGTTCATCCATAGTTGTTCAGTGTTTGTTCAACACATTTCATCTCTATGCATTTCACCACGCATTGTAGTATGAATTAAACCATGTAGTGATTAATTAAAATTTCTTTGTTTTATTACTAATAGAAAATGACTACTTGTGTTATTGTGTTATATACAAATGTTTGTTGTTTTTCATGTTCCAATATTCAGACATTTTGCAACTGAATACTTTGTTACATTACTTTTACGCAAACAATATAGTTGTAAATACAAACTACATATGTTATAGAGATGACTGATTTGTAAATGTATCATTCTTTTGAGACAATTTTTTTCTTTGAATCGTTGAAAATTGGTTCAAAAAATTGGTCTGAATGATTCATTTATGAATCTGCCTGAATCAGATTTGCAAGTGAATCACAGATCATTTACAGATTTGTAAAAAAAAATTGTATCATTATAACAATGGTATAATTTATGGTTATTACTGTAAATTTTCTTTTAAATGGCCTAGATATCAAAATCTTGATTCAGATTCTTCTGGATTTAGAAGAATTCTTTGAATCAGTCAGACACTCACTAATTCAACACCAGTTCAAGACTTTGACTACTCTAAGTAGTATGCAACTGTTCAGAGGTTTATATATATGTATGTGTGTTTATATAAATCTTTATGTTTGTGTATATATAATAAAAGTATACATTTTATGCTAAGCACATTTTTGTTTATTATTTAATATTTTTAAGTAATAAAATTGTATAATTGTTTCACATATAAATGTAATGTTTTCCATAAAACTATTTCTTAAAAGACAATTTGCAGTAATATGCAGAAACTCTGTTTTTCTTAATTAATTTTAATTTTTCTTAAACTTGAGGTTCTGTACCCAACAAGTCATACTCAAGAATGACTGTTGGGTATTTTATACGCTGTCACTGAACACTTATCCACTTATCCATGCAATACTAAGAGTGTTTTGTTTTTCCAGAATATCCCTACATTGGGGACTGTTGCGATCACGATGGCTCTCCATAACTGTGATGAGGTGGCAGTGGCTGGATTCGGATATGACATGAACACACCTCATGCACCTCTGCACTACTATGAGAAGCTCAGGATGTCTGCAATCAAAGAGGTAACGCACCACACTGACCTGATCTGAAGGATTTCTCTCTAACTCTGTTACAAAACTAGTGAGCTGTATTAAAAAGCAATATTTGGCCCCTGGAATTTGTTTTCAGGGAAATTTTTACCATTGAATCCCATTTTATGATATTACACTCTTAGAAATAAAAGGAGGTTTTAACAGAGATGCCATAGAACCATTTTTGGTTTACCTAAGGACCTTCCAGTGAACAGTTCTTAAAAGAACCATCTTTTCTCGGTGTGAAGAACATTTTAAGAGTTTTTTCACTCTAAATAACCTTTTGTGCAATAGAAATGTTCCATGGATATTAAGCGTTCTTCATGAAGAACCTTTATTTTGTTTGTTTGACGTTTGATAACAGATAATAACAGAGAAATTCACTGCGGGGAAATTTTCCCCCTCATATTTTAAGTATCTGGAGGATTTTTCTCATTTTCAGGGGCTTTTTTTGTTCTGAAACCTGATTAATTTCTGACCTCTGTCTTGTCATAGTTAACAGTAATGTCCTAGTTTTGGTATCTTAAGATGAGTGGACTGTGAATGGAAATGTGTCTGAAGTACATCCGTAATGTCCGCTCGCTGGTTGTTTGGGAATATCCCGTCCGTTGAGTCACGTTCACAAACAGGTCACATGACCTCCCGCTGGTCTCTGTTCCAGTAACATGCAGAAACCTGAGAGGTCAGAGTAATGAGGCAGCACTGGCAGTCTGAGCTGTGTGCGTGTTCTTCTTTCAGTGTTGAGGTACTGTGGTACTGTAGCTTTGCCAAGCTACTAATAAAGTGAAGCAGTCAGATACTACAAGATACTAACAGGGTTCAACAATAAGGATTCATTTCTGATGGTCTAGTCAGGCCAAAAGTTCCTTTGTGTGTGTATGTCAAGGAGATTGACACAAAAAAAAATATTGATGACAGATCAAATCAGCAGAATATGCAAAAACATTGTTGTCAACTTTACTTCTATAGCACTTCATATAATACAGATGGTTTTATATAAAGTAGTTTCACAGTAGTAAACAGGGAAGTAACAGAATCAGTGATGCAATTTCATAAATAATATAATTCAATAATGAGCTGTAAAGCAGCTCTAAAAAGACAATTCAGCTCAAGTTAGTTCAGTGCTGTTCCATTTCATCAATTATAAAATGAGTTCAATTCAGGAATGTTAAATACATCACAGAAAATCAAACCTTTAACCCTCATAACACATTCAGGTCCATTTGGGCCTGAATGTGTTATTGTATATGTATATGTATATGTAAAGATACATAAAAAATAAATAAATAAAAAAAGCGCACAGTTTTTAGTAAGGGAATGAAATTTTGCAAATGCTTTAAGACCCTCAAAATACCTTTTCTTTTCTTTTTATTTATTTATTTTTTTTTTTCGTTAAACAGTTTTTTATTTTTAACGATAACCATTAAAAAATATATTTGGTTCATTTTGGACCCAGGTATGCATGGACTACCATCAAGTGTCAAAAATACTTTGATAAGATTATCTACAAGTTATATTACTGTCACAAAAATATTGTAAAATATATGTAGCTTTTTTTTATTATCTATATCTTGACTACAGTTGTGGAACTGAATTTTGAACATGAATAAACATGAATATCTACACCTGCTGACAAACCATTGCAGCACGAAAAATGTATCACTTTTTTCATCTGAAAGTGAAAGTTTATGCAGGTAAAATGAATAAATATGTATGAGTTGAGTTAAATTCAAAGGAATTAAATTAAAATCTGTTCATTCTAATAAGGTTAATACTGGTAATTCTCAGATTATATGTTCTTTCTCATTTTATATATATATATATATATATATATATATATATATATATATATATATATATATATATATATATATATATATATATATATATATATATATAATTTCAAAGGATTTGAGTAACAGCAGTAATGCTGTAGTAACAATATGGCAGTAACATGGAAACATACAAAACTTTTCACATTCACTCTTTAATGAGATTAGATACTCTGATTGCTGTTCAGATGCAATATGGCTTTAGCTGAATAATATTAAATTATGACTGTTTTATAAAATAATCCAAATGGACCAGAATGTGATGATTATATACAGATTTTGAATGCTTTATGAGGGTTAAGTTTGTAAGGCATAAAAATGCATGTAAGGTTACATTTTCAGTAGCATCACAGCACTGGCCTGAAAGAATAAAACGTAAAAAACGCATTGCACGTCTTTTTAGCAAACACAATATTGGCTTTTATGATGCAACCAAAAATAGTGAAACAAACTACTTCTCCAAAACACCTGTGTTGTGTGAAACTGGCCTATTTCAGGCCCAAAAGTGTTGTTTATTTGTTGTAATTGGAAGATACATTTTGTTTTATCAAAAGGATGATTCAGCTTAAATGGCAAGTCAGTAGATGGCACTGTATTTCATAGTGATTGTCATTTTCTCTCTTTACCTAGAAGAAAACCTCTGTTGTTGCACATGTTTACTTTAGGTGGAACATCCCGAACTGCTTTTGTGGCTTGTGAAATCAAATGTGCATGTGCAGACGTCATAGCCCTTTAAAACGCAGCACGTGACCAACTTCTGATGAGCGTTTACCCTATTGTGCTCTTTCTGTTTCTCTTTTTCTCACACACACACCCAGTCATGGACACACAACATATCCAAAGAGAAGGAGTTTCTCCGAAAGCTGGTGAAGGGGGGCGTCATCCAGGACCTGACCAATGGGATCTGACGTCACGTCCCCGTCGTGCAGCTGATAGATAGTATTCACCATATCATTGGTGACCGGCATCCCAGCCGATGGACTCACACTAATGCGAGCCGTCAAAGGCCCAGAGATGTTTGAGCTGATCGTATGATGCCACCGGAGGAAGTGACCTCACCTCATATTGCTGGACGGTATCCAAGTCAACCTCACCTCAAACATGGTAATGCTTGTTTTAAGATGCCACGTAGGCGGGAAAGATTCCGTCCCCATGCCCGACAGAGACTGGAAACGTGCTGCTTTCTCCTGTATTTTTTACTCTACTGTATTCAGTATTTATTAGACAGTATTTTAATCACGTCATTAAGATGCTTTATTTTTTAAGCTGAGTCAGCTTGAATGCTTTAATACTGTTCTCTTCAATCTCAGGCTATGCACAACAGCACACAACAAATGATTGTCACTGTAGATTTTCTGCTGCTCTTCTGACGTGTGCCATTAAACCAATCAGCATCCACTTGTTTCGTGCACCTTGTACATGTATATCCAGCTCTGTGTATATCCAGGCGGATTAAAGTATTATCAAGATTTCTACGTTCGGTCTGAAATGGGCTTTTCATTTGAACTGTCGATTGATGTGTAATGGGCCGTTCACACAGAATGCGTTTTTTCATTCCAATGTGCTACTTTTCTGTTGTTTTTCAATGAGGCGCTCGCATCTCACATGAGCGCCGTGTTTTTAAGACACCGTGTCAAGTCAAAATTTCAACTTTTACACGTAGCGCCACTCATCAATGTCAGTTCCAAAACAGTGTACCAATGAGAAGACCCCAGAGGCGGGGCAAGCATTGCAAGCTTTCGTTTACAGTAGCAAGCTGGCATGGCAATTTTTTTATTTGATGGTAACATGGCGGAGGAGGCATTCTGCACTGCACTTTTTTTTTTTAAAAAAAACATTCCTGAGTGCTCTGTCTCACATTTTTAGTTGCAAAGATGTGTTCTGTGTGAACGGCCCCCTAATAATGCATAAGAATTGTATGTTATAGTAGAGCTTCAGTGGGTGATGTGTTGGTAACAGATTACATTTGTTGGTACCAATACTAGTCAGATTACATGATTCTCTATGCCATTGTTGATACCACCTATAAAATAAGTATTTTAATAATTAAATTAAAATAATGGCATGTAGCCTCCAAGTATTTCTAAATGAAGTATATTTTTTCACATTTTTGAAGTACCAGCTTTTCTAGTTGAAGTACAGCAGCTTTTCTTCTTAGGGTAATTGATTTTAATGGACCTATTGAGAGCTACAAGGTTGCTAATTAATGATTGTGCAAAGAAATCGAAAGAATTGAAAACAATATATGTATATGCATATTTTGCAATAAACTTAAAATATATTTTTATGTATTAAATCAACAACTTTAATAGGTTAATATTTATAACACTATTACAATAGTTTTATTTTTAAAACACTTATTTATAGTTAGTTTATAGTATAGCACTTTTATTTAATAGTTTATTTATATAGCACTTGTTTCAAAGCTGCTTCGCATTAATAAAGAGGAAAATATGAGTGTTGATGTTGTAAAATTCATCAGTTATAAAACTCATTTTATTTAAAAAGCAGTTATACAGACAGCAATAGTGTTATTATTCAACTCAAATCAGTTCAGTTTTGATTCAGTTCAGTAACTGTGTCTGTTGCAAACTTAGTGTTATTATCTTCCTCAATTCAGTTAAAAATAGTCAAAAATCTATTTGATCATAATGCTTCATTGGATTGCAGTTCTTTCCCTGATTGAATTTACGCACACAATCTTGTAGCTTTGTCCTTTTGACTGATTTTCAAATGCTTTTTTTGCTTCAAATCAAAGTTTGTAATGTTGTGAATCACCTCATGGTGGGTTGAGTTGATTCATGGCATATAACGAAGACTTTTTCTAAAATCTCTTATTGGAAAAATAAGTGGAAAAAATAAAAGGCCGCTGAAAAATTGGACAGGCATTGCATTTTATTAGTCATATTGAGAAGGCAAGCTTTGCCACTTTTTCAGTACTCTTGTTACACTGCTCAACCAATCAGATTCAAGAACTGGATCTAACTGCTTTATATAACAGTCTATTACTCACCTAAACACATTTGTCATTGACTTATGTTCATTCTACTGTTACATGATTGGAGAACATCAGCACCTGTTTATGGAAAGC
This sequence comes from Spinibarbus caldwelli, assembly GCA_039654775.1. Taxonomy (NCBI): domain Eukaryota; kingdom Metazoa; phylum Chordata; class Actinopteri; order Cypriniformes; family Cyprinidae; genus Spinibarbus; species Spinibarbus caldwelli. The sequence continues at coordinate 2,976,358 of CM077237.1, forward strand.
TCATGTTTAGCATTTAAACTTCCACCTGATCAACCTGCCTTTTTTTTTTTTTTTTTTTTTTTTTTCTTTCAAACAAACAGTTGGATGTTTATGTGTGCAGCGGAAGCAAACACTCCGGCTGCTTGTCTCATGACTCACGGCGGCGCTTGTGGTTTTTCAGGGTCCTTGTGCCAAAAGGTTAATGCAAATATTAGGAATTTTTTAAGAGTCTGTTCTGTCAGGCGCTGTTCCTGGAAATCCTTCTGTTTGGTTTCTGAGATCACTACCGTTCCAGACAATCTGGATTCATAAACCACATCTTATCCTTATTTTGTGGCATGAAGTTCTGCTCCAGGCTGTTCTGAATCATGTAGTGACATATCAGAATGTGATTATAGTTATTCATGTGTGGTACATCAGATGTGCGTCTGGTGGGTAATGGCTTGTTTATGTGTTTACTGTTTAACTGTGATCACCTGCTGCTTTTCTTTCTTTCTTTGAATCAGTTTTAGCACACATACTACAGATTCACTTCTACTGGAGAAACACAAGTGGTCTTGGTCAAACACATAATGGTAAATGATTGGCTTCCTCCTCAATGGGATTGAACCAGCAACCTACTAGTTACAGAGGATTACTCTAGATCAGTTTCAGAAATTAGCTTTTGTTTTAGAAGCAATATTGCCATTCTCAATTGGATTTTTTTTTTTTTAAAGGGTGTGTTTTAGAGTTTTACACTACTATTAAAAAGTTTGGGATTGGAAAGATTTTTAAATGTTTTTCAAAGACGTCTCTTCTGCTCACCAAGGCTGCATTTATTTGATCAAAAATACAGTAAAATTGTGAAATGTTATTACAGTTTAATATAACTGTTATCTATTTGAATATATTGTAAAATATTTATACCTGTGATCAAAGCTGAATTTTCAGCATCATTACTCCAGTCTTCAGTGTAAAATGATCTTTCAGAAATCATTCTAATATACTGATTTGCTGCTCAAGAAACATTTCAGATTATTATCAATGTTGAAAAGAGTTGTGTTGCTTTGTTTTTGTAGAAACTGATACATTTCTGTCAGTTTTTTTTTTTTAACAAAGTTTAAAAGAACAGCATTTATTTGAAAAAGAAATGTTTTATAATGTTATAAATGTGTTAACTGTCAGTTTTGATCCATTTAAAGCGTCCTTACTTTTTTTTTTTTTTTAACTTCTGAAATGTATGGAAGCCTGTTTCCACCACTGAATAAAAAATAAAAAAGGTAATTGCGACTTATCTCACAATTCTGACTTTTTTTCCTCACAATTGCGAGTTTATATCACACAATTCTAACTTCATTTCTCAGAATTGCGAGTTATATCTCACAATTCTGAGAAATGAATCAGAATTGTGATATAAACTCACAATTGCAAGAAAAAAAAATCAGAATTGTGAGATACAAACTCGCAGTTGCGAGTTATAAAGTCAATTGCGAGTTTATATCATGCAATTCTGACTATATCTTGCTATTCTGACTTTATAACTCACAATTGTGAGTTTATATCACAATTCTGAGAAAAGTCAGAATTGCGAGTTTATATGACGCAATTTCTGAGAAAAAAAATCAGAATTGCGAGATGGAAAAAAAGTTGCAATTACCTTTTTTCTTTTTTTATTTAGTGGCGGAAACGGGCTTCCATAGAAATGCTAGTGTATATGAAATTTTTAAATCCTGGGTTAAAAACTTTTAATAACATCTTCAGATGGATTCTAGTGGATCAAAACTTGTAGTTTTAAGGTTACTAACTTTTTTTGAAAACTCCATTTATGTCCTGCTTTCAAATGTTTTTGTCTCAGCAAACGCTGTCCTTGAGATTCTTTCAAGCTTGTAACATTTTCATTGATACAAACGACTGGATGCTTCATGGCTGAATGTACACTGGAAAAAAATCCCGTTAAATTTACAGTAAAGAAGTGGACGAAATCCACTGTAAAAACAGCACTTTTTTAATGTTTGTTTACGTTATTAATGAAGGTTATAAAGTGTTACCAGATCTCTTTTAATTGCCGTGTTAACAGTGAAATGTAGAATGTAAATCTTGCGAACAGGCATTTACAGATGAATAGTGCGGCTGTGTGGTGTTCAGGGCCGCGCAGCTGGGATGCCACGCTCCTCGAGGCCTTGCCTTCAACCTGCTGCGCTGCACGCGGCCCACGCTTAATGTGCTTGGAGTGCAGTAAACCGATTTAGAAAGTAGTGTGAGATCACAACCAGTTGAGCTATGGACACAACGGGCAGGTGTCTCCTATTTAAAGACAATCCTTGACCTGCTTCTACGCCGCGGGACGAGGGTGCAGCGAGGTTTGGGAGCTGGAGAAGTGAATGGAGGGCTGGAATGGGCTCTGACAGGTGTGTCTGTCCATGTAGGTGGGCCTTCGTGACACAACTGCGATGGAGAGGTCACATCCTGACAGTTTCACACTCGGCGGAGCAGGGTTGAGCAGGGTTTGGTTACAGTCGGACTGAAGGCCAGTGTGTGCCGTGTTTTTAAGCTCCGCCTGTGAAGAATCACTCCGCTTTGGCTTTATTCTTCCTGACAGGTCATCCACTCGCACCCTTTCTTTAGTCCAACAGAAACCACACCTAGGGCAGCTTCCGCACCATCAAATGGAGCATTTTAATGCCCTCACGCTCAATGAGAGTTCAAGCAGTAAAGAGTTTAAATGTGGATTGTTTCCTAGAGCAGTTTCTCCTAGAGAAATTGGCATCTGAAGGGGGAAAAAATATATATATATTTAATTTGACTCAAGATATTAATTAAACACATTTAATGCAAACCTTTTTTTTTTTTTTTTTTTTTTTTTTTTTTTACACATTTAACAAATCTGATATTAGTATTTCATTTTGCTTTCTAGAGACTGGCTGGATTAATTTGATTATTCTATGTAGATTTGGATGACTTGAGACACTTTGCAATTGTAAAAGCATCCATATTTAATGTATTTCTGTACACGTGTGAACTTGGAGAACTCACTTCATACTTCCAATAGAAATCACACAAAAAAAACAGTTGATTAAAAGATAAATGCAAAAAAATGAAGGAAAATTAAGTTAGTGAAGAGAAAAGATCCTGCAGCCTGTAAATGTAAATGACACTTACTCTTGATATTTTCTAGCAAATGCATTAACATTCAGACATTTAAGTGTGACGTGTCCAAAAAAAAAAAAAAAAACTGAATAAATCACAGCAATCATTTTTGGGGGCCTTCATACATGGAAAAAAATGTGTGTGAACTGCCATTATAAATTAATACACTGTAAAAAAAAAAAAAAAAAAAAAAAAGTTGTAAATAAAGTAAAATAAAGATTTGAAAGTTTTTTGTTTTTTTTTCTTCAAAATTTTACAAAAAAAAAAAAAAAAAGTTTCAGTGTTTCAACTTCCAAATTTCATGTTTCGTTCAATATGCTACTAGCTCTTTCTTTGTATTTATTTATGAAATTTACTATTTCGGAGTGAAAATTGTTTCAAAGTAAATCTTACACCAAATGTTAATTCAGCGTAAAGGGGTCCTGGGCATCAAAAAGCTTGAACCCCCCTGTCCTAGAGTATTCATCTGTCTGTATTTCTTTCATTTAAAATAAAACTCATTCCCTCAATCCTCATGTCACTCCCATTCCTTTAATTTCATTTTTCGAGGCTCACATCCTGAAGCAGCTCCTTGTGATTGGTGCATCTTAATTCTGTCAGAATGTTCTTTGTAAAGCTACACTATGTACTTGTACCTCGAGAGGACGGATCTGATGTGGAAGAGAGAGGTTTTGAGTTTGAGGCCCCGTCTGGGAAGTGTGTGTGTTTACCTCAGAGTCAAGCATCCTCTCTATGTGCTGCTGCATTCTCTGGCTGGAGGCACTAAATATAAACTCCAGCGCTGTTTGCTATATCGTCTTAGTTTATAGTTTGTCTTAAAGAGGTCAGCGTGTGCTGTTTTCCAACATGAACGATCATTCCTTGAATTGTTCACTTTCTACTGCTGGTTTACAGTCTGTATTTGAATGAATGGTTTTGTAACAATCTCAACTTCACATTTCATTCACAACCTTTGATGGACTAAATGTTTTTGGTTTGTTTTATTAACATCATTAGTGGTGTTTGGTATGACTGCTGCTCATATTTTTTGACAGTACTATTCAAAAGTTGGGGTTTTTAGGATTTTTTGATGTTTTTGAAATGTTTTTTCTGCTTACCAAGGCTGCATCAAAAATATAGTAAAAACAGTTATATTGTGAAATAGTGTTGCAATTTAAATGAACTGTTGTCTATTGTAATACATTTTTAAATGCAGTTTATTTCTGTGATCAAAGCTGAATTTTCAACATCATTATTCCAGTATGCTTATTACATTCTTCAGAGTCACATGATCCTTCAGAAATCATTCTAATATGCTGATTTGCTGCTTAAGAAACATTTTTTGTTATTATACTGTAACTATAGTATTATTATTATATGCTTATTACATCTTACTAACCCCAAACTGTTGAATGGCAGTGTACTTTGACTAAATCATGGGTTATTATGGTTAACAAAAAACTAAAACCATTAAAAAAATTACTTGAAATAATAATGAATATTAAAAAAAAATTCAAATGAATAAAGTAAATAATAATTTTTAAAAAATAAATTAGTTGCTATGGCCACATTTCTCATATTCAAGTAGTTTAACTTAATGTACTAAAATAAAATAAAATAAAAACTTGCATATGTAAAAAAAAAAAAAAAAAAAAAAAAAATCTCTAAAACTTTTACTAAAATAAAAATGAAAGCAGAAAATGAAAGCAAAAAATGAATATCTCAGTATACTAAATAACACTGGAATAAACCCATAACTCCATAATAATAACCATATAAAATAAACAATAAATAAAAATCACCATAAAGTATTAATTTTAGCATGTAACTCGTCCTGCAGCATTTGTGCTCCAGACTTGAATGATTCCTGAAGTCAAGTGTCTGGTTGAGAAGAGCTGTGCTGTTACTTTACTAACCAGAACTGCTAGTTTTTCGTCTCCTGCAGTGGTGAGGCTTAGAAGAGTGATTTAGCAGCTTGACCTGATCCACAGGAGTCTGATCCTGACGCAGTGACCACCCAGGACCTCCAGCGCTCTTCTGCATGCAGGGCTCAGGAGATCAGTCTGGGATGATCACAGTCCCGTTCTGAGCCAATGTTTTCTTCTGCTTAAGAACTTCCTCACAATAGACAGCAGAGTGAGAGCCAGTCTCAGTGGGACATCTGGACACACATGAAGGACAGAGGGACTGCAGGCAAAGGTCAAGCTCTGGGGTCGCCAGCATAGGACCTGTCCTGAATGCCACCCTCAATCCTCTGGTGATGTAGACAGTATCCACCTTGTTTTGCAACACTTAAGTAATTTTTATTTATTTATTTATTTATTTATTTTGGTGAATGTGTGAGACTTTCAAATCATTAGGGGCTAAATAACTAGAAGAATAACAAAGTGCAGTAAAAGGTAAAACTATTTGCGCTACAAACCAGTGTGTTTCTGATAATGACAGTACATTAAAATAGTATGGTCACAAATATCAGTTTGTTCCAAGGTTATTATAATCTCAAAACATAAAAATAAAAAGTGTTAACTGAAATAAAATAAAATCTAAAAACTTCTTATTTAAGCTAGATTTAAGCAACATTTGTTTAACTTGATGAACTAAAATAAGACTAAAACTGAAATTAAAATTAATAAAATATAAATTCATACAAATTAGATAAATGACAAAAATGTACAACAATTACTAAAATTAAAATGAAAACTGAAAATGTAAAAATAAAAGCTGTAAAATGCATTTAAAATTTTACAATATATTTTCAAAGACATACAAACACTGGCTGAAAAATATATTGGTAGAAAATCTATTTGTTTAGTTTAGTTGAAATACATTTGAAAATATACGTGTTTGAAGTATGGGCTGGTCTTATGTCAAAAATAAGTTGTATAGACCTCGTCAGTCTACATCAAGTGCTCCGTTTGGTTTCGAGCCATTGTGTCCATTAGATTGATGGCGTTGGTCAACACATGCAATTTCATACTGGCTCAGACGCAGCATATCTCTTATGTTATTTATTTCCCTAGCCATTTATTAATGTTAATTATTCTTTCATTGCCCTGATTAAATATCAGGTCACAAGACTAAAAAGAGTGTAAAATTCTGGCTCCTAATGTTGGCACACTTTGTCAAAATATACCAAATCTAAGGAGTTTCTTGTGGAAAAACAGCACACTTTTTCTTTTAATTAGTTTGATGTTATCCAGACTAGACTTTTTAGGGGGAACTTTGTGTAGCAGGAATTGTGAAAACACACAGTCTGGCTTCCTGAGCGAACTCCATCACATCTGTCTGAACGCGGCTCGGCTCCGGCTCTGTGGTCGGACTACGGGGACCCAGTTACCCTCACACTCTAAGATCTTACAAGCGAAGTGCTTTGTTTTCGCAGCTGAAGAGCGTATCCTTGAATATATATCACTTTGACAGAAGCCGACCGGAGTGAATGAGCATTGAAATCAAATCATACTCGTCATTAGTCCGTTTTCACGGCCTGCTTTATTGTCAGAGATAGCGCTTGGGAACATGCGGTGTGAAACCAGCGAGCAGCTGCTTTTCATTCAAAGTCACTTGATTTACTGAGCCGTGCTCTTCATTAGATTATCACTTAACTTAACAAAGTATAAATGTCTTTGAATTAATAGTAAAGTTACATTTGATTTACCATAAGATTACCCATTATACAAGGTTTCAGTCATCGTTCAAAATAGTAAAAGCTAGGACAGGAAGGGAGAAAGGATAATAGGAGAATAGAAAAAGTAAAGCCATAGAATTTTTTAATTTATTTGATTATTTATTTATTTTTTAATTTATGAGGAGGCAATTAGACGCTTACAGAAGAGATGAATTTTCAGTTTCTTGAAGATTGTGAGGGATTGGGCTATCCGGATGGAGTTAGGTAGGTCATTCCACCAACAGGGTATGAAGAAAACGTCCTTGAGAGTGATTGTGTGCCTCTCTGCAGTATCAATATCAAACCAAGTAGCATTTGTTTAAATGAATAGTAGCACAAAACAGTTTCTGCAAAATATTTCTTGAAAAGATGTTAGTTAGCTCAAATGAATTAAAAACAATACTGTTTAACATGTACATTTGGATGTATTGAGACACTTTGTGATTGTGCAACATCCATTGTTAATGTGATTCTCTACACCTGTGTGAACTTAGAACTGACTTCATCCATTAAAAAAGATAAATAAATAAAACAAAGCAATTCTGCATTTCAATTCTAAGATTTTCTAGCTAATGCAGTGACATTCAGACATTTTAAGTATGGCAAATGTCCAAAAATATTTTATTTTATTTAAAAATGTTTGATTATAGACATTTCTAGGGTGACTAGTGAACTACTAGGGTGTCAACAATAATTTATTTTTATAATATATTAATATATTTTATTATATATTATTATTTATTATTTAAGTTTGATTTGTGTCCAAAATATTTAATTTTATTTAAAAATGTTTGATTAGAGATTTCTATGATGACTAGTGTCAAAAAATGTTTAATTTTACTTATGTTTATTTAAAAATTAGTGATTAAGTGTGGCTAGTGTCATTTTTATTTTATTTTATATATAATAAATATATATATATTTATATATATATATATAAATATTATATATATATATATATATGATTGTTTTTTAATTTAAAAATGTTTGACTATAGACATTTTTAAGTGTGACTAGTGTCCAAAAGTATTTAATTTTATTTTTGGGGTATATCACAAAAACTACAGGGCATTAGAAAGATATACTATTATGAACAATATATATTTTACTGTTATGCCATTAAAATATACTAAGGTTCACAATTTACACAGTATACACAGTGTAATGTTACAATAAACTAACAAAATTAGAATGTAAATGTTATTCATGAGTAAATGTAATAAATTAAATTGTTAAATGACAATTTACCCAATATGCACAGTGAAAAAATATCTATTGCACATGCTTTGTAACGATAACAAAAGTTCAGATACAATATACAATCTTAAAAATAAAGGTGCTTCACGATGCCATAGAGGAACCTTTTTGTCTAAATGGTTCCATAAAGAACCTTTAACATCTGAAGAAACTTTCTGTTTCACAAAAGGTTCTTTGTGGTGAAAGAAGGTTCTTCAGATTATAAAAAGGTAAGGAAGAGATGGTTCTTTAAAGAACCTTTGACTGAATGGTTCTTTGTGGAACAAAAAATGGTTCTTCTATGGCATCGCTGTGAAGAACCTTTTCAAGCACCTTTATTTTTAAGAGTGTAGTGTGTGTGGGGTGTGAGGGGTAGGGTTTGTCGCTTTAGTCAGAGCAGGTGGGCTCTTTCTTGTTTGCTTTAAGCTGAGGCTATGTGTGTGTGTTTGTGTGTGTGTGTGTGTTTGAGTGAAAAACAAGAATCCCTACTGTGTCTCATACAGCGCAGGACACAATGTGTCCATCTTAAGAACGTGTCTGTGCGTCTGTCTTGTGTCTATAGGCTCCTGACAGTCTCCTCCTAGTTTGAAACTGTTGTCAATGTTTGGACTTCTGGTAAAAATAGTTTGCATGTTACTTTCAGGATACATCTAATATATATGTGACTCATTGTAAATTTCATCAACTTCCTAGCAAGCACATAGAATCATTCGGGCATCATAATGATGAGTTTTGCATGGGCAGACATCCCTCATTTTATTCTAATTATTCATAGAGCAGAGGCTTTATTATCCAAACCAATGCATTGCCAGTTACAGCAGTTTATGAATCAGATTTGAACCTGCAACCTTTGGATTAGCAGCCCACATCTTTAACCACTAAGCCACATCACCTCATTTACACCCTGACAGAGGTTTTCCATCAGTACCCAGCGAGACATCAGGTCAAGCTTCACCCGAGGAAGGTATTTTAATCCTCTTTCTCTGTCTGTTTCAGATGGCATGGGCATTTGCTCCACACACACACACACACACACACTGTCTGAAAGCAGCTCAGAAAGCGGTGCAGAAGTGCTTGAGCTGCAGCCAATCTTGATAAACTCAGCCGTTCAGAAATCCTGCCTCGGTATTGTGGGAAAGTGTGTTGTTTGCTTACCTGCCAGTTATTCTATTAATCTGAAATCTGGTGTTGATATCAACCACACTGATTTCTATTAGAGCCGTGAAGTGACGCAATCACAGATAAGAGTGCAGTTTCTGATTGAGCCAGAAAGCTTTGGTATTTGCCCTTTAAATCAGAATGTCTCATTAAGTGTTTATTTAATATGTCACTGATTTTAATTTTCTCTTTCTTTTATAGTCCTTAAATAGTGTGCTGCTTTTTGGCTGCGTAACTTTTCTATGACGATGTGCCAAATTGAAATATCCTTTATTTGTTTATTGAAAATAAATGAATGTGAAATCTAAGAGCTGTAATCTTAATCCTTATAGGCCTATTAAAGACTATAACTAATCAATATTAACTATAGTAATAACTATTTTATATATATAAAATATAATGTGCAAAAAAAAGTCCAAAAATATATATTTTCTAAAATATGTTTTAAAATATATTTACATATATGTTCTACCAAATATATTTTTAAAAGCGTTTAAAAATAGTTATCTGTATAACTTATGTGCACAAATACAATACATTTGAATAAAAATCAGCAAGGATTTTACAATGTCCCAAAAAATATTAAAATCTTGTTTGTCAAGCACTTTGAGCTACAGGAGTATTGCACATATTTAGTGCATATTTGATTAGTGATTTGAACTCTCTAAGACTAATTATTAAATTGTGGCACATAAAGACAAATAGGCTTGCAAAAATAAGACATAGAGTATCTTGTGAGTTAGCTGTTTTTGACTCAAGCTAGTAAGCAAATTTCTAGCAACCAAGTATCTCCAGCATCTGCATAGCAACATTTTTGACCACTCAAATGCACAGCAAATGCAAGTGCATCGCAAAACACTAGGAAGACTTTGTGGCAGCCACTTCTGAAACTAAAAATCTTATATTTATCTTACTTATATTATCAAGTGAACCTATAGAATAGAATAGAATAGAATAGAGCTCAATTACTCCAGTGTCTCGACCAGGTGAGCGCGTTACCTGATCTTGCGTCTTTCACTCCGTCTACACTGCTGGCGACGCGACGGACTAGAACCCTTTATAATCAGCGACGCGAGTGACGTCGGCACCCAATCGACCAATCAGAACGCTCTCATTATAATCAGCGGAACGCGTCGCGCTCACTTGAGTCGTGGATTATCATGGGAGCGCTGAAGTTTGTCGCGTCGCGTCGCGTCGCTCGCTTGTAGCGCATCATGTGATAGGGGCTGGAATTTGACACCTCAGGGGTTCAAAACTCTCATGTGTTTATGGGACTTGATTTTGGCACGGACTCCTGCGTTTAGAGTAGAGAGCGTGTCCCGAGGAACCTGAGCGCGTCTGATCTGGCGTTTAGACGCATCTGGGTCAGTCAAGACAGCCCTAGCTTCTGGTCGCTCTGGACACAGTTTTATGTGAAAAACGTGGATGTTCAGAATTATGCATCATCACTACAGGGAGAGGTCGAGAGGAAGCATTTTAAGGAATACATTTTCATTATCTGTGGATTATTTTCACTTGTCCGTTTCTTAATTTATTTCACTCAAGTCCATGACAGGAGAGGTCGATCAGGACCGAAAAGGTAGAATTATATATATATATTTTCTTTTCTTTTCTTTTCTTTTTTTTTTTCTTTTCTTTTCTATCTTTAGATATTTAATTTGAATCATGTAAGGCACTGGTCTAAAGTTTGCGTCTTTCAACATTTTTAGCGTAAATATTAATAATTTGTATATATTTAGATTATATATTTATGTTGGCAGAACCTTTCTTATTGTGGCACTTACCAGAAAAAAAAAAGTATGTAATATTTTCACATATTAGATTTATTTTCGATAAAAAAATGTGTTTGTGTTAAATTATAGCTAATAATATGTATCTAATAATGTTCTTGCTTAAGTGTTGCTGCTAAACCCTCAAAAGAATCTGAAATAATTTGTGATTTGTCACAGATTATTCGATTCAATTTAACATTTTGATTTTAACTTTATTAAATACAATGTGTAACCTATTTATTAAATATTGTTGTCTTTTAAAATAGCATGAGTTGTTGGTCTTTGATTCTTTTTGTTCTTCTAAATTTCCCCTTTCCTTCAAAATGGCCTTTTTCTTTATAAAACCGTGTAAATATGCATCAGTTATTGTTGGATCTGTTGAAAGGTGGTTGATCCCCAAAAATTAAAGGAAAATAAAAACTGCTTAACTGTTTGGCTTTCCTCAATCTCATACAAACAGGTTGAAATTGTACCTCAAAATACTTAATTAAGTGTATTCCTTTGCTTATTTGACAAGCTTTTCCCAGTTGACTGATCTGATGATTGATTATGGGACTGACAGTAAGTGTGCTCCTGACAGAGCTGTTTTTCTGTCTGGAAGGGATGAAATCTGGATACAGTTAGAAGAGAATCCCAGGACTGTTTTCTTCACTCTGGGGTCTTATTATGGCCATTTGTGATTCTTTAGGTCTTATATCTTGCTAAGAAGTCTCACGTGCTCCGTAGAAATGTAATTATAAATACTCAATTCTATAAATTTGATCTCAGTTCTGGTTCAGGTGCATTGGTTTTCTCCCCATCTGTTCTCTGCTGGAACAAATGCACACCACACCACTGCTGTCTCCTCTTGTAAATGTCTTTTTAAAAGATTTGGATCAGAATGTGCCAGATTCTTACACAGAACCAGTCCCATATGTAGCTTCCTACCTATATCCCACCCATCTGGCTGAGTTGGTTGGCACGTTTGTTGAGCAGGTAATATTGCATTTCAGTATCAGATTGCAAACACTTCCAAACAGACTGCAGGCTACTCCCTGGTATATACTGTAATCCTTGGATCAAAATTATTCATTTATTTGTCTGTTGGCATGATTTTGTGTGAGCAGGGTAACTCTCTCGGGTTATTTGTTATGTCATGTTGAAAGATTAAATAGCGATGCTGAGTCATTGGCGTGCTTTTTTTTTTAAGATGTACAGCATATGGTATTTTTTCATGATGTGCTTTATGGTGATGCTGCTAAATAGAGTTTGATGGAGTTTTGTGGATTATTATCATAGGTGAGTCTCTTCAGTTTATGACCTGCGATGTATTCATGATGAAATGTCTTTAATGTGCTGCGTTTTCCTGTTGCTGTGATAGATTGGGTGTGCTGGCACTTAACACTCAAGTGCCTGAATCACACCTCCTTTAAGAGACACTAATGCAAGCGTCCAGCCCTTTTCAGTTTTACTGTCTGCTGAAAGCTGTAATACTGTTTAATCACTTCCAAACTGTCTATTTTTGGAGAATTTCTCCCCCGCAATGGAGTTTCCACCTAGTCACTGTTTGCTTTAATGCTGGATCTTATAGGAGTTCTCACTTTTGCAGGAACCAGATTTTACTTTTTTTTGTCATTAAAAAAAGAAAAATGTCTTTAAAATCAGATATTGAATTGATATAAAATAATTATTTTATTATTTCTTTTAATAAAGTTTTAAATATAAAAATATAAAATGGTATTAAATAAAATATAAATAATTAAAATAGTTAATGTTTTAAAATTATTAATAAATAATATTTTTATATAAATAAACACAAAATACACCTTTGACACTGACAACAAAAGACAGGAAGTGTTTTCTATGGCAACATGTTTCTGACACAGAATAAGGTTTTTGTAACTTTTTTTTATCTCAGACTCTTAGTTCATATCTCAGAATTCTGAGAAAAAAAGTCAGGATTGCGAGATGTAAGAACTCGGGATTATGTGAAAGAAAGTCAGAACTGCGAATTTATATCTCACAATTGCAGGAAAAATGTCTGAATTATGTGATGATAAAAAAAAAGTTGCAATTAGCATTTTTTTATTTTTTATTTCTACTTTTTTAAAGGTAATAATTTATTTTGTGATCCTAACTATGCACAAATACATGATTAGTTGCATTTTATCTTATTTCATTCATCCATTATTTTTCATCCATTTTTCACACATTTTTCAATTATCTTTGACCCAGAAGATCAGAACCCCTGATTTTTCCATGTAAACTGCTGGTGTTTAAATTGATCAGGTGTAGTTTTAGCATCCATTTAATTTTGATGAAGCGACTACATAGCAAGTGTAGGTTTCGTGACTCTGTGTGCATGGAAACGGGGCAGTACGTGAGTGTCAGGCGATCACACGGGACACAGGAGCACCGTGGTGTTAGTAAGAATTATGAGCCGTAGTCACTGCATGGCAGTCCACCGCTGGATAATTTATTACAGCCTCCACTAATGAACAGCCTAGTTATGCAATAATGAGAAACACCTTATCCAGGGTCAGAGCAGGGCAGAAGGACACTAGAGCCCACAGAGAGAGGGTCCAATTCTTACATAAAGTTAAATAGTTTTGTGTAGCAAGGTGTTTGATGTAAAGTCTGGTGCACATTTATAGAACTTATTTTGGACAAGAACCGCCCACTTAGACAGAAAGAGACCAGCTGACATAGGACATTTGTTTTGGGGATAAGTTTATATGAAATAA